>VZRW01013371.1:169844-214008 GCA_013398125.1 Aegotheles bennettii | reverse complement strand
CCTTTCCCTTTCCCTTTCCCCTTTCCCCTTTCCCCTTTTCCCTCCCTGGGGTCACAGGGCAGAACTGCCCTGCCAAGTGCCCAGGCAGGAGTGCTGCTTGCTCCTGCTCTGCTAACAGCCCTGTGTTCCATTGCTTTGCAGTAACTTGTTTCCTGTTTCCCCAGCACCTCCAAGACCCCAGAGGTGAGGTTCACAGCCCCTTTGTGCTCCCAGATGAGCTGTTGCAGCAGGAGCCAAGTGAGAGGTTGTGGAGCTCAGACACAGCTTGGGTGTCTGACCACAAAACGGCAGCTGCACCATTTTTCTGCAGCTATAAATAAATGCTGAATAAATGAGAAATGGATTTTCTTTAAGCCTTCCCAAAAAATCACTTCTCAGCTGTGACAAGCATGAGAAGTGTCAGCCCCAGGGCAGCGTGGGGACAGACTGCAGCACGCTCTGAGCGTGGGCTCAGTCAGATCTGTCCTTCTCTGAGCTCCCCTGTGGGACAGGCAGGACCCGTGGGCACGAGTACTGTGCCTGGGCTCCGTTTCCAGCAGACAGAGGAGCTTTTTCCCACAAGGGCCCAGTGTTTTCTTCAGGGGAAGCACAGTGGGGTGTTTTGAAAATCATGCTTAAAGTGCAAGTTCAGCTCCAAAGAGCCTGGCTCGGCTGTGTGATTAAGGCTGACGTTGGGAGGCTTCAATGCATTATTTCTTTCTCTCTCCTTTTTTTTTTCCCCATCCTCTTTTCTGTAGCATTTTCCTAGGCATTTGCTTGAAGTCTCTGAGGTGCCTCGACTCGAGTAAATGCCTGGCAGCGGGTGAGATGCCTTTCCTTGCACTGAGCAGTCTTGCTGGGTGTGCTTGCCTTATTCCAGGGGACATCTCCTGTCCCCTGTGCCAGCAGGACCCTTTCATGGGTGGGTGGCTCATCTCCATCATCTCCAGTGATGTGTTTTGGGCAGCGTGGGGGCTTGTGGGTGTTCATGGGGGCTTTCAAACCTCCCTGCTAACACCAGGGCTGTCCTGGTGTTCCAGCTCCTCTGATTTCAGTGGGATTTAGCCTGGGATGTAGCCTCTGTATTCCTATCCCTTTGCTTCTGGGCTTGTCCCTGCGTGGGTGCCTCTTGTCTGCCCCCCTCTGATGTTGCTGCCTTATGTCCTGCTGACTCCAGTGGAGATTTGTTAGGTCGTGGGGTTTTTCTCCGAGGATGTTTGTGGTGCAGAGCTTGCTTTTGTGAGATTATTGCTTCTCCCTAAGTTTGATGCTGCGTTCTGGTCCCTGGGCTGAAAAATGCCTTTCTGTTTAGGGAGATGTGGGTTTTGGGGTTATTTTTGTTTTAGAGTCTCTCTGTGTATCTCACATAAACTATTCCTATCTAATTTGGTTCTAGCTTGGATGAAACCTGCTTGGAAATGAGAACAAGACTGAAATTGCAGTAATTTGGGGAAGCGTAGAAGAGCTTTGCTGGTGTCAAGTCTTATCTTCCTGTGCTCTCTTAGCGAAACTCAATTCAAATTATTGCACAGCTCATTTGTTCCCTCTACTACGGGGTTCAGATGAAGTGGGGGAGAGTTGATTCTCCTGCGTAGAATAAATGTCAGTGTGCTTGTGAATCATTTCCATTGCCTATGGGCCTGTCCAATTATTGTTGTCCTTCATTTGCAGCTGCAGGGATTTCTGGATGCGGCAGAAGAAAGAAGTTTCCTGTTATATTCTGCATCCTGATTAGGAGTGATAGCTTGTGAGGGGTTTTTCGTGGTGACAGAGCTGGAGAACTTTTTCCCCCTGTTCTGGTGTACCTGTGTAGAAGTTGGGGCTGAGCTTCTGTTCCTGTTGTGTGGAGCAAGCAGGGGTCAGCATTCTCCATGGAGCCCTCCTGATACTGGGGTCTCCCTCATCAGTCACATACAAAAGCAGGCTTGAAAATAAAGCACTTTGGGTTTCTGAACCAGAAATGGGAGTGTGGTTTTCTCTGATCGTGGTATGCACAGTGATAGCTGCTTGACTTCATGGTGTGGCAATAGCCTAGGAGCTTCTCTGTGGTCCAGATGTGTGGAGCCTGTCCCTGGGCTGTCCATGCCACTGACCCTGGGCAGTGGCTCTGTCCATGCAGATTTCCAATGGCTTTTTAATATTTTATTCACCTTATGCACATCAAAAATTAACTAACAAAGAAACCCCAAAGCTGCTTGCATTCAAAGAGAACTGGTGATTGTCTCTGGAAGTTTCCCCACAGTGCCCAGCCTCCTGTGGTCAGGGACTTTGCAGCTCGCTAAATGGCCAGTGCAGCTCTCCCAGGAATGGAGGTGGCACTGTGGGATGGGATGCTGAATGGGATGAGGGTCAATAGGGCCAAGTGCTGGGTCCTGCACTTGGGCCACAACAACCCCAGGCACTGATCCAGGCTCGGGGAGGAGTGGCTGGAGCTGCTCAGCAGAAAGGGACCTGGGGGTGCTGGGTGACAGCAGCTGGGGATGAGCCAGCAGTGTGCCCAGGTGGCCAAGGAGGCCAATGGCAACTTGGCCTGCATCAGGAACAGTGTGGCCAGCAGGAGCAGGGCAGGGATTGTCCCACTGTGCTGGGCACTGGTGAGGCTGCACCTCCAGTGCTGGGGTCAGTTCTGGGCCCCTCACTGCAAAAAAGCCATCGAGGGGCTGGGGGGTGTCCAGAGAAGGGAACAAAGCTGGGGAAGGGCCTGGAGCACAGGGCTGATGGGGAACGGCTGAGGGAGCTGGGGTTGTTCAATCTGGAGAAGAGGAGGCTTAGGGGGGACCTCCTGGCTCTCTCCAGCTCCCTGAGAGGAGGTTGGGGTGAGGGGGGGGTCGGTCTCTTCTGCCGTGCCCACAGGGAAAGGACGAGAGGGAACAGCCTGAAATTGCAGCAGGGGAGATTCAGGTTGGCCATGAGGGACAATTCCTTCCCTGGGAGGGTGATTGGGGGTGGGAATGGGCTGCCCAGGGAGGTGGTGGGGTCACCGTCCCTGGAGGTGTTCAAGAGGTGTCTGGATGTGGCGCTGGGTGCTGTGGGTGAGTGGGGATGGAGGTGGGGGTTGGACTGGATGAGCTTGGAGGGCTCTTCCAACCTCGATGATCTGATGATTCTACAGGCACAGGATTTACTGTTCAGGGATGGGTCTTGTAGCTGAACGTCCCTGGACTTGCGAGGGAGGGGTCTGAAGGGACCTAGCTGCTTCTGTCCCTGTGACCAGGTTGTTCTCCAGCCTGTCTCTTGCAGATCCCTCCCCACCCTCTGGGTGCTCACATTCACTGAAGCCAATGCTCGAGGGAGTTCACTCAGTGATAGTCACCGAAGTGGCTTTTTCCGAGATGTGCTCTCACAGTGGGAGCAGGAGCGTGGATAAGGCATGAAAAGCCATAACCCTGCTCAGCCACCTTCAGGGAAGAGGCTAGTGGCCAGCTGGGCTAGTGGCTGCATGACCTGCTCACGTCTCTCCTTACAGAATCCCAGAATCCTAGGGAACCCCTTAGATTCTGTGATTCTGTGATTCTGTGATTCTGTGGGTTGGAAGGGACCTCGAAAGCTCATCCAGTCCAACCCCCCTGCCAGAGCAGGGTCACCTAGAGTCCATCACACAGGAACGCATCCAGGCGGGGTTTGAATGTCTCCAGCCAAGGAGACTCCACAACCTCTCTGGGCAGCCTGTTCCAGTGCTCTGGCATTCTCACAGGAAAGAAGTTCTTCCTGATATTCACATGGAACCTCCTGTGCTCCAGTTTGCATCCATTGCCCCTTGTCCTATCATTGGTCAGCACTGTAAAAAGCTTGGCTCCATCGTCCTGACCCTCACCCTTTACATATTTGTAACCATGGATGAGGTCCCCCCTCAGTCTCCTTTTCTCCAAGCTAAAGAGCCCCAGCTCCCTCAGCCTTTCCTCACAAGGGAGATGTTCCACTCCCTTCATCACCTTTGTGGCTCTGCGCTGGACTCTTTCAAACATCCCCAGATGAGTGTCTGGCTGGGAGTACACGGTGCTAACTCAGCTCTCAGAAGTTTCCAAAGCAGTTTGTGGCTCTGCATGAGCAGCCTTGTGCATCTCCCTCCCCAAAACCACAGGGTGTGTTGGAAGGAGCAGGAACTAATGAGGAGCAATGTAGCAGAGCAGGAGATCCTGCCGTGGGGCGAAGGGACGCAGCAGGGTAGGAATTGGTTGGATTAGGAGAGAAATGTGAAGGATGTGGAGATGATATGGAGATAGGAGACCTCCCTTCTGTGGTGTTACCTTCAGAGATTCCAGAGCTTGCTTTGGGGCTGCTGTGGAAATGTGGGGGTTTGAGATGAACTGGGAGGGCTGGTTCATGGTGTGTGACCATTGCGGTGCTGAGTTAGGAGTGTTGTGGCCACCAGAACTGACACCCTCAACTGGGACCAGACGAGAGGGAACGGCTTTAAATTGCAGCAGGGGAGATTCAGGTTGGCCATGAGGGACAATTCCTTCCCTGGGAGGGTGATTGGGGGTGAGAATGGGCTGCCCAGGGAGGTGGTGGGGTCACCGTCCCTGGAGGTGTTCAAGAGATGTCTGGATGTGGCGCTGGGTGCTGTGGGTGAGTGGGGATGGAGGTGGGGGTGGGACTGGGTGAGCTTGGAGGTCTCTTCCAACCTTGATGACTCTATGATTCTCAGTTTTGGTGGCACAGCTCAAGCTTAAGCCAGGTCTTGGTAACTTGGTTTCTCTGCTCAGAGGGACACTCTCTTGCTCCAGTTTGGAAGGTGGATGTGTACCAATTTGTGCCAGTTTGTCCACGGAGGGTTTTGCTGGTGTCCCAGCCAGTGAAAGCTGAATGGATCAGACTGCAATGTGTGGGCACTTTATGACTAAGTGGAAGTTGGGATTCCAGCTAAGATCAGTATTTCCCCTGTTTTTCCAGGATTTTGAGGAACTCTTAGTGCTTCAAAGTAAGTCTAAAATGTACCGTGTGCCCTTTCAGAACAGCACTGAAAGGCTGTTGTTCCCACTGAGCAATGTGTCTGAGGAAAGGTCTTCTGGAAAAAGGCTATAAATAGCAAGAGCCTTTCAGCTTCTGAAAACTCATTTCCATTAACCAAATCCATGCACTGAGGAGGGGAAGTTCTCTGGAGCTCTGGGTAGCAATGCTGGGCTGTTTTTCATAAATAAAAATAAAAATCAAAATAAATACTGCAACAATGCAAGTTATTTTTCATCCATATTGGTGCAAACGTATTCGGCAGGGTGCTGAGCACCTTTAGGATGGTGACAGTCAGGATATTTTGTGTTTCACAGGATCATTTTGATCTGGAAGGGGTGAAGTGTGCAAGCCTTGAGAACAAACACGATCTGGTTATCAAGTCTCATTACAAATTAATGTTTGCATTTAAAAAAAACACCTCGAAGCTTGTTCTTCATCACGTTTGCAGTCTCTCCTTTCTTCCTTTATAGCAGAGCCCTTCGTGTCCATGGCTCTCTGTTCAGCAGGAAAAATGCCTTTAGCTGGGACTCCTGCAGCTTCCCCTCTGTGGATACTCTTTGCAATAGGTCATTGCACTGTCACGCTGCCCTAATATGTGAGCATTTACACCTGATAGGAAAAACGAGTCCACCATCCCCCTGGTGAGGCCCTGAGCAGTTGCATTCGCTCTTTTTATCATAGAAATAAAAATGACAATGACAGCAGAAAATGGCTGCCCTCGCTGGAGCTGGGCTGAGCTCTCCACTTCAAAGGTACTTTCATAGCATCCCTGGAGTCTCTAACAAAGGACGCCTGCTCTGAAAGGCTGGCATCTCTCCTGGAGAGCTGGGGAGCCTGTGTCTTCAGGGGCAATATTTACAGCTCTAAAGGGCTCCGGGGAAATGGGAGCAAGAGTTACAGCTTCTTTCTTCCCCTTTTATTTCCATAACTGCGCAGGCATGTTTGCCTCTGGATGCGTTTGGGGTCACTGGAGTGGATTTTGGAGTTGTGCTGTGCTTGCCAGGCATGCTGAGAGCACACGACACTCGGGGGTTGTGTGCCTGCTCTGCAGAGCTTGCTCTGGGAGACACAACTCCACTGTGACTTAGGGATGGGGATTCCCAAACGTCCCCCTTAAAACCCTCTCTGCCCTTTATGCAAGCGATCTGTCCTTGTGCTGCAGTGAAATCTGGTACCCCCTACCCCATCCCTAGGCTTCCAAAGTAATGATGTTTAAGCCATGTTTTCTGAGGTCTCCTAGACCTGTTTGGCTGTCAGGGGAAGAAGTTCAGAGATGTTTGGTGCTGGAGCCAGCTCCCATGTGTGGGACTTGCTGCAAAGGTACAGGCTGGCAGGCAGGGCTGGTGCTCTCCTTCCTGGGGCTGGTGGCCACACACTGGAGCTTGAGCTCAATGCTGTGTGTTTAGGTCATTTTTTTATTTAATCAGCAAAAAGCTCAAGATTCTGCTTTTTGTGTCCATTTGCATAAGACTCTGTTACTAAAACCTTCCCTGTGTTTGCCTGTCCTGTTGTAGGCTCTGGTGGCCTGTCTGGCAGAGGCAGGGGAGCAGTCGGTGTTCAAGAGGCTGCTGAGCAAAGTGAAAGATGCTCAGCCCCTGGATGCTCAGCCCCTGGATGCTCAGACCCTCGTGTCCTTACTGAAGCTGTTTCAAGACACAAACCAGAAGCTGAGAGCAGCTTTGCTGGAGAGGGAGCAGGGCAGTGGAGAAGCCCTGCAGCAAACAGGTAGAGGACTGGGTGCAGACTCAGGCAGAGTGGGTGGGCAACCTTACAGGCGAAGGAGGTCTCCAGAAAACCTGTGTCCTTACTCTGTTCATCACGTGCTGGCCAAAATCCTGGAGCATTTGTGTCCCAGGGCTCTCCCCACCGGCGCGTGGGGGGCTGGATCGATGGCTGTGCAACCAGCATGGGGCAGAGCACAGCTGAGCCTCAGCATTGAAAGCTTCTTTCTTACTCGAGTCTGACACAAAGCGTTGGCCTTGCAAACCTGGTGTTAACCTCCAGCTTGCTTCATGGCTTTGTGCTCTGTTAGATAAATGAGACGTTTTCCTTTCATAGAGTTTAAAGAGAATAGCAAAGTGGTTTTCCTCTGCTGCTTGTGCTTGGGATGAGCTTTGCTATTCACTTAGATCTTTCACAGAATCTCCCTCGCTTCGGGAGCCTGTCACTTCCTTCAGATTGACTTGTTTCTTCTCTTGTGTTCCTGAATCCTTGCTCCTCCAGAGAACAGAGCCGAGGGAGAGCTGCTGACCGCTCGCCTGCTGGGACATCGGGAGGAGCTGATCCAGAGCGTGACACAGCTGAGCCCCATCGTGGAGTTCTTGGAGGCAGCAGAAGAGGGATTCCTGACCGCCTCGGAGAAGCGGGTAAAACCATCTGACATAAGGAGAACTCTGAGGGTCTTGCCCCGTGGCTTGCCAGGTGCTGTGCCAGCCTCACCTGGTGATTTCCCTCTCCTTCTGCATGGCGTGGGCTGCACCTGAGTGTGGGTCCCTCTGTGCTGAACCGTGGGAGCAGTGAGAGCTGGGATGTGAAGGCAACCTCAGGAGCAGGGTGAACACTGCCTGGTGTGGTGTCAGCTGCCGCTGGAAGCAGAGCCTGGGGCAGAGGAGGTGCCTGGGACTCCTCGTAGGCCCTGGAAATGCCTTTTGGTGAGCCTGGAGGAGGCTCTGTAGTGGGGTTTGGTTTCAGCAGAACCACTCATACCTCTGTGCTCCCTGCTCACCAGTTCTGTCCTGGTGTACATCAGTTTACCTTTCAGCTGACTCTTCTGGCTTTAACTCTTTAACGCTTATCACACCCTTGACTGCAAGAGTAGCACATCCACTGACTGCTTTTATTTTTAATTATTATTTTTGTAATGTGTTTAATGCAGCAGTTTGTGAGGAGGACTGTTGCTTTCTGTAAGCAGTTGCATTACATGTGCTGACTTGCAGCAGCTGTAACAGACACAATATTGTGTATAAACTGCTTTTTGTGTGTTCTGGGGGGAGCTGGCTCTCCCCTGCCTGTGCAGCTGAGACTGGCAGGGTGCCCTAGCATGTTGTGCTCAGCACAAGTCCTGTCCTCGTCTGTCACATCAGTTTGTTCCCCTGACACAGGATTATAGCGAGTGGAAAGCACTGTTGTGTGCAGTGGCATGAATGATGTCTGCTTTCTGTCTAAGTGAACCTGACCAGAGCCACGACAGGTGGGCTGAGAACCTCTGCCCATCTCAGAAGTCTCTCAGTTAATGTCTTCCTTGCTCACACGTGGTCCCTGACCAAGTGTCCACCATGGAGCACCCCTGGGTATGGACACAGCTCATTGCAGGAGGGCTAAGGAAGGTGCTGCACCACCTTGTCCTCGTGGGCTGGGGTGTCACTGACAGCTGATGAATTTTCCCCTCTGAAAGCAGCATGGCTGAGCCTGGAATGGGGATGAGAGAGGAGAGAGCAAGGTGTGAATGCAGCAAAGGACTTGACATCTGTTGGGTTGTGGCTGTCAGCAGAGACCCGCGCAGGGGTGCCTGGAGCTGAGCTCCTGGCTGTGGAAGCTGCATCAGCAGTGAGAGATCAGGGGTTTCCATATATGCCTGTTCCTTTCTTTAAAAGGCTGCACCTTTTCCCTGCACTCTTTGTTTTGGCTTCATGAAAAATTAAAATGTAGCTAAAATACAGCCATGCAACCAAAACCAAACAGACCGTAACCATTCTGCCATCATAATTCTGCTCCTTGGGCAAGGATACAGCTTTAATTGCATCATCATATACTGTGGGACTCCTGCCTTGCTTCACGAAGGGATGCTGTTATTCACTATTTCTTCTTATCCTCTTCAGTCACTGTGTGCTCCATTTGCTGCAGAGCCTCCAAGCCCTGCTCCGAATACAAAATCCCTCTCTCTATGGGATCCCTTCATGCTCTGGTTTTAGCCCCCAGGTTCCCAGCAAATACCAAACGTATTTGGGGAGCACTCCAGTGAGGCTGGGTGCTCTGGCACAGGAAAATAAAGCAGAAATTGCCAAGTGTAGACTGACCCTGAGGGGTTAACTTTTTTTCAGGTTTGGTTTATTTGCTTATTTTTCCCCCCCAAGGCAAGTGGAAAAGTGCTTAGTTATTTCAGAAGCTAAATTAACTAAAACAAGGGGCCTATGGCATATGTGCAGTTGAGCTCTCTGGTGTCTCGGGTGCAGTGCTGGGAAAAAGGAGATGGAATTAGCAGCCACCTCTGAAGGTTTCATCTTACCCGATTCATCCAGCGTTGCACGAGAGCTCTGGGCTGGCAGAGGTAGGATCTTGTTCTCCAAGTGTTCATAAAGATGAGGCTTTCCTTTTTCTTCTCGCAGTCACTCCCTCATTAGCTACACATTTATTCAGCAAGAGAAGTGTGAGTTTTACATGTAACAGCCTTTTTTCTAGGCAACTGGGTTCCTTCTGTGCCTGGTCTGAGCTGTGTATGGAGCAAGTCTGATTTCCCTCTGCTCGAAAATCAGTACCTGAGGTGCTGTGAAGCCTCTGTGTAAATCCCTGTTTGTCTGGGGAACTTTTGACCTAGCATTTCTGGGTTTTGAGTGCACAACTTTGTGGCTTTATTAGTGTTCTCGTAATGTGGGGAGGTAAGGTGAAGAGTTTGGGGGATGCCTTGGGTGTGGGTTCTTACTTAAGATAAGGAAACATGGAGTAGTGTGTCCAGTTCTGGACCCCACAGTTCAAGAAGGACAGGGAACTGCTTGGGAGAGTCCAGCACAGAGTCACTATGATGATGAAGGGAGTGGAACATCTCCCTTATGAGGAAAGGCTGAGGGAGCTGGGGCTCTTTAGCTTGGAGAAAAGGAGACTGAGGGGGGACCTCATCCATGGTTACAAATATGTAAAGGGTGAAGGTCAGGACGATGGAGCCAAGCTTTTTACAGTGCTGACCAATGATAGGACAAGGGGCAATGGATGCAAACTGGAGCCCAGGAGGTTCCATGTGAATCTCAGGAGAAACTTCTTTCCTGTGAGAGTGCCAGAGCACTGGACCAGGCTGCCCAGAGAGGCTGTGGAGTCTCCTTGGCTGGAGACATTCAAACCCCACCTGGATGCGTTCCTGTGTGATGGACTCTAGGTGACCCTGCTCTGGCAGGGGGGTTGGACTGGATGAGCTTTCGAGGTCCCTTCCAACCCCTAGGATTCTGGGATTCTGTGATACGGAGGAAGAGCAGGTAACCTCTTGTGCACAGTGTCCCATGGCTTAGGTTGTCACAGAGTTCAGAGCTACCAGTTCACATTGCAGCCCAGAATCTGGAGCATCAGGGTAGCTGCTAGAAACACCCATCTTTTCATTCTGTCCACACTCTCTTCTAGAGGGGACTTGGTCATTTTGAGCTATGTGGCTTCCCCCCCTCTTTGGCTCCAGTGCCTACACCACTTGATGTTCAAACCAGGCTGCTTCAGATGTAGGACAGGTATGAATGGCAACCTGAGCAAGGTTACTACTAACCATTGCAGGAGTGATCCTAACTGGCCACACTGGGGGAAAGTCCCATTCCAAGAAGAACAGGATAGATTTTTTTTGACTGTCTCAACTAGTTGTTGTCAAAATGAATCTCAGCATGTCCACGCTGCATCCTCCACTGCCAGGGCCATCACTTCTGTGCCTGTCAGCACTCGCCTGGAAGCAAGTGGTAGGTCACAGCATGACTCCCCAAAAGGACGCTGCCCTTGTACCCCTGTTTGTGTTCTCTTAAAAGACAACTTCAGACTGAGCAATCCAGAGTCAGCTCAGTGTGAATTAAATGGCCAACAGGTTCACTGACAGAGTTTTGGCTATAAAAGGACAGGGGTTTAGAAATGAGAGGAACTAATTAATGAGATCAACTGCTCGTAAGAGCACAGGAGGAGCTGTTGGATTTGTTTCTTTTATGTTGAAGGTAGGAGAGCTGTCTGAAGTTTGCATCCTCAACAAGACAGGAGAATTTGTATGAGAGGTTACAGACCTGAGTGAATGAATAACTTGAAGAGGAATATTGGGACGAGCAGAGAGAGACTGAAATGTCCAAAAGAAGTGTGCTTTAGAGGTATGGAGAGAGGCTTGTGGCATGTCAGGCTGCTGGGCAGCACAGCCTGCATCATGACAAGCAGCAAACATTTGTCTGACAAAGTAAATAAAGAGAACAATGAGGAGGTGACCCACAAACTCGTGATTGAGCCTAGGGACAAATCCAGGAGACACAGGGAAACAGAAATTTCCTGCACCTGAAGTGAAGCCACAACTCAGAGGGCATCCCGCAGCCAACTGGAAGAGCTGACACATGTGGCTGTGAGGGCAACAGCAAGGTTTGTTACTGTGTTTTCCAAGTTGAGAGTGGTTTTTCAATGCTTCCCAGAATGATTTTTTTTTCCATAATATCACCAAGCACTGAAGTGAGACTCACTGGCCTGTAGTTTCCAGGGTCCTCTTTCCTGCCCTCTTGAATACTGGGACAACGTTGGCCAGCTTCCAGTCAGCAAGGATCTCTCCAGATTCCCAAGATCTCCCAAAAATCATTGAGAGAGGCTTAGTGATGACATCAGCTAGCTCTTTAAGGATTCTCAGGTGGATCCCATTGGGCCCCATGGACTTGTAGGGATCGAGCTGTGGCAGCAGATCTTGCACAAGTTCAGGGTCAACTAAGAGTTGAATGGCATAATTGATGGGATAAAGATGGGGTTTTCTGCCCTGATCTAGGCTTGAGCAAAGCATTTGAATTTCCTGTGAGAAAATTGTTAAACTAGAGAGAGCAATGATATTAAAAAAGGATCTGTCTTACTGGGAATGAACTACAGCTTGTGCCAGAGGTGGTTGGAGCAAGGTGAGCAGTGGGGTTCTTGGCACTTAGTTAATATTAATGCTAATGTTATTGACACAAAAATATCCAAGCCTGCTTAGCAAAACTTGCTGATGAGCAAAACCAGGATCTTTTGTCCACACAGATAAGGAAAACAAGCCTTATGAAGGCCGGCTGAGGGAACTGGGGTTATTTAGCCTGGAGAAGGAGACTGAGAGGAGACCTTATTGCCCTCTACCACTACCTAAAGGGAGGTTGTAGTGAGGCTGGTGTTGGTCTCTTCTCCTGAATTGCTGATGACAGGACGAGAGGAAATGGCCTCAAGTTCCATCAGGGGAAGTTTAGGTTGGAGATTAGGAAGAAGTTCTTTCCTGGGAGGGTGGTTGGGCACTGGAATGGGCTGCCCAGGGAGGTGGTGGAGTCCCCGTCCCTGGGGGTGTTCCAAAAACGGGTTGATGAGGCACTTGAGGCCATGGTCTGATGGTCTGATGGTCAGGAATATGATGGGATAAAGGTTGGACTTGATGGCCCTGGAGGTCCCTTCCAACCAGAATGATTCTATGATTCTATGATTCAATGATCTGCAAGAGGGAGAAGAATTACATGGCTGCAGGACTAAGTAGTGAGAATTGAATGATGGGGCAGTATAAAGTGAAGGGTGTGCATTAGATGTTAGAATTAACAAGTTAGAAGTAATGAGAACTAAGAATTAAGACCTCATCTGAAATTTCTATGTGCAGTTCCAGTCTTCTTCAAAAAAGATGAATTCATATGGACGCAGAGCCAGATCTGCAGTCACAGGACCAGGGGAGTGGAGAAGCTCTGTCATGAGAGGAGCTGCCTTATTTAGACAGTGAAACGAAGCCTGAAAGGGAATAGGATTGTGCTCTTATAAAGAAATTGGAGAGGGGGGGTAGGGTAAACACCTCAGAGTTTAGAAGGTTTTTTAAGCTAAAAGGTGATGCTGGCATGTGGGACAAATGGGTACACACTGGCCATGGATAAGTTAGAAGAATCAACAGGAGAATGGGACTGGGGAGGAGCTTTCCAAGCAGAGGAAAGGGAGAAAAATGTGACTAGTTTTAGGACAGATCTTAATAAATTGGCCTGTGTAGTGCTGGTGACAGCAGGGACCTGGGCTGGTGACCTACAGAGTTTCTGCCAGTCCTGCATTTCAATGCTTAGGAACACAGTGTTTGCAGAGAGGAGATCAACCTGTATTTGCCAACTGCCTTTCCCTTGTAGGAGCCTTCTGAAGTATTGAACAGTGGTGTTCCTCAGGGGTCGGGATTGGGAGCAGTGCTATTTAACATGCTGGGGCCAGCTCTGGGGTCCCCAACACAAGAAGGACACGGAGCTGTTGGAGAGAGTCCAGAGGAGGCCACGGAGATGCTCCAAGGGCTGGAGCAGCTCTGCCCTGGGGACAGGCTGAGAGAGTTGGGGGTGTTCAGCCTGGAGAAGAGATGGCACCAGGGAGACCTAGGAGCACCTGAAGGAGCTCCAGGAAAGCTGGAGAGGGACTGGTGCCAAGGGCAGGGAGTGATGGGATGAGGGGGAACGGGTTCCAAGTGCCAGAGGGGAGATGGAGATGGGATGGGAGGGAGAAATTGTTTGGTGTGAGGGTGGTGAGAGCCTGGCCCAGGGTGCCCAGACAAGCTGTGGCTGCCCCTGCCTGGCAGTGTTGGCTGGGGCTTGGAGCACCCTGGTGTGGTGGGAGGTGTCCCTGCCCATGGCAGGGGGTGGCACTGGATGAGCTTTGAGGTCCTTTCACACCCAAACCAGTCTGGGATTCTGTACTGGCATAGCAGAACTTTTCCAAAGCTACAGTGATTGCATCTCACATCAGAGATGTCTCATGTGGCCTCGTCACAGAAGTAATCACTCAGTTAATAGGATACTTATTTAAATAACAAGAGTAGGTCTTTTTTTTCCTGTCCATCTTTCTCTTTTGATGACAAGCAGAAAAACTGGGGAGACAAGAGAAAAGAGACTGCCAATTTAAAAGGCATTTGAGAAAAATATTAAATGAAATATTGTTTTGAACCCTGTCTCTATTTTTGTTTCCTTTGAAAAAATGTTTTTTGCTTGTCAGCTGCTTCCAAGAGCTAAACTTGGTGGAAGAACCACCAGGGTAGTTTCAAGGTGACACATGTCATATATACCTGGGAAGTGTTTAGATATTCCTGTAATTAGCACCCCATGGCACCTCCCAGTTAATCGAATTAGTGGAAGCAGTGGATGTGGTTTTATTGCAGTACTGTGTGCTGTGGTAATGTTCCTGTTTCTCTGATCTCTGTTCAGATCCAGAGGTTGTAGGAAGCTCTCACAAACAGGTTCTTGGCTGTCTCTTTGTTGCAGGTTGTTCTGGATTGCTGTGAAGGCAGCTCTCGGAGGGAAGCCATGGACAACCTGCTCAGGAAGGTGGATGAAGAGAAAACCCTGAAGGCAGAAAGTCTGGTCAAACTTCTAGGGGCTGTGAAAGCATCATTCCCTGGTCTCCACCTTCTGCTGGACAACTTGGTGACAACAGCAAACGTCTCTGATGGCAAAGGTATGGGCACACTCCAGTTCAGAGCCCGGGGGCTCAGTTCAGGGAGTTACCAGGAAGCTTGGATGCTTGTCTGGGCTTCAGTATGCTCTTACAATCTTACCTTCATGAGAGGGTCACTGATTTATTCAAACAAATGTTCTGGGAGCACTGGGGTTAGGAGGACTATGCCTGCAAGAAGGCCCCTGCTTTGCAATGAGATGAGCAATGGGGGGCAGGAGCCTGTTGGGCTCCTTTCTTGAATTTGATACTGGTGGGGTAGAAACTAGGATGTCATCTCTGGAAAACAGGAGAACAGATCCCTCCAGTGTCAAGTCACTTTTTTGTTTTAAGTCACTCAAAAGCAGCAGCACCTTGTGTCTCCATGATAAATAGAAACATTTTCACATAATACATGCTTTGTAGGTGAAGGCATCTTTACCAAACTCTGGCCCATTGGTGACCTTAACTTATGGTACCTGCTGGCTTTGAAAGCAAATACCTAGAGCTTCCCCAAAGTCATAGATGTCTTGACATTAAATACAGACAATGCTTCACCTGGGTCTAGGCGCACCCCTGAGAGATTCAGATAAGAGATGAATTTCACTAGCTCTGAAGCCACCTAAAAATTAAAAACTAAATTAACATGCAGTGAAATGTAAATGAGTGTTTAATAGAAAGCAAAACTCTGCTCATAATGCTGATAATTTCCTCTGTAGCAAACATTCCCAACAGGCAGTTGGCTTTGTCGTTCGTTAAGCACGATTGCTTCCTTGAAACACCAGACTCCCAACATGGTTAATTATCTGGTGGTAATACCCATTCCGAGGAGGAGCATTCCTTAATTACACAGAGCTGAATCTCCTCAAATTGCAGCTTGAACAAACAGAAGCATAAGTATTTCTTATCGTGGAAAGGAAGACGGAGGGGATGATTTGAGACACTGGTGATGGCAGCCTTTGATGTCCTGCTGGCACAAAGGAGGACGTCTTGCACAGTGGTGCAGGACATGCTCTGGTTATGGAGCTCACCTTGTCATGGCAGCAGAGCTTGGAGTGCATTCATAACAACTCAAACTTGGGTAATAAAATCAGAAATGTTCCAAGGGGAGAACGGGGAAAATATTTGTTTTGTAAACCATCCTCTGGTCCACGTAGGGCACATCCAAGTCCTATGGAAACCCTACGGAGCTCAAATGCTTGATGAGGTTCCCTTAGCTGTGCCGGGGAGTAGACTCTTATCTCCAAGAATTCTTTGTCCACGGAGCTTTTCATATTAGCTCAAAATCTTCCACTGATTATTCTCACAGCCTGGAGAGCTTTCTTCACCACCCTTTCTCCTTCACCACCCTTTCTCCTTCACCACCCTTTCTCCTTCACCACCCTGGAGATCTTTCTTTTCTTACCCAGCACTGATGTCTCCCAGGTCCCAGAGACTGGATTTGTTTTTCACCAAGCTGTGTGCATTGAGCTGCTCTGCTCCCAGGCAGTGCCATGCAAATAATGGATCGTTCTGGTTGGTACCCAACCAAAATGATTGAAATACCTGAGCACACAAACAAAACCCACACACAGGTGTCTTGGTTTGGTTTCTTCTACAAAAGTATTACTGTGCATCTCCTCCAATTTAGTAACTCCAATGGTGAAAAAATCCCTTTCAGATTCATCTGTTTGGCAGTTTGCAGTTTTATTTATCAACTAATCTGGTACCAAGTACACTCAGATCTTACTTTGGCAGACAGTAGATTTTGCCCAAATCTCTTCATTACTCTGAATAAACTGTTCCTCTTTCTTGGATTACTGCATTGCGTCCTGATACTGGGGTGTCTCCAAAGGGTTGTGGTGTTACTCTAGAGTCATTGTTTCTCAGATTCATCAGGGCAAACCTCAGTAGATCCAGCTTGGAATTAGATATGGGAGGAAGAAGGAATGAGGTTCAAGTTGCATTTTTTTTGGTGGAAGGAAGAGGGTGTTACTGCCACTTTGCAATTACAAGTCTGGTTTGTGTTCCCTCAACGTTTTCACCAAGGACAACTCAGCCTGCTGAGTTCTTGATTACCTTGGACCCTCTGTGTGTTTGTGAGATGTTGGTATGTGTGATAGTCCTGCACTGCTGGGACACAGCACGCTGCAGAGCTCCTTCTCAGTGGAGTGGATTGACTCACAGACCTCTTTCAGTGAAACTGCAATAAATGTCAGTAATGACACTTGATTCCAGGGCATCAGAAGAGGCTGATGAACATCTCGAGGTGTTGTCTCACAGACAAGGCCACAGGTTTACCTGCTGAGCATGGCTGAAAACTGAGACTTTCTTCTTCTGGGCTCAGGCCAGGACTGAGACTTGAAAGGTATCTGGGTGCCAAAGATCTATTTCCATAGACACATGTGGACAGAGGATATTCTGTGTTGTCTTTGTTTGATTTGGAGAAGTTTTGATTTGTCACATTGACCTTCTGCTAGAAGGTAAATCCACGAGTCCTGAGTGTAAGGCTGTGTTAGGTGCCCAGGGAGAGCTGATTGCCTTGGCTTTTTCCATCCCCCTCAGCTCTGAAGCCCTTTGGGAAGATGCTGCAAGCTGAACTGTTCTTATTTTCATTCACTTGCATTCAGCCAAATGGAGCCCAGAGGATTATGGAGCCAAGCTGTTGAGAAGGTACAGAGAGAACTTAGTGGAGCTCCTCACAGACACCCAGCTGCTGCTGCAGGGCATCTCTGCTGCACAGAGCCTGGCTCCTGCTAAGAGAGAGGTAAGCAGTGTCCAAGCAGATATTGAGCTTTAATCATAGAATC
Source organism: Aegotheles bennettii (assembly GCA_013398125.1). Classification (NCBI taxonomy): domain Eukaryota; kingdom Metazoa; phylum Chordata; class Aves; order Caprimulgiformes; family Aegothelidae; genus Aegotheles; species Aegotheles bennettii. Next base: position 196,972 of record VZRW01013371.1, on the reverse strand, counting down.
ATAAAATCATTATGGTTGGAAGGGACCTCCAGGGTCATCAAGTCCAACCTTTATCCCATCATATTCCTGACCATTAGACCATCCCCATCTGGGATCCCTAGCAAGTCCTGAGGGCTTGATTTTTTTGCCAGTCATGACTTGGTTTGGGGCAGTCCTCCAGCAGGACGCTGTGTGATGATTCCTTAGTATCCCATAGTGGGAGGGAGGCAGGTGAAGCTGAAGTGTATGAAGCTGAAGGTTGGCAAGTAAGAGTGGCTAACGTGGGCACTGAGCTGATGCTCATCTTTGGAGGAGGCTGAGGAGATGGCTGATGGCTGTTTGGGTTAGGCTGGGCTTTGGGTTTGTGCTGGGCTTCCAGGTGGTCACCAGTTGAGTTGCACTATGAGCCAGGTCTCCAGCAGGGCAGGGATAAGGGAGGGCTGGGTGGTGGCTAACATGATGCAGGGCACATGGCCGGGGTCCCTTGGTGCTCACTGTGGGTCTCTCCAAGGCCATGGAGCAGGTTGTGAAGCGCGAGGCGGGCGGTTTCGCCTCCCTGGTGGCAGCGGCGCTGGAGGAGCGGTCTCTGTCGGTCTCTGCTGTTTGGCAGCTGCTGTTGGCTGTGCAGGAGCCTGCCCCACTGACCCTGCTCATGGAGGAGATCCGGAAACAGCCCGGCGCAGAGTTCTTCTTCCAAGCAGGTAATAGCTCTCCCTGAGCTTCTCCCACTCCTGGCAGGAGCTTTCTAACTTCTCACTCTCTCCCTGGCCAGGAGCCTCTTTTCTTCCAATGGGTCTCAACACCTGTGTCCTCAGTGAAACAGTTGATTGGTTGGAAGAGCACTTTGGTCTGCAAACGTGGCTGCTTTGCTTGTGATTCTGTGCCTTCAGGTTTTATAATGAGCAAACCTTTTGAGATCTGGCCACCCTCCTGTGCTGCTAACCAGGTGGAGGCCCATCAGACCAAAGGCATGAGTTCCATCAGATGTCTGTGTGCAGCCACCACCCTGTTCTTCCCAGAGCCTTGGCCTCTGCCTTTGAGTTTTCCTACTTTAAAACCTAAACTGTGCTTTTCCCCTAATATCATTAAAATGCCATGCAAGTGTGAGGAGCACTCAGGTTGGTGGTCTTGTGGGACAGGAGAGGGAGTCTGCGCAGAGCCCAGCTGTGTGTGTTGGCCCTGTGGGCACAAAGCTGGGCTTCACCTGCCTGCAGTAGGATTCCAAACTCCTCTTCTCCATCCCCTCTGTGCTCAGCCCAGAGAAACCAGCACTTGTGGTCTGTCTGGCTGCTTTTCATGTGGCTCTCCTTGGATGGAGCCCAACTGTGCCTAGAAACGTAATTGGGGAGAAGAAGTCCTGAGTTTTGGGAGACTTGTGCCTGCCTTTTGAGGTTGTCATTGTCTCTGCTTTGGAAAACCTTATCTTCTCACCCAAAACTGGAGAAGCAGTGAGTAGTGAGGTCTGCTAGGGTTTTATGCTGGGTGTCAGTGGTATAACCAGAGCTTGCCTGGAGATGCTCACTGTTCCCTATGCCCTAAAGAAGTCACTCCTGCTGTTACCAGCTCAGCTTCAGGAGGGGGCTGGACAAAGCTAAGTGAAGCAAAGGCCTTCAGGTTCTCCTTGAGTTTCGTGGTTTTTGAATACCTTTACTTTTTCTTTTCCTCTCCAGTGGCCACCAGCGAGAGCACGGCCATCGAGATCATCCTGCGGCACAGCGAGCTGATCTCAGAGGCCATCCAGCAGAGAGCACACCTGCAGGGCTTGGCCCCAGGGGAAGCAGGACTCACAGAAGCAGTGAAAGAGGTACAAGGGGATGCTCTCAGAGCCAGTGTGGTTTGGGCCAAAAAGGGTGGACAGGCCTGGTGAAATTAAGGCACATTACTTAGGTTGGGAAAGCCACCCAAAGCTGGGAGTGTCCCTCTGCTGAAGTGAGAGTCTGTTGGGTGTTTTATATCAATTCTGCAGGAGTTTTTAGGCTAAAGAAATTGCAGTGAGATTCTCACTCAGTGAAAATGTTGGTATTCAAACACAGCAAAGCTGTTTCAGCTCTGCAAGGGCGCTGCGGTCCTAGAGAAAGCAGAGCTGCCAGGGAGTGAGCTTCCATTGGATTGGGCTGTTCCAGCACATCTGAGAATGAAATGCTCCTAGAAAATGCACTGAGGATGCCGTGATCGTGAAGCATCCCACAGTGCCTTGCCTGTTTTCCCTCTGCCAAGGAAAATGGGCTGTGTTGGTACTTAGCTGGCCTTTTCCACCAAGCCACCTGCAGTTGCTCGTTCCTGTTCTGGTTAGCTGCTGCTGGAGATCTGGAAGGGTGAGGTGCCCAGATCCTTGTCGAGGTTCTTCTTGCAGTGTCTGTCTGGAGCAGGTTTGGATTTGGAAGGGAGAGGAGAGCCCTGAGACAGCTGTGTATGATATTTATGTGTTAGGTGAGTTTGTAATGCTGCAAGGCATTGAGGAACCACTCCTTCCATGGGAAGGTGCTTTCAGTGAGCTGATACCAAAGCACAAAGTCTGAGAATTTCATTTGTAACTTTTTTTTTTAATCCTGAAATTCTCCCAGCTCATGTGCATACATCAGTAGAGAGGCAAAGACCTGTATGGAAAGGGATTTCTTTTCTGGTTTCTCAAAGCAGGTTCCCAGCAGTAGAGATGAAACAAAGTGGATGTGCCCTCACTCCCAGACCATCCAGACCTTTCACAGCCCAAAATCTCTGTCATGTGATGTTTTCTTATTACTCCTCCAGCTACTGAGCATTTCTGCACAGAAGGAAAGTTCAGAGGCCTCCTTGAAGGCAGCTCTGAGTACAGCCCAGGAGAAGTCTGTCCCAGCCATCAAGATCTGTCAACTGCTGTGCAATGTCCATGAGTCCTTCCCGGACCTGCAGCCAGTGATGCAGGAGCTGGGGCATGTGGGTAAGAAAAGCTCAGGCTTCCATTCTTCTGTGGTCTTTTACTCACGATTCTGGGAGTCTTGGGCAGTTTGGTAGTGGAGCTCAGTGTCCTGGTGGCCTGAGGTCATCTCAAAGAACTATCCCCCGGGCAAATATTGGGGCTGTACTTGCAGGAGGATTCACAGAGGGACCTTTGGATCCAAGCACTGGAGCATGCATTTCTCCTGCTGGTAAAATGCACCAGGGTCAGGTTTTGTACATTACAAGGGTTATGGAGACTGGAACTGACCCCATGCTGGTGTTCCTTGGCTGTGTTTGCATTTCTGCACCTCAGCCCTTGTAGTGGAGGCATTAAGCAACTCACTGATGTAATTTGTATCATTATTGGGTTATTTTTCAGCATTTTTATCCTTAACCTGTGGGGTTCCTTTGGCTGTTCTGATACTGTTGGATCTGTACGAATTTGGACTTGCATTACAATCCACTGACTCCATCTGTGTGTTCATGGAAACCTCGCAGGCTGACTGCAGAAAGGACACATTGGAGCGTGGTTGGGTTGCACAAAGATGACCACGATGGTGCAGCTTCGAGTCCCAGACTGGTTTTTGAGCTTGTTTCCTTTGTGCTTTGATTTGGTCTCGCTATGGAGACACTTCACAGAGCAGATGACCTCCTGCAAGGGTCACCCAGCAGCAGGGCAGTGTTGCACACTGGACTGGTTCTGCAGGAGCATGAACAGAACATAGGCAGGTAGCAATTTGGTGACCTCCAGAAACAAATGCGTAGCAGTAACCATGTGTGAGACCCTGCCCTGAGCTGTGGGATGCTTTCCAGCTGAGCCAAATTACATCTCTGCATTCAAGGGAAAATGCTGAACAGAACTTGGTGCTTTAACAAAAAAGATGACAGAGGGCCAGGAAGGCACCTGCAGGTTTGCATTCTCTTGAGAATGCTGCAAATGTGCATTGCTTATTCTGTTTGCATGCACTTTTATGGCTCTGTGCTTCCCAGCACATCAAGCACAGGTTCTCTGGGCTGTGGCATCCCCTGGGATGTACACAGTGTGATTTTTATCCAAGCACTGGCTCAGCTCAATCCCTCCCCATTTGCTGGTGGTGCCAGAGCTGCTCAGCTTATGGAAATCCTAGCAGATTTGCTGCATAGTCAGAGTAAGCAGCTTGTTATTAATGTCTTGTCTTTTTTTTAGGGGTAGGAAGTTTAATTGCCTTGTCTGAAAGTTTGGGTCAGGACCACGATCGGTCTCTATGAATGAACCCAAGCTTCCTGGCTTGGACACTCACCATTGGTTTGTGTTTGACAGTGACAGGTTAAGGAAATGTTCCCTGCGTGCTGGGAAGGGGCAGAGCATGACCTGCCCCTGGGTCCCTCTCTGAATCAGAGCTTTGTTAGCTTCTCTGTATTCTTGAGCAGTGAGGAGATGTTGGGGTGGTGGCTGGGGCTGGGTGTGTGTAGAAGGAACCAAGGACCTGGATTACTGCTCTATCTGTAGGGCCTGGGAGGTGGCAGCACACACTGTGCTCCCCTTTCTCCACTCAGTGGCCTTAGTGGTCTCCCTGAGAGATTTCCTGCACTGTGGATCCACTGTTCATGTCTGCAGAATTACAGAATCATTGAGGTTGGAAGTGACCTCCAAGCTCACCCAGTCCAACCCCCACCTCCATCCCCACTCACCCACAGCACCCAGCACCACATCCAGACACCTCTTGAACACCTCCAGGGACGGTGACCCCACCACCTCCCTGGGCAGCCCATTCCCACCCCCAATCACCCTCCCAGGGAAGGAATTGTCCCTGATGTCCAACCTGAATCTCCCCTGCTGCAATTTCAGGCCGTTCCCTCTCGTCCTTTCCCTGTGGGCACGGCAGAAGAGACCGACCCCCCCCTCACCCCAACCTCCTCTCAGGGAGCTGGAGAGAGCCAGGAGGTCCCCCCTGAGCCTCCTCTTCTCCAGGCTGAACACCCCCAGCTCCCTCAGCCGTTCAGATCTAGGTCCTCCTTTCTAACTCCACTAAGAGCTGCCACCAACCCAGTTGACTTTTTCACCCGATCATGGCTCTGATGAGGATTTCCAGAAAAAAGGTGATTCCTTCTTATCTGCCATTCCTTCTCTGGCTCCATCTGATGCTACAGGCACCTGTCCTGCTCCTCTTGACCCTGTCTGCCCATGGGATGTGCCAGGGCTGATGCTCTGGTCACTCTAGAGGAGGTAAGCCAACAAAAACTGCACGTGTCTGTGAATGTGCAGCCCATCTTAGCTCCTGGACACCAGCGAGGGACCTGGGGAGTCAGCTCGGCTGCTCTGGCAGATGCCTGCTTCTCTGGCACCAAAATCAAAGAGAGCAGACTGCTGTTACTAAGTGTCTTTGCAGGGCTTCCAGCCAAGTTTGAGATGAAAATCAAGCAAGAAGCAACATCAAAAACAAGAGCCCTGGAAAAATGGTGTTTATTTGGCAAAAAAAATCTATCCTGTGTGCACTGACCAGGGGAGGGGTGCCAGTTGCTACCCCCTCTTTGGTGTCCTACAGATTTTTACACTGAACTTAGATAATTTAACTTCTAGGCCAGTCTCCTCAGCTCTGATATCATTGGTTGCCTGCCCTAACATTGCAGGTGGCTTTATGGATCAATAGCCATGTGGCTCTTGGCATGAGGTACAAATGAGGACTGCGGACCTCGTGTTTCAGGGATGTGAGCTTCTGCTTGGAACAGAGAGCTTACATTTCTGAGGGACATATGTGCTGCATGGAGATGCACAGAGTTCTCAGCTCCACTCAAAAGCAAATTTTCACATCTCTATGGCAAAAAAAATTTAAAATAAGAAATTAAAAATTTCTGATACTTAACTTGGGTGAGCTGAAACACATGGGAAGTGCCAGGCATCCCTGTGGAGGAAACTGTGTCCATCTCCCACCACACTCAGCACTATCACAGTAGTGGGTTGGTTTGTTTGGTGGAGGTATGATATGAAATCTGTTGGCTTCTCCTTGGATCCTTTCTCTAGTCAGAGCATTTTCACTGTTGGTGGCTGGTGCTTGCAAGGATGAGGTTTGGCTCTTCCAGCCAACACCATAATCTCCCTAGCCAGCTGCTTTCCAGGTCTCTGCACAGTCATAGAATCCCAGTCTGGTTTGTGTTGGAAGGGACCTCAAAGCTCACCCAGTGCCACGCCCTGCCATGGGCAGGGACACCTCCCACCACACCAGGCTGCTCCAAGCCCCATCCAACCTGGCCTTCAACACTGCCAGGGAGGGGCAGCCACAGCTTCTCTGGGTACCCTGGGCCAGGCTCTCACCACCCTCACACCAAACAATTTCTCCCTCCCATCCCATCTCCATCTCCCCTCTGGCACTTGGAACCCGTTCCCCCTCATCCCATCACTCCCTGCCCTTGGCACCAGTCCCTCTCCAGCTTTCCTGGAGCCCCTTCAGGCACTGGAAGGTGCTCCAAGGTCTCCCTGGAGCCTTCTCTTCTCCAGGCTGAACATCCCCAACTCTCTCAGCCTGTCCCCAGAGCAGAGCTGCTCCAGCCCTTGGAGTATCTCCATGGCCTCCTCTGGACTCTCTCCATGTCCTTTCAACGTTGGGTCCAATGTGTGTCTGTTCTTGTTCTGCAGGGACAACTGTCTGTGTCGGAGCATTCCAGCGATGGGAGACTGAGGGGCTGGTGCCGAGTCCTGGTCACCACTGAGACAGGAATTGCTGTTTCCATAGGTCTCTTGACTGAGGGATGTGGGGAGAAACCTGGGATCAGGAAGTGGAAGGTGAACAGTGAATCCCAGGTTGAAGCTCTGGACAAAGATGAGGACAAGGCAGGAGGTGCCGGTGTCAAGGAACCGAAGGAACCCCAAGAAAATGCTTCTTCCAAAAAGAGTTTTGTCTGCAAAGCCTGTGCCAAGACCTTCCACTTCTACTGCCGCCTGAAGGTGCACATGAAACGCTGCCGGGTGGCCAGAGGAAAGCAGATCCAATGTAAAGAGTGCAGCGAGGTCAAATCGACAAAGAAGGAGCTGGAGAAGCATCTGCTGGAGGTCCATGGGGTGGTGGAGGCTGCCAAGAAGAAGAAGAAGCGACTCCCCGTGTCGTGTGACATCTGTGGCCGAGAGTTTGCTCATGCCTCAGGTAGGGCTGGTGGGAGCAGAGGGCAAGGGGGGGTGTCTGGACAGAAGTCTGGGCAATGTCATAAATTGATGGTCTGAAATCTCCTCCTGCTCCCTGCAGCTCTGAGCACCGTGTGTGAGAAATGTGGCTCAGCTCATTTCTCCTGCCCCACTGAGCACAACCGCTTTCTGATGAGTTCTTCCCTAATTGCTTTTCCACATGGCTCATCAAGGAAAAGTGGGGCTACTGGCAAATTTAAAAGCCTCCAAAAATAATCAAGCTGTTCCAGTTCTGCGTTGGTTTAGCAGGATGAGTAAGAGGAGTTGAGTCTCGTTGCCCTCCCCATGGTAGCTCACAATATCCTGGTGGATCTCCACGCTAGTGGATCCCTGGAGTCATGGGTGGGCTGGTGGACCTCCAGGCTGGGTGGAGTGGTGCCTCTGCAGCAGGGCTGGCACTGGGTCCCATCAATGCCACCTGGGTGTCCTGCCTGCCTCCCCAGGGATGCAGTACCACAAGCTGACAGAGCACTTTGACGAGAAGCCCTTCTCCTGTGAGGAGTGCGGGGCCAAGTTCGCCGCCAACTCCACGCTGAAGAACCACCTGCGGCTCCACACAGGGGACCGGCCCTTCATGTGCAAGCACTGCCTGATGACCTTCATGCAGGCCTCAGCCCTTGCCTACCACACCAAGAAGAAGCACGCTGAGGGTGAGCCTTCCCAGTGGGAGCCCAGCCATGGGCTCACCTTGTTTCATTCACTCCTTTGAGCCCTGTTCCTCCATCCGCCTCCTGATTGCTTCCCCATCCTCTGGGAGAGCCCTGGGCAGCAGGTTGCTCCCAGAACTCCTCATCCTCATGGTTTTGCCTGCAGTGCCCCACTCTGGCTTTCCCCCATCCCTTTCTACAGGTCCTCTGATTAGCCACCAGTAGCACTTTATTCTCCATTAAGGGGATCTTCCTCTGCCTTCCTTGTTTTTCTCTGGAGTAGTTCCTTTTTGTCCTCTCACATCTAGACTCCTGCGATGTGTTCTCCTCCCTCTGGTGAACCAGCTTTCTCCTGTCCCTCCCTCTGGCTGAATTTCCCATAGGTTTTCATGCCAGTGCTTCTCCTGTCCCCACACCCAGCCCCTTCCACTACCAGGGCATGAGCGTGTTGCAGTGGGGTGGTTACTGCTTAGCATGAGACATGGCAGCATGTTCTACCTCCAGGATCACAGAATGGGTTGGGTTGGAAGGGACATTTAAAGACCATCCAGTCCAGCCCCCCTGCAGTGAGCAGGGACATCTTCAACCAGATCAGGTTGCTCAGAGCCCCACCAACCTGACCTTGGATGTTTCCAGGGATGGGGCATCTCCCACCTCTCTGGACAACCTGGGCCAGTGTCTCACCACCTTCATTGTAAAATTTCTTCCCTATATCTAGTCTGAACCTCCCCTACTTCAATTTATTACCATCACCCCTTGTCCTATCACTACAGGCTCTGCTGAAAAGTCTGTCCCCATCTTTCTTATAAACCCCCCTTCAGTACTGAAAGGCAATAAGGTCTCCCTGGAGCCCTCTCTTCTCCAGGCTGAACACCCCCAGCTCTCTCAGCCTGTCCCCAGGGCAGAGCTGCTTCAGCCATCTGATAATTTGTGTGGCCTCCTCTGGACCTGCTCCAGCAGCTCCGTGTCTTTCCTGTGCTTAGGACCCCAGAACTGGACCCAGCACTGCAGGGGGGGTCTCACCAGAGTGGATTAGAGGGGGAGAATCCCCCTGTTGCCTGCTGCTCACGCTGTGGGGATGCAGCCCAGGAGATGGTTGGCTCTCTGGGCTGTGAGTGCACATGGCCAGGTCAGGTCCAACTTCTCAGCAGGGCTGCTCTCAGTTCCTTCATTCCCCAACTTGAACTGAGACCCGGGGTTGCCCTGACCCAGGTGCAGGACCTTGCACTTGGCCTTGGTGAACCTCAGGAGGTTCACATGGGCCCACTTCTTGAGCTTGTCCCAGTCCACCCAGAGGAGTGTAGTACCTCCAGCTACTTGAGGTCTATGGTCATTCCACACTCCCTGTGCAGGTGTGGTTTTTGCAGCACCTCTAGGACCTTTCTGAGATGAAGTTGGACTCAGTTGGGGTGGAGCTGATGTCCTGTGGGGTGCAGCTGTCCCCCTGGTTTCCCTGCAGGGAAGATGTATGCCTGCCAGTACTGCGACGCCGTGTTCGCCCAGTCCATCGAGCTGTCGCGCCACGTCCGCACGCACACGGGGGACAAGCCCTATGTCTGCAGGGAGTGTGGGAAAGGCTTCCGCCAGGCCAACGGGCTCTCCATCCACCTCCGGACCTTCCACAGTGAGTGTGGCCAGAGGCACGGCTCCTGCGGGCTCTTGGCACATCCATCTGGGCCAGTGGGTGTCACTGGGCCAACACGGGTGTTACTGGTGCCCACAGCCTGGCAGGGGGTGTCTTGTGGACAGAATTTTCCCTCCTGAGAACAGCAAGATTCTGTAGTGGTTTGATGCTGTGAGTGGGGTTATCCCCAAGAAAATCCCAGAATCCCAGAATCCTAGGGGTTGGAAGGGACCTCGAAAGCTCATCCAGTGCAACCCCCCTGCCAGAGCAGGGTCACCTAGAGTCCATCACACAGGAACTCATCCAGGTGGGGTTTGAATGTCTCCAGCCAAGGAGACTCCACAACCTCTGTGACAGGGGTGGCTTCCAGCAAACCACGAACCGCTGGGAACCCACCATGGGAAGCTGTAGGTGAGCAAGAGCAGCAACACCTGTATGCAAAGCCAAAATTCTAGTGCTAATTTTCATCTGGGAAATAACAAGTGTTCCTTTCCCTTTTAGCCTGGAGGAGACTGAGAGGAGACCTTATTGCCCTCTACAGCTACCTAAAGGGAGATTGTAGTGAGGCTGGTGTTGGTCTCTTCTCCCCAATTGCTGATGACAGGACGAGAGGAAATGGCCTCAAGTTCCATCAGGGGAAGTTTAGGTTGGAGATTAGGAAGAAGTTCTTTACTGGGAGGGTGGTTGGGCACTGGAATGGGCTGCCCAGGGAGGGGGTGGAGTCACCGTCCCTGGGGGTGTTCAACAAACGGGTTGATGAGGCACTTGAGGCCATGGTCTGATGGTCTGATGGTCAGGAATATGATGGGATAAAGGTTGGACTTGATGACCCTGGAGGTCCCTTCCAATCAGAATGATTCTATGATTTTCATTCCTCCCTCTATGAATTCTCCTTGTAATTCTTTCCTCTTTTTTTGCCTGGTTTCTTTGCATGCTGTGGTTTCTGTTGTGGCAGACATCGAGGATCCCTACGACTGCAAGAAGTGTCGGATGAGCTTCGCCACCCTGCAGGAGCACCGCAAGCACGTCCACGAAGCCCACTCCAGGGAGTACCACCCCTGCCCTACCTGCTCTAAAGTCTTCTCTGCCCCGTCGCTCCTGGAGCGCCACATGGTGACCCACGTGGGAGGAAAGCCCTTCAGCTGTGAGATCTGTGACAAAGCTTACCAGGTGAGCTGGTGCAGCAAGGATCTGATCTCACGTGGACATTCCTCCACCAGGATGTCTCTCCTGACCCGGTCAGCAGAAGGGAAAATTGCACAGAACAGGCATAGTCTGGAGGGAAAAGGCAGGTCCATGGGGAGAGGTGGGCTGTGACTACAGAGGGCCACATACCTGCCCATCTGGACCCTCAGGAATCTCTTTCTGCCAAGTTTACAGCTGCCAGGAAGTCTAGGGATAAAAATAGTCATGCTGCAAATGGCATGACTGCCTGGGAATGAGTGTGGGAGCACATCCCTACAAGGGAACAAAACGTCCCAGCAAAAGGAAACCTGCAGGGAGCGAGGTGAGGATGAGGGATTCTACAGTGTCCAGCCCTTCAGGGGCAATGAAGAAAGAGAAATGAGGTTTTAGCTCTTGGCCTGTGGGACGACAAGCAGGTCTTACAACCCCACTGCTCTTGTTGCTTTCCACACGGTTTCTTGCTGTCATGAAGTCCCTGGGACAGCTTTGTGTTGTAACCATGATTTGATTCTTCTCATTGCAGCAGTTGTCAGGGTTATGGTACCACAACCGGACCCACCACCCTGATGTCTTTGCAGCTCAGAATCACCGCTCCTCCAAGTTCTCCTCCCTGCAGTGCAGCTCCTGTGACAAAACCTTCTCCAGCACTGCTGCTCACCGAAAGCACGTCAAGGCAGAGCACACAGGTAAGGGCCTGTTTGTTAGCAAACAGAAACGTGTGACAACTGCTGGCAGAGATGTTGTAAGAACTCTGAGAGAAGAAGGTTGATCATCTCCTTGGCTGGAGACATTCAAACCCCGCCTGGATGAGTTCCTGTGTGATGGACTCTAGGTGACCCTGCTCTGGCAGGGAGGTTGGACTGGATGAGCTTTCGAGGTCCCTTCCAACCCCTAGGATTCTGGGATTCTATGATCCCATTTACCTGCAAATCTCAGCATCTTGCTGCTCACTTGCTCTTGGCCTCTCCTCTTCCTGCCTTCTCTCCAAAGATGCTCCTCCTGTCTCTATGCATGTGTGGTGTTGCTGAAACATGAATGGAGCTCTGGTCCAGGAGGTCTCTTGTAGAACACCTTGGGTGTACACCTTGCTGTTCTTGGACTTGTTTGCAGATGTGAAGTTCCATGAGTGTGAGACGTGCAAGGAGCTCTTCCCCACGCTGGCTCTCCTGCAGGTCCATGTGAAGTGCAGGCACTCAGGTCAGTTCCATTTGCTGCTGTTCCTGTTACCTTGTGAGCAAGAGCTGCTCCTCTCAGTGAGTGGTGTCTAAGCTGTAAGTGGGAGAGTGAGGATGGACACGGTAAGGAAGCAGAGTGTGAGGATACAGAAGATATGGATGAACTGGAAAAGCACTGGTTTTGGTGAGGCTGGGATGTGTTTGTTAAGCTTTTAGAGCCACTGGAGTCAAGGAAGGATCTGGATTTGCTTGCTACAGCAGAGAAGAGAACTCAGAACATGGGAGGAGACATCAGCATGGAGAAATGAGGAACTGAACCCCAAGCGCTGGGGTTTGTGGAGGACAGAGCTCATGGAGAAAAAGGGAGTTTAGCACCAGAAAGATCAGAGAGGAACCTGAGCTTGGGGAAACCACGCCAAGGGCCCTTTGGCAAGTGGGCAAGCTGAAGCAAGGCCATGAGGGCAGAGTGAACTGTCAGACCAGGCTGCTATGATAGGTGGGTCCCCCAGGGCTGGAGAGGAGATGGATCAGGAGACATTGGAGGGGGCAGCCAACAGCAGCCTGGAGAGTGAGGAAGGAGAAGACCCAGACATAGTTCTCTCTGAGAGGAGAGAGCCCTGGGGGTGGATAATGGGTGAATCAGGAAGTACAAGCCAGGCCAACAAGAAGCAGTGTGGATGGTGCAAGCGAACAGGGAGAAGAGGTGTTGGTGAGAAGGGACAGCCATGGGTACCATCAGATACACCAGCCTAGTTTCTGGATGCCAGGGCTGCAGGGAGCTAGAGCTAAAATGGACCTGAACAACCACAAACTGTTTGACAGGCAGTGGTGTAGCCAGGAGAGGGGACACTGGCACACCATGCCCTGAGTCCCTGGTGGGTTTCATCCCTGTGTGTCCTGGCCATGTGCAGCTCCCTGTGCCCTTGGGCTGGCCCTGGCTGTCACAGCCCAGGCTCAAGGCAGTGCTTCTCCTGCAGGCTCCCAGCCATTCCACTGCCTGTACTGCTCAGCATCCTTCCGCTTCCCCGGGGCCCTGCAGAGCCACGTCACCACCGAGCACTTCAAGCAGATGGAGAGCACCTTCACCTGTGAGCTCTGTGGGGAGCTCTTCACCTCCCAGGGTGAGCTGGAGGGACACTGCAGTGCAGAGCATCCCAAGGTGGTCTTCTCCCAAGCCACCACAGCCCAGATTGTACAGGTAAAGGCTCCTCTGTGCTGCAACCCCCATGGTTGTTCATCCATCCTTCCCCTCCAACCCCCGTGGTTGTTCATTCCTCCTCCTCCTCCAACCCTTGTGGTTGTTCATCCCTCCTCCTCCTCCAACCCTTGTGGTTGTTTGTCCATCCTCCCCCTCCAACCCTTGTGATTGTTCATCCATCCTTCTCCTCCAACCCCCGTGGTTGTTCATCCATCCTCCCCCTCCAACCCTTGTGGTTGTTTGTCCATCCTCCCCCTCCAACCCTTGTGGTTGTTTGTCCATCCTCCCCCTCCAACCCTTGTGGTTGTTTGTCCATCCTCCCCCTCCAACCCTTGTGGTTGTTTGTCCATCCTCCCCCTCCAACCCTTGTGGTTGTTTGTCCATCCTCCCCCTCCAACCCTTGTGGTTGTTTGTCCATCCTCCTCCTCCAACCCTCTTATTCTTGCCAAACACAGCCTGCAGCTCCTGTCCCCCCTTCTGCTCCCTGATTCCCCCTTCTTAGAGGGGTCCAGGATGCAACTCCCCAGCCCACAGTGCTCTGGGATTTCTGTGCTAGCTTGAGGTGGGCTTGCTGTTTTCCTGGAGGACAAGTGCTAGGCTTGATCCCAGACTCTTTCTCCTCAGTATCTCAGCCATCAGTGGAGAACAGCTCCTTGGATGAGGGAGCCAAGTGTGCAGGATTCCTCGGGCTGGCGTTCCTCCAGTGGATAATCACAGTGTGTTTATTGTCTACAACTGCTTGTGGGGCTAAATTATAGCAATTTTGTTGAGAGAAATATTTAAATTGCTCTCCTGTGTTCTCGTTTGCATCACTGGGGTGTGTGGTTTGGTGTTTCCCATTAGTCTCATTCCTACTGTAATTGCAGACCTCTGGAGTGAAGCTGAATTGTTATTCCCAGAGCTGAGGCCGGGAAAGATGTGGGAAACAAAGTGATTGTGGGGAAGGCAACGCTGTACGTGTCTGACTCTCAGGTCTTCTTCCATGCAGGTGATTCAGACGTCGGAGCAAGGAGCAGCAGAGCACATCATTTCTTTTGATGAGGCTCAGCTCTCTGGCTCCCAAGTCTTTGTGACGTTGCCCGAATCCCAGATGACTCAAGCTGGCTCCGAGCTGGTGGCAGTGACCATGGAGGACTTGTTTGATGACAAAGTCACTCTGATTTGTGAAGAAACCAAGTGAGAGTGAGCTGCAGGGGCCCATGCCTGGTGCCTGGTATCCACTAGACTCCTTCAAGGAGCTTTGCCTCAATGTGCTGCTCCAGCAGGGAGATCCAGGCTTTCTTTGGGAAAGCAGCCCTGGGTATGTGACACTGCCAAAGAAATGATGTGCAGCAAGCACAGCATGGCCAAGGACAGGAGAGCTTTGAAGACATTCACAAGGGCCTGGGAAGTCTCTCTGCAGTCAGCAGCTGCCAGCTCAGGTGAGCTTGGACCACTCAGCCCTCCCAGCTCAAGAGAAATAAAGAAGCAGAGGCGAAAATGGGAATTGGGTGTGTTCCCATCTGTTCCTCCAGTGCTGCGAACAGGATGGAGAGGAGGAGAGTGCAGGACAAAGCTGGGGTGGTGTGGGTGTGTGAAACCAAAGGCACAGCTGTCCTGAGAATTCAGGGCGGAGATTTTTATGGCTGAATCAGTGATGTGCTCACAGGTACCTGCTGCTCTGCAGCGTGAGCAAGGGCTGCTTTGTTTCTTCTCTTGCTCTCCCATGTACCACTGTGCCAGCTAGAAAACTCCCCCAGTGCAGAGCTGCCACTTGGTCCCCTCTGCTCAAGCAGAGACTTCTTGGGAGTTGTGCTGAATGTCTCGGGAGCCTCTCCTTACTGGTATCACTGGATTGAGGATGCAACTGGTGCTGCTCTGAGTGTGCAGGAGCTGCTGTGCTTCCACCCAGCCCTTCCCCATGGCACACAGGGCACTGCTCTGTACAATGCACTCACCTACCCAAGGTGAAGTTTGCTTCTCTGACCCAACAGCTTCATTGCAGCACACTGGCCCCTTTAAGGCTAAATTCCATGAAGCTTTTTTATCTGCAGTTTACTAAAATATAATCTGATAATTAATGGTTTGCCGAATCCATTATGAAGTGCAATTAGATGGATGCAGGGTTCCTGTGGCTCCGAGGGGACTGGGAGCATTTATCTTCCTTTCCCTCGTGCCAAAATGTTGAACTCTACCACTGTGATATTTACACACTGAGTAGTGATCCCCACCTCACCCCACCCCACCCTGCAGCCCCAGACCCTCTGGCCAGCAGTGCCCGTTCTACCACGCTGCCCAGAGCCATGGAGCACAGGAGATGGACAGATTGGGTTCTCCAGCAGCACCTCATGCTGGCTGAGATGGGCACACAGGAGCATGCTGAGGTGGTCATGCCAGTGTCATAATTTGTCATCCTGTTACAGCTTGGAGAGAAGTGACCAGCAAGGGGTGACCCCAGGGGAGAGGCTTGGTGGAGCTGATGTTCTGCGTGGCTTTCTGTGTGTGTGTGGCACCAAGCATAGGACCCTGTGGAAGTGTTGCACATGTCTTGGAGGGCTCCCATCTTTCTCTTCCTCGGTTGCACATGTGGCTTGTCCCCCAGGTTTTGTGGTGACTGAAATGAAGGAAGAATGAGGTGAAGTTGCCACTGAATCCGGGAATGACCAGGAGATGGTGCTCAAGGTCTTGAGGATTAGTGCTGTTGGCCAGGTGCCTCTGCACCTTTGCTGGAGTTTCTCTTAGATTTCCTAGGCTTTAGGCAGCTCCTAGGCATGGAGAGCCCTTGGGCCACTGACAAGCTGAAGGAGAACTCTAAGCCCTGAGCAGGACAACTGCTAGCTCTGGATGCAACTGCTTAAAGAATAACCTTAAACTGGGCTCTGTCCACCTGTGGAGAGGGTAAAATCCCTCTGTTCCTGAGGTGGACTGGTGGAAGAGCCTGGGACTCTCCTTGGCAGGGAGGAGGGCAGAGAGGGAACTGGTGGAGACCATCTCGTGCCAACCTGGACACAGAGGAGCATGGAAGCTCAGACTATAGTGAGGATAATGACAAAATGAGCAAATGGGACTTGATGGTCTTCAAGCAGATGTGTTATGGGGTAAGCAGTGGATTTTGTCCCGCAGGCTGGTGGGGTTGGAAGCTGTTCCCCCTTTTCTGTCTCTATGGAGCCTGAGAGCTGTGGAAATCCTTCCCAGGCTTCATGAGTGCTCTGGAGCAAGGATGAATTGTCCTGGTGATGCTTTGCAGATGTCCTAGCCTTCGTTTGGGAGCCAGTGTCTGCAGGGACCATCAGGTGAAGCTGAGCTCCCTTTGTTCCTGCAAAACTCTGGAGGAAGAGTAAAGGTTAGGGAGAAGTTGCCTGATTCATAGCTGGGGAAGAGCATCCAAGTGCTGCTTTTGCCTTTGATCCATTTGGGTCCCTGCTGACCCAGTGCTGTCACAGCTGAAGGGGAATGGTGTAAATCACATCAGTGCAGTTCAGGCTCACATCTCCTGTTCAGGGCCATCTCCTGCCTTTGTGCTTAGCAAGAGCCTACATGGATGCATCCCCAGCAGAGTCCTGTCATCAGCATCCACCCAGTGAGAGCCATCAAGCACCTCCTGTATCATTATGAGGAGATGATAACTCCGATACCCCCATTCCAATTCCTTCTTGGTGGATGAAATCAGCACAGCAGAGCAAACTGCAGTGCCAGCAACATCCGTGTGTCCTGCCTGGAAGGGAGGGGCATTTCCCAGGGCACATCCTGCTCTGGCACCTGCAATACTGAGGGTGCTGATCACCAGTGATTTCTTATGCTGCAGACCCCTTTTGTCTCTGTAAAAATAAAACATGGAGGGTGACAGATGTAGCTGCACAGTGTCACGTGGAGCAATGGATTGGAAGGAAAAATCCTTATTTCTGCAAACGGGATTTTTGCAGGGCTCCTCCCAGGTATGGGGTGACCCGATGGGTTCTGTGGGGTCCTGTGCCCCTCTTGACCTTGGTGCCACCCTCTGTAAGCGAGTGGAGGAGCTATTGCCAGCTCAGGCTGGCACACAGGACCATCCTGCCCTTCTCTGTGTCCTCATGTGCCAGATGCTTTTGGAAAAAAGGCAGAGTGCCCATAACAAAAGCCTGGAGAGCAACATCCAGTGGAGGAATGATCAGTTAATGATTTATATATCTCTGTGCATTAATTGGTGCCATTCAGGGTGCAGGACTAAGCTGTGACTGTTAGGAAATGTCTCTTGTCTGCACAACTCCTTCTGCCCTCCCTGGGGGTTCCTTTGGAAACTGGGTGGCACTGGGTGCAGTGGTGGCTGTGAGCAGCCCTCACTTGGCATTGCCCAATGCAACACGTGGCTTTGCAGCCCCGGGGTGGTGTTTGGACTCAGTGTATGCAAATTCTGGGTTCTGGGATTTGTTTGTGGGTTTGGTTTTTTTACAATCCAACCCATCTGTGGTTGGGTGCAGAGATGCTGCTGCCTTGCCCAGGAGTGAGGGATGGAGGTGGCAGGAGCACTGGAGGAGCCTGGATGTCTCTTGAAGCCTCTCCTGGGGAACAGGAGGACGAGAGCAGGTACCAGGAGTCTGGAAACCCTCCGTGGGAGTCGGGCAAGCCCTGGCAGCCCCCGTGCCCTGGCTGGTGCTGATGTCTTGGCAGGTTCATTATGGGTCTGGCAAGCAGCCAGTGTGTCCCCGGTGAATCCAAGCGCTGGAAAAGGGAAGCGTTTCCAGCGGGTGCCGAGCGGCGTTTCCCAGGGCAGAGATGAGGAGCTTCAGCAGCCAGAGGGAATCCCCTTTTTGCCAAATAGCACTGGTTTGCTGCACACTCTGAGAGCCTTCTTTACAAATATGTAAAGGGTGAGGGGCAGGACGATGGAGCCAAGCTTTTTTCAGTGCTGACCAATGATAGGACAAGGGGCAAGGGATGCAACCTGGAGCCCANGCCTGGATGCGTTCCTGTGTGATGGACTCTAGGTGACCCTGCTCTGGCAGGGGGGTTGAACTGGATGAGCTTTCGAGGTCCCTTCCAACCCCTAGGATTCTGTGATTCTGTGATTCTGGCAGCTCCATGCCTTTTGACAGGCAAAAAGGATTCTCAGAGGCAGGAGGTGGTGTTGCCAGCCCTGGTGCTGCAAGGGATGGGGAATACAAGCGCAAGCATAGTCCATGCCTTTTCTGGTACCACCTCGGAGAACCCCTGGGCAGGAGGCAGAGCAAGCTCCTCACAGCAGGAGGTGGATGGGTGGTGGGACACATTTTACCCAGCTCTCCTTACTTGACCCAGCCTTGGTCACTTGGCTATGACCTTCCACTCACAGCAAGGCCTTGGATGCTGCCTCCCTGCCCTTCCATCTCCTAGGATTCTGGGATTCTGTGAAATGCTTCCCCAGGAGATGGGCTCAGTGGTCTTTTGCACCAGGGGGGTGTGGGCTGGCGAACGGAGGGCACTCGGGTGCCTCTCCAGCATCAGTTGCTGTGTCTGATCCTGGCACAGGCAGCTGCACGGTGCCTCCTTGCCTAAGTCTTCACAATTCCTAATTTCCTGTGTTAAAACTAATTCCTTATATCAGTTCTTCAGCCAGCCTTTCGCACACGAGGAAGGCACGAGCAGAAGCTCTCACCTTGCCCTCCCTGCACCCTTTATGGTCACTCAAAGCAGGAATGTCCCTGTTTCTGATCATATTTAAGCAAACCTGACAAAGTGTAGCTCTTAGGTCCATAGAATACGAGGCACATGGATGCTGTGTAGGGGCTGCTGTGAAGTTGCTATATATAGCAACATCTACAACAGGAGTAGGGCTGGGAAGCACCCCTGGATTGAACCATGGCACATGGATGCTGTGACCTGGAAGGGAAGAGAAAGTGAGGCAGAGCTGGAGGAGCAGGAAGGAGCAGTGGGGATCCAAACTGTGCATCTCAGCAGGGTGCATGTCTGGGAAGAGGTGATGCAGAGAGCAGGCTGTGGTCAGGATGTCTGAAAGCATCCTGAGGTCAGCTGGTCCTAACCAGAGGTGTGCAGAGCCATGAGATGTTTGGGGGCTTTAGTAGCTGCTTTTGGCAGAAGTCAGGGGTGTTTGTGCTGCCCCCTGCTCTGACCATTGCTGTGAGCAGGAGTCAGTGCGTGACAGTCAGGGACAAACTGAAGGCTGTGCAGGGACTTGTACTACCAGTACAAGTCAAGAGCTGGAAAATCTGCACGAGTGAAGGAGCTCTAATTGCTTGGTGTGGCTGAGGAGTGACCTGGTGGCAGCCTTCACATCCCTGTGCCGGGGGGCTGTGTTCGCTCCTGTCTCTGTTCTCCAGCAAAGGCAAAGTGCTGAAGGGCATCAACACCAGTGAGGGTCCATCTGTACAGAGCACAAACACGTGGATTTGCCTTATTTCCCTTCCCCTCTCACATCCTTTCAGCTGCCCAGCGCTGGGGGCAGTCCAGGCAGTGACCTTTTCACTTCTGACAGGAGCAGTCAGTCCCTGTCTTGTTCCTGAGGAGCTCACTGTCAAGTTTGATAGCCAATATTTCCTTCATCCCCTGGATCAGGGGTACTTTGAGCCCTATAGCATATGGGAAGCCTTCTCTGTGCTTCCCAGACCTTCCCCAACTGGCTCCAGAGCCTCTTGCAGATGGGGAGGGCTGGCCAGGAGGGGTCTGTTGTCCACATCCTCGCTGGGAGCACAAAGTGGCTGCCAAGAAATGGGTCTGTCCAGATGCATTAGATCTAGCTTGGTGCCATGCAAAATCATCTCAGCCCACAGGTCTTCTGGCCACTGGAGGCTTCCTGCCAGAGATGGAGTTTGCCCTTCCCCTTGGCTGTAATAAGGTGAGCAGAGCCCTGCCTCAGGTTTCAAACTGCCTGTGGAGATAATTCGTGCCCCTCCAGCTGTTAATGGGCGTGCTGATGGCTCTCCCTGACATGTGAATCTGGCTTTCTCTGCCCAGGGAGGCCAAGGCCATATGCCACCTACTCTTTGGTAGGGAAGAGTTGAGCCCCCGTCCTTGCCAGCCACCCTCATCCCTCCACTCTGCTGTGTTTCACCTGGACAAAGTCTCCCTGCAGGTTCACCCCAGCCCTCCTCCACCCACCTTCACCTGGTCTGTCATCACCCAGAGCATCCTCCCCAAAGCTCCCCCCACAGTGCCTCTTGACCTGTGCTTGCCCTGAGCTGAGCCCCATGCAGGGCTTTGCTATATGGAGAGACTACGTGTGGGTGCACATCTGGAAGGTACCCAGTTGCTGGTGAATAACTCCCATTTCACGTGGGTGCACATCTGGAAGGTACCAGTTGCTGGTGAATAACTCCCACTTCACGTGGATGCACATCTGGAAGGTACCCAGTTGCTAGTGAATAACTCCCATTTCACGTGGATGCACATCTGGAAGGTACCAGCTGCTGGTGAATAACTCCCACTTCACGTGGATGCACATCTGGAAGGTACCCAGTTGCTGGTGAATAACTCCCATTCTGGCCTTCTGCAAGAGCTGCAAGGAGGGCTCTGTGATGGGTGGAATGGCTGGAAGGACCCCTTGGCAATTCCAAACATGTGGGTCATCCCTTTTTATCCAACTTGTGGTGTTTTCATGTCCTCCAGCTCAGAGGCTACAGCTGAGACAATACTCAGATCAGGGCCACCCTGTTGGTTGATGTTTAATGCCATAATAACATCACAGCTGTTCAGCCCATTGCACATCAAACCTTCAGTTGTTTCTTTTGTCTCTGAGCATTTAATAGGAGTTGTTACTGAGCTGCCCAGTGACACACAGGGCTCTTCCCAGCATGGCCGCAGATGCCAGTGGCTTTGGTGCTGCGCAGGAGCAGGTTGGATGGTCCCTATGGCATGCCTGAACTTCCATTTGTCAACACTCGGGTTCCCTTGCAGCAAAACTGGTCTCTGTTAGCAGTGAATTCCCTCTGCAGCTCCCCACAGCCTCTCGCATCGACTAACCCAGATAATCCTCTGCTATCTGCCACATCTCAGTAGATCTATTAAACACACACAAGTTCTGGTGTCCTTGTGTGTAACCAGGGTAGGTTGCAAGGTTTCCAATCCCCCAGTGCAAGATACTGTCCAAGTTTTTTTTTGAAGTCTAAATAAATCAAGCACTTTAACTCCTCTTTTCTCAGTGGTAGGAGAGGGCTTTGCCTTTTCAGAGGTGAGGCATTGCTGTCTGGGGGGTGGGTGAGCTCAGGTTATCCTGGCCAGGAGTCAATGCACCTAATGGCACCCTGTGGGAGGTGATGGGATTTGGGATCTCAGGAACTTTGCATAGTTGGGGTTGGGTCTGCCCATAGCTTTAGTGGAGGACGAGGGCAGGACATGCTTCAGGGGTTCACTTTCATGCTGAAGAAACCAAACTGCCCACCCTGCTGTGTGTCCAGGCTCTTGCCATGTGTCCCTCTGGGCTGTGCACAGCTGACTGCCAGGCTTTGGGCAGGCTCTGTCCCCTCCTGCCCTCGGTCCTGTGAGGGCCAGCGGAGCAGGGAGCACAGGGAGCACCTTCCTGCTGCTGCTGCTCCGTGCTCGTGTGTCAGTACCTGTCCCCTCCTTCCCATTCCTCACTGCAACAGCCTCTACCGCCCCTGCATCCCTAATGCAGGCACTGCAGGAGGATGAGTCAGCACTTGGGGGGAATTGCAAACGCCTGAGAGGTTGTTCTGAGCATCTTGGAGCAGCGCTGGGAAGCGATGGGTGATGCTGGTGCCTGCACTGCTCCATGTGTCAGCCGTGTCCTGGCACAGCCATGTGCCCCAGCAGACGTGGGATGCAGCCCCGGGACAGCCTGGCACGCTGCTGCCTGCTCCATCCCTGCCCCTGCAGCCCCAGCAGGGACCCTGAGCTCCCCTTTCCCCTCCGAGGAGCAGCTCATCTGGCCAAAGCCATCAACACTATTTCCCTTGTCCATTCCTGGTGCTCGGGCCAGGTGCTCGCAGGGAGAAGTCTCCTGTTGGGAACAATCCCTTCCCCCGGGCTGGGGGGGATTGCTCAGACCTGTGATGGGAGGGGGCACTGCTCAGTGTTGGTTTGAATGTGAAAGGGGCCAGGCTGTCTCTGGGAAGCAGAAAGAGTCGGAAAGCAGCTGGGATGCTGCTCAGGGGCATGGATGCAGCCCCTCATGGTGGGCTCCAACAGGGGCTGTAGAACCTGCCTGGGCCTTTAGGGCTCGGACATTGGCATCTCCAGTGCTTCCAGAGCACCTCTGCTGGCTTGGCCCTTTGCTCTCCCCAAGCCCACCCCACCGTGCCGTGGGTCTGCCAGGGGGTGTTTGGGGGGAAAACCAAACTGCTGGTGCTCTGGAGGCTCCAGACAAGCCTTGGGGGCTGGAGCTTGGCAGTTCACCTGCAGAAGCTGTTTGGTTTGTGGTCCCTGTGATGAGGGCTGGGGGATCCCCTGCCCCACACATCAGGGAGCCATCCCCACCCTCTGGGCTTGTTTGGTTGGGGCAGGTCTCTGCTGTGTCTTCCTCTGGCCCTGCCCACCATGCCCTGTCCCTCCCTGCCTTCAGTGAGCTCTCCATGGGTTTTCTTCCATGCTCTGTGCGTGGGCTGGGCAGACCTGGACCAACTTTCCCCTCCCAACGCTGTGGAAGCGTGGCTAGAAGAATGTTCTGCTGAGATCGAGTGCTCCTGCCTTGTCCTGGCATTGCTGACCCAGCCCCTGGTTTTCCAGAACCAGCCTGGAAACTCCCCTGGAGGCAACAGGAGGGGAGGGATGGAGGAGGGAGGGGCAGAGTTTTCCATCTGCCTGACCAAGGGATGGTCCAGAGGGGCATCTCACAGGGGTGCCCTGGTCCACCCACCTGCTCTGCTCTGGGTGGCTCCAGTGGGAGGGGGGATGGTCCCATGCACGCCTTGGCACCCGGTCTTGGAGGAGGAGCAGTGGCTGTTGCTGGGCAGGGCGATGGAAGAAGAGGATTATGACAAACAGAATTACCAGGGACTGCTTCCCACCCTGCTTTTGATTTTTTTTTCCCAAGCTCAGATAATGCAGAACACATCCATGGAGATTTCGGTTCAGTTTTCCCCAAAAAAAACCTTTCGTCTCTGATGAAGCCTGAGACATCTCCTGCACAAAGAATTCCTTTATTATTATTATTTTTTTTTTGTTAAGTTGTTAATGCCTGAAAAGAGAGGCTTAGGAGAGAACGACCTTCGGTGTCGGGTATAATCTGGCTGCACGAGTCGGTAACATCCCCTGCTCAAGCAGAGACATCCACCCAGCTTCCCCCCGAGCATCCTCCAAGAAAATCGATGAGGAGATGGGATTTGCCACGCTGGTCCAGCTCATGGAATCACACACTGGCTTGAGTTGGAAGGGACCTTTAGAGGTCATCCAGTCCAATTCCCCTGCCGTGGGCAGGGTCACCTTTCACCAGACCAGGTTGCTCAGGACCCTGTCCAAGCTGGCCTCGAATGCCTCCAGGGATGGGGGATCCACCACCTCTCTGGGCAACCTGGGCCAGTGTTTCACCACGCTCATGGTGAAAAACTCCCTTATATCTAACCTAAACCCATCAACCCACCCTCCTTCAGTTTAAAACCATTACCCCTCATCCTATCACCCCAGGCTCTGCTGAAAACCCTGTCCCCATCCTCCTTACGGCCCCCTTTAGGTATTGAAAGGAGCACCAAGGTCTCCCCAGAGCCTTCTCTTTCCCAGGCTGAACAACCCCAACTCTCTCAGCCTGTCTTCATAGCAGAGGTGCTCCAGCCCTCTGGTCATTTCTGTAGCCCTCTCTGGGCTTGTTCCGACAGGTCCATGTGCTCCCTGTGCTGCGGGCTCCGGAGCTGGATTCAGCATTCCAGGAAGGGTCTGACCAGAGCAGAGGGGCAGAATCCCCCCCTTGCCCTGCTGCTCACAGTTCTTCTGATGCAGCCCAGGCCATCATTGGCCTTCTGGGCAGTGAGGGCACAGTGCCAGCTCATGTCCAGCCTTTCTTCTACCAGTACCCCCAGCTTGATCAGGATCCTCTCTCTTTAGAAGCAACTGGTCTCATGCTCCAAAGGTGAAAGTCCTCTCCCACCCACGCAAACTCTTCTGCAGCAGCCTGATGGGGAAAGAAATCCCTTCACTGCAGCACCTTCAACTTCCAAGTAGATGTTTTGGTCATCCCTGCTGGGGTGCCAACCCCTGACACTGCTGCAAAGCCAATGAGTTGTCCAGGTTGAATCTACTTTAGGGATCATTTGGCATTGACTTGCTCCAGGCCCCTCATGTCCAGGGGACATATATTCTCCAGGATGCTCCACCTGTGAAGCCATGGCCTCAAACATGGTCTGTTATCTGATGGGCACTGTTGATGGTCACCCATAGAAGGATGCTGGCTGAGTGCCCTGCTGTGCCTCCGTGTGCCATCTACACCAGCGTGGCATCTCCAAGTGCTTTGTGATGTTGGGAGGAAAAAGGCACAGCAAGGATTTGCGTGGAGGGGGGTTGAACTAGATGATCTCCAGAGGTTCTGTCCAACATCAGCTACTCTACAGTTTTGTGATTGCAATTTTTTTTCAGATCTCTCCAATTTTTCTTCCAGGGATTGAGTCCATGGGTTTGTCTGGACTTCCCTACAGCAGTACAGAGAGGTAGGGAAACTCAAGAGTGCTGCATCCATTTTCCTGCTAGACAAAAAATGGACCAAACCCAAGACACCTTTGGTGTGGGCTTCAGTGCAATCCTAGTGCCAGGACAGGATGGAGCTGGACAACTCAACGTGGACATTTTGTCTCACCTGACTTCTGGGGGCTGAATATCTGATGCCCAGTTATGCTGTGGATCCAGAAAGATTGTGCATGGTACCTTGATCTGCTCTTTCCAGAGCCAGGGAGGCTTCTTTGTGGTTCAGGTGACCATGTGGCAGCTCTGTGCCCACTGCAGTAGCCTTATGACAGCACTGTAATATCTGCTCCTATCTTTGTGAAGAAATGAAGAGGCAGTTTCTCACCCCTTCCACTTCCCACAGGTTCCACCAGCCATATCTTACTGTGAATATGATTTGGACCCAGCTCTGGAGTAACCAAAATGATGGGTCCTGGACCACACTGCTCTCTTGTTCCAGTGATGTTAATCTGACCCTGCTGTTCCCACGAGTACCCAGACATCTGGCTGGGTGGCAGCCCCACCCTGCCAATATGGCAGTTTTGGGGACTTGGGCTTCTTGTCACAGTGCAGGACACCACATGGTGGGTCCTACCAGCAGTGAGACCACACACCTGGGCAGAGCATCATGGTGAACACCCTGAGATCCTCTTTGTGTCCAGCCTCCGTGCTGACTGTGGCTGTTTGCCAGCCTCATTCTGTCCTTCCAAGGGTTTCCTTTCTTGGAGAAAGCTGGTCTTGCTTGGTAATGCTTCAGGCCTGTCCCCCTTTCCCCTGGCAGGGCCGACCATCCTCCCCGCCGTGCTGTCGCTGCAGCTCCGAGCCACGCGCTCCATCTGTGCCGGGGACGCGGCGTCTCCTGCTGCCTGCAGGCACATCCCAGCATTTGCAGAGTTGTTTTAACTTTGCCCTTCTGCCTTCTGTTCACCCCCTTCCAGATCTGCCCTTTCTGATTTTCTCCACGCTGCTCTCTCCAGGGCCTCTCCAGGATGGTATCTGGCCTCGTAGGCAGGACATCCAAGCTCTGGGCTGACTCCAGTCCATCAGTGGGGCTGGAGGTAACTCTGGTGTCACCAGGGTGAGCAGCCTGGTTGTGGTCACTTTGAAAACCCCCTGCTCATCTGAGCTGCACTGTGCTCAGGTCACTGTTAGCCCTACCCAGGAACCATGCAGGGGTTACCTTGACTCTATTCCTTTTAGCACTCACACTGCTCAAAGAGCCAGCATGGCAGAGGATGCTGACTCACTGCCCACCACAACACAGGGCTGCAAGAACCAACTTCTCATGTCCCACCACCACCACGGTGCTCCTGGCTGCACCCCCAGTGGGCAAAGCCAATCCGTTTGGAAGATTCCCCCTCCCGCTGAGCACACAGAGGCGTGCGGATCTTTTAATGACAGCTGAGATTCCTGAGTATTGACTTCATTATTCAGTGATTAAAATATTCCAGCTCCATTGCGACACGGGGGTGCATTAATCATTTATAGTGTTGCATTTTGATTCGACACCTTAGCAAACTTTGCAAGCGGCTCGTGCCGTGGATTCTGCTGAAATCTGGAAAAATAAATCTGGAAATTTAGTGGTTTGGCTTGAAAGGTGGGACAATGGGCTGGGTGTGCCACAGAGGAGAAAAATCTCCAGGAGTATTTGAAAAGTGACCCTAAGCCAGCCCAGCGTGTGGATGCTCCCACTGCCCGAGGGGCTGCCCCAGCCCTGGGGGGTGGCATCCATCTCCACACATGGCAGGAGCCTGGCGCCCACCTTGGCTGTTCTCACCCTCTGCCATTCTTCTCGAGGCAGCTTTTGCAGTGTTTTCAGTCTTTTCTAACGTGATGGGTCCTGGGAGCAGGGGAGCTCCTAGGAGTGTTTCTGGGCCATGGCGGCTCCTAGCCCAGCACCTGCACCATTGTCCCATCAGACCATCCCAACCCTTTCTCTTGCTCCCCCAGTATAGGAGGCTGGGAGTGAGACACAGCCGTGCCTTTGCCATCCCTGCAGGGAACCCAGCATTGCTGAGCATCCATCTCCATCCTCTGCCTCACCTGCTATTATCAGCAAACACTTTGAGACCTGTTTGTCTGAATCTCTCGTGCACGGCAGGGTTCCTCATCGATCGCTTCATTTCTTACCTCTGCTGTTAGGGGACCCCTGGGGCTCTGTCTTTCCTTCTCTCCTGCATCCTGAGACAAGCAGGACAGGGAGTGTGGGAGCGAGACCTGCTCTGGCTGCCGGGGGTTTCAGGGATACGAGGAGGGAGGTTTCACTCCAGATGTTCCCATTGCAAGATTTGCCCCTTGAACTGGTGGCTGCGGCAGCCTCAGCCCCAGGGGACCCCCAGATCCCTTTAGGGTGTCCCCTCCCCATTCCCTTTCATCCCCACTCCCGTCACAGCCTGTTTGCTTAAGGTACTGCAAACCTCACTTGAGAAGTTTACCTAATTGCTCCACTTAATTATTTCTTGGCTGAACAAGAAAGCAACATAATTGATGTCAAGGCGTATTTGTCACTTCGATTAATGTCCCGGGAGGGGGCAACTTGGCACTCCCCCCCCTGCACCCGTCCTCCCCTGGCTGCAGCCATGGCAGCAGCTGGCGGCGCTCAGCTCCCCATGGCTCCAGCTGCTGGGGGGTGCTGCTGGGGGGTGGTGGGTGCTGCTCTGGGGTGGTGGGTGCTGCTGGGGGGTGGTGGGTG
>VZRW01013371.1:155214-169451 GCA_013398125.1 Aegotheles bennettii | reverse complement strand
CGGAAGGTTGGTGATCCTGCCCCCACCTCTTTGCCAGACCCCGGGAGCAGGCAGCAGCTGGTGGCAGGGGTTTATCACGCATGGTGCGTGGGTAATGAGAGCAATTGCCCGTGGTGCAGGCATCAGCCACCCTTCACATCAGCCT
This sequence comes from Aegotheles bennettii, assembly GCA_013398125.1. Classification (NCBI taxonomy): domain Eukaryota; kingdom Metazoa; phylum Chordata; class Aves; order Caprimulgiformes; family Aegothelidae; genus Aegotheles; species Aegotheles bennettii. The sequence continues at coordinate 169,306 of VZRW01013371.1, read as the reverse complement.
CCTGAGGGGGAAGGAGATGACTCTCGGGCTCCAGCCTGATCTGCATGGGAGCGGCTTCGTAGGGACAACCAGTGGCTGCTCCAGACCGTACCCTGCGCAAGACTGAACTCAGCCGTGCTCTGGCTGCGTGCAGGCTGGGGTTTGGGTCAGGACACAGCCTCAAGTGACTTCTCGGGGTCCTGGCTCTTTGCTGGGATTCAGGATCACCAGCAGGGTGCTGGGCTGATGTCTCTCCTGCTAAATGAGGTTGGCAGCGATTGTCAGGGAGTTTGCAGCCACCTCTTTCTTTCGGAGGTTGGTTTTTTTTCCCCCTCCCTTTGCATCTGAAAGGATTTGAGGCAGTAGGTTAGCTCAGAAAAAGCTTTCCCTGGGAGCGGCTGCCTGCCGGACTTGGGGTGAATGCCCCGGAGAAAACGCCTCCCACTCCAGTGAAATCTTCCTCCCGTGACCTGCTCCGGGAGGTGAACTTTTGTGCGAGAGAAAGATAATCCCCTTTGCTCACCGGGACTGAAGGCTCTGTGATAAAAGCGTTATTCAAGATCAAAGACATATGCTGCTTTTTTTTCCTTTTTTTTTCTTTTTTTTCCATTTTATTTTTTTTTTTTTTAACTACTACCTTAAACAAAAAGTTTGCTCGATGCCGGCTTGGAGCCCCGAGCGGTGACAGCTCCAGAGCTCATCTTCCCGGCCGGGCCGAGCGGGAGCGGGATGGCGTGGGGATGCGAGGCACCGGGACCATTATCCCGGCACAAAGAGGGGCTGGGGGCTCAGCTCGCTTTCCCGTCGCACGAAACCACTCAGGGTTCAGGTTCCCTTTCAGCCCGGGGGATTATCCGGGCAGCTGGAGGAGGCGGGGGGGGGAGCCTCGGGGATGGTTTGTGTTTGATCTTGCTCAGCGGTTTCGTTGCGCGAGTGTCCGGCGGGGGCTTTGCTCAGGGGGGCTGGGAAACCTCCTGCCATGGAGGTGACACAAAGGGCTGGGGGCTTTTCTCGGCGCTGAGCTGGGCGAGGTGGGGGTGTTGTGCTGGTTTGCACTTCAAAAGCCGCGAGAGGGGCTTCCAGAACTGTGGGCTCAGCTACAAATTGCAGGCTTGTTTCTCTCTTGTCGCAGCCCCGGCGCCGGGACCCTTTTTGTTGCTTTCTTCCCAGCTGCAGACGTTTCCCTGCATTTCCCTTTCTTCCCTGCAGCCAGCCAGGCTGGGACCTACTGCCATGGCTGCAGGGTACTGCCAAAATACCTGTATTCAGGGTGCTGGGTGCCCTGTACCAACCCCTGCATCCTCAGGGTATCCCAAGGTGTGGGGCACCCTGTACCTAAGGCACCTTGTCTGGTTGGGGCCATTACAGGGCACCCAGTGCATGACTCCCCCTGTGCTGGGACACCCCAACACGTGCGCCCCTTGTCTCCAGACACCCTTTGGTGTGAGACACCCCATACCTCATCCTGCAGCGCAGAAGGGCAGCTGAAATGTGAGAAGCTTGGCCCGCACATTTCAGCTGGTGAAGCAGGTCCCACGTAGCCCTGCTTTCACCCCCCGGCACTGATTTTCCCATCACAGCCGTGTCCTCCTGCGTGCAGGATGGCAGAGGGTCTCTCACTTGCTGCCGCTGCTACATCCACTCTACGCTGAGCCCTTTGTAAAATGAGGAATCACAGGTTGAACTGTGTGCTCAGGATAACTCCTCTGAAGCTAATGGACTTATTATGGTCCCTCATTTCAGAGCTAAGCTCAGCAAACCTGATCTCAGTGGGAAAAAAAAAAATATCTCTCCAGGAATGAAATTCACCCTGTCATGTGCGACACGTTTTGCATGGAGATAAACCTCACTCCTCTGTGTGGCATCTAGGTGGATGTGTCCAGATGTCCTTCTTGGCGCTGCAGGCACTGCAGGACAGGCAGCCCACGAGTCCGGTTCTGGCTCTGCTGCACCCAGACCTGGAGCAAAGTGTGGGTCCCATCTGTGCGGAGCAAAGGACGTCAGATGGTGTTTGCCAGCTTGTTCTGGTGAAAACCTGTCAGTCCCCAGGCCAGGGCACTGGGAAAGACCAACTTCCCTTATGCTGTTAAAGAAATAAAACCATTTAGAGAATCAGGGCTGACCCTGAGGTATCTGCACTCCAGCATCCCTCCATCTGGCTCAGGCACAACTGTCTCACCAGATCAGCATTGGGCTGGGAGAAGATCATCCCTAGCAGGACCAAGGAGCCAGGAAGGATAGACAAGCAGCTGTATGGTCAATAGGATGTCACCACCTGCAGTCCGAAGCCTCCTTTACCTTCTGCACCCACAAGCAGATGCCAACCATGGGCACCAAGGAGATGGCTACTGAGATAGGAATGAGGGAAGGAGGAAGCGTAGGGGACCAGCTGAGTTTGGGATCTCATGGCCCAGCAGAGAGAAGAGGTTAGTCCACACAGATTTAGGAAAGGGAGGCAACTTCCCCTGTGCCACCCACAAGGACCATGGCCATATCATAGGCTGCTACCAACAAATGGGTTTGGAGAGGCTGAGATAGGGATTGCTCCTGATCCCTGATGGGCACAGGTCAGCACACTTCACTGAGACTCACCACAGGGTGGGGTGTAAAATCAGCACAACGTCCTTATACACCTCTCCAGAACCAGGGGTGATGTGGGCACTTGGGCCTGCTGAGGTGTTGCAGGTCTCTACCTCACAGCTTAAGGTCTGCCTTTAATTAAAGGAGAACAAATGAGTTGGGATCATTCCCAGACCTCAAGGAAGACTTTCCTTTCCTGGGAAGAAGATGCAGAAGGTTTGTAATGGGAAGAAGAGCTTTTCCTGAGGCCTCAGCCAACACTGAGCTCTTCTGCTCCACCTTCTGTGGTGGAACAATGTCCCCCCTGTACTATGCAGCAGCTTGTACCAGCGTGGCCACCAAGGACATGGCCATGAGCCATGCAGAGCTGTCTGGGAGCAGTCAGGGAAGAGCTGAGGAGAGGAGAGGGGCACAGCCCGAGCTCTTCCGAGGGTAATTGTCCTTTTCTAAAGAGTCAAAGCCCCACCATGGAAGGGGTCGTTGTGGACACGGGGGAACCAGCAGCACGGAAGCTGATGGAAGTGCACTCTCACTGGGTAATCCAAGAGCTCTAATGATCTGCCTTTGATCTCCTATTCAACGGGGAGATTTATTACAGCTTTCATTTCAAGTCAGAACTGATGAATTTCAGTGGACCTGTCGAGTGGCTACAATCTGGAGGCATTTATCTTTCAGGAGGGAGAGACAGTCTCCTCTCTTTGTCTCTTTGAAATGATGGGGGGGACACAGTACCCAGCCAGTGAGGGTCAGATGATACCTGCTCCATGGCAGTGGGTCCACCTTGCTCAGGGCAGGCTCCCAGCCATGGCTGTGGCACGGCAGCTGCTTTGGTGGCTTTTCCACCCTGGCACAGGCAATCTGCTCCGTGCACGTGTCTCTCACCCTTCCCTGCTGCCACAGACAGCCCCGAGGGGCTGGGATCCAGCTCCTGGGGCTGCTTCCCTGGGGCTGCAAGATGCCTCTGCTTCTCTAGCAGAAGGTGGCCTGAAAAGCTGGTGTCCAAATCCATCTCTCCCACCTCAGGCTGTGCAAGGGACCTCTGTTGCATTTAAACTATTTTCTGCAATTTCACCAAAATCAGCACATTTTGCCTCTTGGGAGTGCTGGGGGGTGTGTGTGTGCTGTTTCATTCCTTCCCACACAGGTGCATTATTTTGACTGTCCCATCTGACAGGGTTTTCACTCAATGCCTCTGTGCTGAAGCTGCACAGCAGCAGATCCAATGCATGGACAGTGGGGTGACCCGTGCCACCCTGCTGTGGCACATGGGAAAGCTGCTTTGTGCCCAGATTGGGGATCTTTGCAAAATAAAAACAATTTTATCATTGCTAAGAGCTGCAGAGGAGCTCTCGGGCATTGTTTGCAGCCTCTTATCAGTCTGAAGGCTGCTCCTTGGCAGGGCCTGCTCTGGGCATCTCCTTGTGCTGTCCCTGCTGCTCCCTGCCTGCACCTGGTGGCACCTATGGCAGGACCGTACCTTCCGTTACTATTGGCACTGATTTGGGATTTGGTTTGGACTGAGGGATGTGTCCCAACATTTAGCACTTGCAGCTATTTCTCCCAGTCTCCAGAGCTGCTTTGGTTCACCCTCTACCCCACCTCATCCCCATCTCTCCCACTGGGGAGACCTCATGTGGCTTTCCCATGGTTGGAGGCTGCACCTTCCCGATGCTCTGTCTCAGTGCTGCAATGTTCCTCCTGGGAGCACCATGCTGGTGACAACAGCTTCTCTGCAAGCTCCCACTGCTGTCCTGACCATCTCGGTCATCTTAGCCCTGCACCACTGTGCTGATGTTCCACTGGCACCATGATGCAGCTCTGCATCATGTCCTGGCAAGCTCTGCCCTGGCGGGGACACCTCCCCGGGACCATCACGCTCCCTTCCATCAGCAGACAACAAAGAAGCTCTGACGTGCTTCTGGTCTGGAGCAGGGATGGGCTCTCCTGGGACAGGCTTGGCTGCCTTCCCTGGCTCATCTCCACTCCACGAGTGATTGTCTGAGCACACTGCCAGCCTTTCAGACTCTGTGTCAAGCCCTTGGTCCACTGCCCCGGCAGGACCTGTGGTGGCAGTGGGAGACCATTCCTCTCCTTTCCTCCCTGGTCCCTTTGAGGATCCTGCTCATGGGAGCAGCAGGTTGCTGGGTGGCTTGGGCTCCTCTTGGCTGCGTGGAGCCTGCTGCTGGCCCCAGGTCACACACCCCAGGGACGTCCCTGGACCAGCACAGTCCAGTGGCGTGAAGGGGATTTGGTGGGAAAGAGCTGAGTACCAAGCACTGGTGCAGCCCCAGGCAGGAGATGTGCAGCCCATGCAGGCAAAGAACAAGTGCTGTGGATAGGTGCCACCATCCCAAAGGGCCTTTTGGGGAGCCAAGGTGCAGTCAGAGTGCTGGAGTTACCCAAAGCCATTGCACAATGGAGCAGGCATGGGATGTTTTGGGAGAAGAACCTGGCCCAGCTGGCTGCATCTATTGGTTTGTCATAAGGGGTTTGTTGTTCTGGGCACCACATCAGGACAGGTTAAACCCATTAGACCCAGCATGCTGAGCTAGAACCTTCCCTTGCTCCTGAGCATGGTGCCTGCTTCCTGGTGTCCATCTGCCTTCCACTGACCGTGGGACTGCACATGACTTGCATGAATGGATGTTGGTGGCATCATGCTGAGAGCCCTCTGCCATGTGCCCAGGGCTGCTCCACTGGCCCAGCACAGCTGCAGTTATGGGTTTTTCCCCTGTGCCCTGCAGTGTCCAGGGAGCTCATGGTACCTGGTGGGGTCTTGGGACCAGGGGACCCTGTGAAAGCCAGTGCTGTCCTCCAGCAGACCCCCGAGCTACACACACATGGGTGTGCACAGGATGTGTGCCCTGGTCCTTGTGCCTCATCCCATCCCTTCCCAGGCTGAGCTGCTGTGGCCATGCAGCACGGCTGTGATTTGCATGTGTGGGTGGCTGTGGCGGGGGAAGAGCCACCCGTTGTCACTCTGTCCCCTCATCCATCCTGCAGACAGGCAGCTGCTGGCAGGTAGAGCTGGGAGGGCGGTTGCTCCCTGCCAGGGATTGCTAAAGAGCAGCCACCATATTGATTGGCCCTGTCACTGCTTGAGGGATGTGTTCTTGGGAACAGCCTCTGGCATTCACACTCTGCTGGTGTGTTGGCTGCATCAAGGCCCACCTAGGTCTCCACCCCCAGCAGGGCCAGGGCTCACGGCTCTCCTGCCCTGGAGAGCCAGACCACCAAGATGGCAGAGGCTTACAGCAGGGCAGGAGTGGGGAAGGAGCAAACCAAGGTGTTGATGTGTCCAGGAGATGAGGAAATGCTTGGACATATGGACCATGGACATATGGTAGAGGTGTGGAACCCTCCAGCTCGTGCTTTGTGCCTGCTGGATTTCAGCAGCTTCAACATCTTCTGTGGGGCCAGGCAATGATTTTTTTTCACAGAAAATGTTGATTTGCCAATCTCAAAGCCATTAGTAGGAAATGACTGGTTTGGGCAAAAATACATCTTTGGAAAAAAATAGGATTCAGAAGTCTCAAAATTTCTGAAGGGACCTCTTTGGATACTGTCAGACTGGAGAGGCTCTTGACCTCTGTTCAGAGCCGGGCTGTGCTTCAACAGGTAGATGGTGATTCCTCTTCGGGTTGGAAATGGAGAACTCATTCGCAGTGCCTGTGGGAACTGGGACGTGTGCTGGGCCCGTGCTGTTTGCAGATGTTATTTCTGCTTCTGGAAGGAAAACAGCAACCTGGTACATGTGAGAAGAGTGGTGATGTGCTGCACCAGCCTATCTATCCAGATGGCATCAGGCTCTGCACCAGCCTGTCCTAACTCCGCTCGCTCCTGTTCCTGGGTTGTTTATTTATCTCTTGAATGAGTAAGAAGATCTATGTGGTTTTCTTTTTCATCTGGCCCCTCATTAACATTGCTCTGAGCAGGAGAGCAGATCCGAGTGGTGCTGTCAGACTTTGTTACAGGGATCCAGCCCGAAGAGGCACGCAGCTCCAGGAGCTTGCTGCAAGGCCATCCGTCAAGCCAGCCCCAACTGTCCCTGTGCAGGCAAGATGTCAGACCCCCAGCAGAGAGAGGAGAGCAGATGATTCCCTCAGCTCAGCACAAGCTGAGCTGCTCTGGCCATTAATCCTTCCAGAGAACGTGGCTGCTCTCGCCATTAATCCTTCCAGAGAACGTGGCTCCTTTCTTGGGTAGCATTAAGGAGATCTTTGGGTTTTGTTGTATCTACTGCTCAAGCTGCCCCTTATTCACCAGCAGGCACCAAGGCTGATGCCAAACCCAAACAGGTGCTAAAGCTTTTCATGAACACCATTAAACCATGTTTGTCTCTCTGACAAATCCTTTCCTTGAGCAAGATCATAGAATCCCAGGCTGGTTTGGGTTGGAAGGGACCTCAAAACTCATCCAGTGCCACCCACTGCCATGGGCAGGGACACCTCCCACCACACCAGTGTGCTCCAAGCCCCATCCAACCTGGCCTTGGTGTGGAAGGGATGCTCTCTCCAGGTTGTGCGTGTTGGTTTGAAGGTCCTCTTGGAGCAGCAGGTGGTAAACCTTCACCAGCCAGCAGAAATTCAAACTAGTTCTTTCTCCCCCCACAGGGCACAGACCAGACCCCCCAGTAACCCATTCATGACCTGGACTTCTCCCTCCATGCCCCTCCTGCAAAACCAGGGGAACAGCCCGTGGCAGAGGAAGGAAGAATTCAAGGGATAAAAGCTCCTGTTTGAGCTAGTCCTGGAGAAGACCTTCCAAGGGAAGGCTGTAGCCATAGACATGCAGAACATGGACACAAAACCACAAATAAGATGGGAAACAACCCGACCCATGATCATAGAATCATAGAATCATAGAATCATAGAATCATAGAATCATAGAATCATTCTGGTTGGAAGGGACCTCCAGGGCCATCAAGTCCAACCTTTATCCCATCATATTCCTAACCATCAGACCATCAGACCATGGCCTCAAGTGCCTCATCAACCCGTTTTTTGAACACCCCCAGGGACGGTGACTCCACCAACCTCCCTGGGCAGCCCATTCCAGTGCCCAACCACCCTCCCAGTAAAGAACTTCTTCCTAATCTCCAACCTAAACTTCCCCTGATGGAACTTGAGGCCATTTCCTCTCGTCCTGTCATCAGCAATTGGGGAGAAGAGACCAACCCCAGCCTCACTACAACCTCCCTTTAGGTAGTTGTAGAGGGCAATAAGGTCTCCTCTCAGTCTCCTCTTCTCCAGGCTCAATAACCCCAGTTCCCTCAGCTGGTCTTCATGAAGCTTTTTTGCCAGACCTCTCACCAGCCTCTGATCTGCAAGGGCAGAAGTAGGCAAGATCCTGTGAGAGATCAACCTGCAGTCACTGTTGCCTCCCAAAGGGTGTTGGAGCCAGGTTGTTATTGCTAGTGCTGGAGATAGGGTCATTGGCTGTGTCCTCTCTGTCACACACAAGTGGGTGCTGAGGGGTGAGTGGATGGGGTCACCTTGGAAATGGCATTAAATAAAATCTCCTTTCCATCCATGCAGTCACCTACTGAGGTTTTACATCAATTTCCTGCTTTTTGAGCTTATCAACCGGATCTTTCCTGGTAGAAACAAGCAGGTTTAAATGGAGAAGTCTCAAGATCATGTCCTGATGAGTGCCCTGTGGAACATTGTGGCCATTGTGCTGATCCCTGGAATGACACCATGGCCAAGCCTGGAACATCTGGTCCCCACTCCCTCCTCCAGCCCACTTCTTGGCCCTGTGTGATCCCACAAGGAAATGATCCCATCTTTCTTCCAATCTTGCCAAATTCCTGAGGAAATACCCTGAGAAAGGACTTCCACAACGTGTGATGCTCTCCACGCTCAGTCAAAGGGGGTATTTGGGGAGGTGACACCCATGCTGGTGGAATCCTGCCCATTCTTGCCATCCCCACATGCAAGGGCTGAGCTGGAAACCTCCCCAGGCTTGGGCTTGGATCACAAGGACCGCTCGGCACGCGGCTGCCTCTTAAAGCAGAAAATGGGGATGTTTCCAGCCTTTGTCCCTAAGAGGAAGTGGCAGATGTGATGAAAAGTTAATGATGGTGGCCGTGCCTTGCTGAAGCTGGGCTCTGCCCTTCCCTCCAGTCCTCCCCACTCTCAGTTTGTGCCCCAGCTGGCTGACTGGGCCAGGGCGTGTTTTCCAAGATGGGAGGTGGTGGGCTAGGGATGGGTTGGAGGAGACACCAGCTGCTCCTCTTGTCTCATGGAGCAGATGAAAGGAGCAATCCTCCATGTGTTTGATAATGGGAACAGAGGTCCCTGCACTGCCTCTCTTGTTGCAGGAGGTGTCTGGGGAGCAGAGCATTGCAATGGCAGTAACCAGGAGCACGGTTGCTCTTGCTATTGATGCCCAGTGATTCTGGCACTTGGAGTAAACAATGGAGATGTCTGTCCCACCATGGGCAGGATGATGCTGTCCTTGCCCTGAGGTGTCCCTGCTGGCACTGCTGGTGCCTGCTGAGGGATGGTGAGCTGAAATGGGAAAAGGAAAGGCATTGGAGCTGGCCTCTGGCATCATCTTGGAGAGAGGGCAAGTAACAGCCCAGGGCTGAAAGGAAAGGAGCAGGCAAGGGGGCATGATTTTAAGCTGAAAGAGAGGAGATGGAGATGGGATGGGAGGGAGAAATTGTTTGGTGTGAGGGTGGTGAGAGCCTGGCCCAGGGTGCCCAGAGAAGCTGTGGCTGCCCCTGCCTGGCAGTGTTGAAGGCCAGGTTGGCTGGGGCTTGGAGCAGCCTGGTGTGGTGGGAGGTGTCCCTGCCCATGGCAGGGGGTGGCACTGGGTGAGCTTTGAGTCCCTGTCCAACCCAAACCATTCTGGGATTCTGGGTTTCTGTGAAATTTGTTTCTGGCACGGCTTTCTGGCTGTCCTCCTCCTCTTGCACCCAGGCTGGTGACAGCCAAGGTGGCAGGGTTTGGGGGGAATGCAAAGGGATTAGATGACACACTGAAGACCAGGTTCAGAGGTTTGAACCTCCAGCTGAGGCAACGCCTTGCCCAAGGTGACCACGATGTGATAGCACCAGTTGCAGACCAGCTGGCCATCAGCTTGCCAAAAGCAACAGTGGTGGATGTGCCCAGTGATTCCTGGGCACCTCTTCTTCCAAGTTGGAAGCTGATGACCCTTGGCAAACGGCGGTAGCTGCTTCAGATCCTCCTGTCCGGTGGATTTTGAACTGTATGGCTGGACCACATCTTCATAACCCTGGCACTGGCTTCCCAGCTGGCTGTTCTCGCCTGGGAGGTCAGGGTGGTGCCCTACACACAACACAGTCTGCGTGACCCCCAGAAAGTCCCCACCCCATCCAGACACTTTGCCGTTGGCCCCAACCATGGCTGGGAAATGCAACCAAGTGCCATGAGCTGACCCAGGTGTTGAGAAACACCTCCTCACTGTGCACCCTGATGGTGTAGCATCTTAGATTGTGCCCCTCTGTCAGACATCCAGGGCAAATCCACAGCAAGCAGCAAACAATTCGGGAGAGATGCTCAGCCCTGGACAACAGCGACCTTTCTGTCACCACCTGCCATGAAACCTCTGCTCAGCAAGCACCGTGTGTGCTCAGGGTGGCAGGAGCTCGCATCTCCATCTGTGTTGGTGCAATTTGCATCAGCCCAGGAAAATGTCACAGGTTACTTGCTCTGGGGCAAGCTCTGCTCTGTCTTCCACTGCGGCTCACGGGGGAATTGGCTGCGATCCCTGCCTCTGACCTGCTCCCAACCCCGCTCAGGGCTGTGTGAAATCTGCAGCCAGTGGCTCTTGGCTCGAAGACATCATTGTAAAGACACAGGAGTGTAACCAGTGCCACTCAAAATCCCATCACATCAGCTCGGTAATGAAAGCAACAGCTCTATCCAAACACAGCTGACATCTCAAGGTTGCGGAATGACAGGGGAACCTCTGCTCAGAGATCCAGGGCGGGCAGAGGGAACCGGCTTGCCCTGGGGTAGCAGGGATGGTGGCAGTGACAAAGAGCCCCCAGTGGCTGTCTGCCCCCCGGGCAGGCAGTGCTGGGCTCAGTCCCTCGGGACAGGGGAGGATAGTGTGGTGCAAAGCCTGGGAGGAGGCAAGAGGGCTGGTACTCACCCTAAGGGCCATTATTTCTGGGCAGATGTCTGGGTTGGACTGAACTGGAGCTGGATGTCAATTCACTTTGGCCTGTGGTGGGAAATACTCACTACAGAATCAGAATCCCACAATCCCAGAATTCTAGGGGTTGGAAGGGACCTCGAAAGCTCATCCAGTCCAACCCCCCTGCCAGAGCAGGGTCCCCTAGAGTCCATCACACAGGAACGCATCCAGGTGGGGTTTGAATGTCTCCAGCCAAGGAGACTCCACAGCCTCTCTGGGTAGCCTGTTCCAGTGCTAATGGGAGATGCTACTCACTAATGGGAGATGCTAGGGCTGTTCTCGGGGACACTGGCCAGCTGTGTCCAATCCCACCGTGTCCACACCCACTGTGACCAGTCACTGGTTTCCAGTGTCTCAGTGTGTCCCCCTTAGTCCCACTGTGCTCCTTCGCCCATTAAGACCTCAGGGGCCATGGACGCCTGTGCTCACCTCCAACAGGCACCTTCGGGGTTTGAGTTAGGAGGAGCCACTACTGGGACTGTCCCTCTTCTTCAGCCCAGTGCCAAATGATCAGAGGTTGTCTGCCCCGGGCTTCCACTGGCTCTGCGGCAGGATATGGTCTGGGGGTCTCCAGGGCCCTTCCTTGAGGTTCAGCTGCCCCTGGAGCAGCAGAATGCTGACTCTGGTGTGTCTGGAAGGTGCTGGAAGGAAGCACAGCATGGGAAAAGCCAATGTTCAGGGGACCAGACCTGCTTGGGTGGGACCGATCCTGGCTCTGCACCCCCTGGAGGGCTGTGGTGAGCCGCATGTGCTGCACATCACAACCCTGAGAACCACTGGTTCTGGAGGGAGCCCCACTCCCCTCATCATTAACCATCTCTGCTAATGAGGCAGCTCCTCATTTGCATGGCTTTGCATGGAGGTTGGCTCTGAGGGCACAGACGTGGGGACAGCACTGACCTGTCTTTGCGGTCTTGTCTCCGAGTGCCAGCCTTAATGGGGAGCTTGGAGATGACTCCTGCATTTACCCTAATGCAATAAGAGCCCGGGCTGAGCGCCGTCTTTGTGCAGGAGCAACCTGCCTGTGCTCCCTGGAAAGGCAGCATTATGCTGTCTCTCACACTCCAATATGCTAATGCACCAACTCCCCGCAATTTCATTTTCAACAGGGACTAATTTAAAAGAAATGACCAGCCTGCCAGTGGACTTCAAAGATATCTTTTGATGAGTTTTAGCAGCTTCAGCAAAACTCTAATTTGAATTTCAGTGGCTGCCGTGTGATTTTCTTGGTGACAGTTAGGAGAGATGATAGCGCCAGCTCCATCTGTCATTGGAGCCTCTTCTCTTCCCTCCTTTCACTGATTTGTTACAGAGGGGGGGGAAAGGAGAGAGGGGAAAAGTTGAAAGGGAGGGTGGTTCAATTCTGGCGCCCTTGTGCAGAGGAGCACAAAGGGGAACTGTGGAGCTGGGAGGAGGTGTTGGGGAGCTGGGTCCCTGCCCGGCAGCTCTGGGGGGTGGCAAAGCAGTGTGATGGCTTGGGCAACCCGGGTTAAACTGGTGGTGGCAGAGAAGATGCTTTCATGGGGTCATGAGCAGGCGTTTCCCACCTGAGTTGGCTGCCCTGGATGGCAGCCCGGGGAGGATGAGCTCCTGCAGCAGGGGAACTTGGCAGGTGGGGTTTGGTGCTGCCCCCTGCAATCCTGTCCCCTGGTGCAGGGATCCCCTGTGTGTTTGGGTGTCTGCTGGAGTCACAGCAATCCATGGGTGAAGGTCAAGGTCCAGCAGCTGGGCTCTGCAGGCTGCAGCATGGGCAGGATGGGGGGTGATGTGTCACCCAGTCCCGCTGCTGGTGAAAGATGGGGGACAGAACGCCACTGGGCAGCACGGCCAACATGGGCACCATCTCCATCTCATTCTGGTCCTCCACCCCACCACCACACGTACGGTGCTCTACAAAGGCAGCAGAGCCTCCCGAGTGAAGGCAGCACAGCTCCTGCTCCCCCTCACGTCTGGAGCTGCCCCTGTTATGGTTGTCACCCGTGATTTCATGCTCCCTCTTACATCTTTAGCTTCCCTTGTCAGAGACAGCTTCATCGCTGGCTCCCCTGTGCCTTGGGGAGTCCTCTCACGCTGAGCTGGCAGCTTTGGGGGCAGAGGCGCCGCAGCCTTTTGTTCCTGGAGGTTGGGATTTGCATCCTCTGTCTGATGCCCCTGGACAGAGGCACTGCCGGGCGTGTTCCAGCATCAGCCCCAGCACCCGAGCTTGCCCTCCTCTCCTGGCCTGCATGACAGGAGCCACTTGGGGCTGCTCTGGCTGTCCAGGGCATCCGGGCAGTGTGGAAGTGGCTGTCAATCCCACCGTAAGCCCCAGGCAAGCTGATCAGGACCTGTTCAGCTCATGTAAAATCTGAGATTAGAGACCGGTTCAAGTGACCCTGTTCCTGAGTGCAGCTGCTCCTGGAGACCCAGGCCAGGAGTCACACTGGCAAAGCCTTGTTTCGTGCTCTCTGGTACCCTGCATTGCTAGCTTGTCCCTGGGAATGGGATGCTGCTCCCAATTCAGGTTTCTTAGTGGTGAGCACCCTGACGGTGGTCCCACACACACTGATGCCAGGCTGGGGCTCTGCCCTGGCAGAGAAGCCTGGAAAAGGGAAGTATGTGCCCCATGCACACGCACCTATCCTGGTGAAGTCCTGCCTGCACACCCTGGAGCCGTGCACTCCCAAATCTCTGTGCCAGGAGGTGCATGGGATGCTGCCAGAGGGGGCGGCAGGACCACAAGAGCTGGAGGTGGGGTCTCTCTGCAGACTCCAGAAGGTGCTGGAGATGTGATGGGAACCATCCTTGTCTGGGACTGGCTGCATGGATGCCCTGCCAGCTTTACAGGGTCTTTGCACCATATGAGAAGATGACACAGCAAGGAACAAGACAGGAGCAGGGAGGAACAAGGACAACAACAAAACAAGGAGAGCGGGTGAGGTGTCCTGGAAGAGCAGAGGAAGGGCTGTACCCTGCACCTGCTGTGCCCAGGAGCCTCTGGGAGCGGGGTGACTGTGCTGGCAGGAGAGGCAGCAACACTGCCTCGTGTCCCCGAGCATCCCCCTCTCTGCAGATGAGCACAGCTCATCCTGCTGCTGACAGCGCCTGACGAACACAGCATTCACCCACCCCACCCCTCAGGTACCACCCCAGGAGCACATGGGGGCTGGTGACCCCCTGCACAGCACCCCTGCACCTCCCCTGTCCCCCCAGCGCCCAGCCGGGGCTGTCACCATCCGAGCGGCTCCGAGAGTGCTGCCGGGCTGGGGACCAGTACAGGCTGGGGGCTGACCTGCTTGAGAGCAGTGTAGGAGAAAGGGACCTGGGGGTCCTGGTGGACAGGAGGATGACCATGAGCCAGCAATGTGCCCTTGTGGCCAAGAAG
>VZRW01013371.1:98695-148945 GCA_013398125.1 Aegotheles bennettii | reverse complement strand
CATCCCTGAGCTCTCCAGCGCATCCCTGCGCTCCGGTGCATCCCTGTGCTCTCCAGGCGGGAGCGCCTCAACGTCCCGACACTGACGGGCTAATTGCAATATTGTCATGACATGTAGCAGATCAAAGGCTGGGTGCCAGGGAGGTGGCAGTGGCGGTAAGAATGACATGCGGTTTGCATTTAGAAAGCACTTAAGAAGCAATTATCCAGTGCTGGGAGCCCTGGCCGGAGAGCGTGGCTCATGTATTTTAATGCGCATTTCCAAGAGCCGGAGCTGGGTGCCCAGCGGGGGGCCCGGCGGTGCGGGGAGGAGCAGCTCCGTGCAGCTCGCTCGGGGGCTGCCTGCGCTGCAGTGGCCTCACGCCAAGCCTGTCCCGGCCCCAGCCCCTGCCCCTTGCAGCTTCCTTGCATCGAGTCCCTCCCTCTCGCTGCAGCCCGTCCTGTGGGTGGGTGGATGAGCGCTGAGGAGGAGAAGGGAGCCTTGGCATTGTCCCTGGGCATTGTCCCTGGGCATTGTCCCTGGGCATTGCCGCACCCGAGTGGCTCCTTGTTCCTGGAGGAGGAGGTCGGTGCTGTTTCGGATGGGATGCTGAGCTCTGCTCTGGTTGCAGCAGGCAGCTGCAGCATTGCCAGCTTTGCTGCTCCAGCACAGGGGCTCAGGACCTCTCTGGCATGTGTGTGCCAGCCATTGCCCATGTCAGTGACAGGCCAGGCCTGTCTCAGCCTCTCCTGTGTGCAAATCCCAAAGCATCTGCACATCCCTTCCAACCCCTAGAATTCTGTGATTCTGTGATTCTGTGATCCGGGTACCACCAAGCACCTGGGATGCTCCCAACTCCATCCGTGGTGCGATGCAGCTGCACCCATTTGCAGCAGTTCAAGGCCAGGTTGGATGGGGCTTGGAGCACCCTGGTCTAGTGAGTGGTGCCCCTGCCCATGGCAGTGGGTGGGACTGCATATGCTTTAAGGTCCCTTCCAACCAAAACCAGTCTGTGATCCCTCTGCAGCAAAACTCAGCATCTCTCCTGCATCTGTTGGATGCAGTGCACAGTCCTGCTGGTGGCTTCCCTGCATCAGCCAGGCTGCCCCCACCTCCCCAGCTCCTCAGCACTGCCTTGCTGGGCTGCAGGAGGGCAGTGGTCCTGTCGGCTCCCTTTCTGCTCAGCAGTGGGAATTGCTAATGGAAAAGCCTCTTTAGGGAAAGAGACCACCTAGGAGAGGCAGCCTGGTCCTTGTCTTCTAATTAGAAGCAGGCTTAGACAGACTAAACGGGTTAACCAGTAATGAATAAATTATCGCTTGTAATTACCTTCTCCATTGCTGGCTGGAGGAGCAGAGAGCAGAAGGGATAACCCCCGAACCTGAGCTGGAGGTGTGTCATCTTGCAGGGAGCATCCCATGGAGACCTCCCTGGGAGGTCCCAGGTCCCTGCAGCCAGCAGCTCCCTATCGTTGTTGGGACAGACACGACACACAAAGGCAAAACACAAATAATCAGAAGGCTCAAACAGCTCCCATCCTGTCGTGGTTCTAGCAAGCCCTTCTATACCTTTCTTCTTACAAGTATTATTGGTAAATTGATTGATTGGTTCACACCAAAGATCATTAGTTTTCCTGTGTGATGGACTCTACGTGACCCTGCTCTGGCAGTGGGGTTGGACTGGATGAGCTTTCGAGGTCCCTTCCAACCCCTAGGATTCTGGGGTTCTGGGATTCTGTGATTCATGATTGACAACTTCTCAGCTGCAACCTCTGATGGTCTGCCAGCTCCTTCATCTTGTTTATCAAACTTGTATTCCAACCCCTCAGACCAGTACAAACCCATCAATGGGCTGATGCTGANCCCCGAACCTGAGCTGGAGGTGTGTCATCTTGCAGGGAGCATCCCATGGAGACCTCCCTGGGAGGTCCCTGGGGTGGGCAGCCAGCAGCTCCCTATCGTTGTTGGGACAGACACGACACACAAAGGCAAAACACAAATAATCAGAAGGCTCAAACAGCTCCCATCCTGTCGTGGTTCTAGCAAGCCCTTCTATACCTTTCTTCTTACAAGTATTATTGGTAAATTGATTGATTGGTTCACACCAAAGATCATTAGTTTTCCTGTGTGATGGACTCTAGGTGACCCTGCTCTGGCAGGGGGGTTGGACTGGATGAGCTCTCGAGGTCCCTTCCAACCCCTAGGATTCTGGGAGTTATGATTGACAACTTCTCAGCTGCAACCTCTGATGGTCTGCCAGCTCCTTCATCTTGTTCATCAAACTTGTATTCCAACCCCTCAGACCAGTACAAACCCATCAATGGGCTGATGCTGAGCTGGACCTTCAGCATCTGTGTGAAGGACAGCGCGAGGGCGAGCGGGTGCAGCTGGCACCACTGGCACCACCCCATGGCTGGCGTTGGGAGCATCCCGTGTGCCCGGGCACCCCTGTGCAGGGCCCCTCATCCCCTCTGTGGACAGATGGAGTTTGTGTCTCAGTGTGTGGGGACGGGGCTGGTGACACAGCTCCCAGCCTGTGCTGTGGTGTGATGGCTGCTGACAGCCCTTGGGGAGGGGTTCCCCGGCCATGGGTTGGGCAAGGGCAGCCTGGTGGCCCCAGCACGGTGCTGGCACACGCCCCGGGGGGTCTGCCCTCCACATCCACCCCAGTGCCTGTCCCTCAGGCTGGCCCCGGGGGACCCCACTACCCCGACCTGCTGCTGGAGCCCGCTGCCTCTGACAGGAGCTCTGACAGTCTGCTCCAGGGGGGCTGGGCCATCTCACTGCCCTGCTTGAAACACGGTGTGATGTCCACATCCCACCCGGGCCCCAGACCCCACCTTGCTGAGTCTGTGGGGGTGCTGTGAGCTGAGCTCAGCACCCACGGCACCACTCATCAGACCCTGAGCCATCCCTCAGCTGGTCCATCCCCTTGGGGTGCTGCTTTCTCCTCCCACCATCACAGAATCACAGAATCCTAGGGGTTGGAAGGGACCTCGAAAGCTCACCCAGTCCAACCCCCCTGCCAGAGCAGGGTCACCTAGAGTCCATCACACAGGAACACATCCAGGTGGGGTTTGAATGTCTCCAGCCAAGGAGACTCCACAACCTCTCTGGGCAGCCTGGTCCAGTGCTCTGGCACTCTCACAGGAAAGAAGTTCTTCCTGAGATTCACATGGAACCTCCTGTGCTCCAGTTTGCATCCATTGCCCCTTGTCCTGTCATCGGCCATCACCCCCTCTGCTCCCCAGGGATCTCGAGTTGCTGGAGACACTTTGCTCTGAGCCATGGGGGTGCTGCTCTGCGTCCCCAGGGCCTCAGAAAAGCTGGGGGACCATCCCCAAAGAGTCCCAGGAGCCCCTGTCCTTGCTCCCTTCTGGCTGTCGGAGCAGGGAATGTCTTTGTGGGAAGGTCAGTGGATTTGTGCCAAAGTGGGACAGGCTGAAGATCATCCCAGACCTACAGGGATATTCCTACTGGTTCCAAATCACAATTCTGACTCCAGTCTAAAGCTGTTTGCTTTCTCTGGCTCTACCCCCACACAGTAACACCTACTGCAGTGCCTCCATGTTGACCGGGGGTGACAACAGAGGGATGCTGGCACCAGGGAAGGGGATGTGATCAGTGGATCCATCAGGCCCTGTTCCTGGCCCGGTCCTTGACTTCACCCATTGACTTCTGAACATTTTCCTTCATGACGTGTGCATCTCATCCACTATTTCACTAAATCCACTTATTTCCATTTATCCTCTTAGTCACTAAATGATTTAGACAGGAGGAATGCTCCTGCCTAGGTCTAGGACCTATCTTCTCAAGCATGGCTATTCAGCAGGTTGCCTGCTGTGTGGGACACCCTGGTGCAGTTCCTCCTGTGCCAGGCTGGAGCCCAGGCTTTAGGACATTTGCCACCCCTGGACATGGGTTGTCCTTAGCTCCTCTCTTCTGCTGCACATAAATTACCTGCTAAGTCTTTGGGAGCATATCAGATGATTTTTCAACCCCATGGATCAGACCTCACCCAAAGGGCAGGACAAGGGCACTTCGATGTGCATGTGGAAGAACTTGAGAGATGGTAGCCTGAGCAGGACATCTGCCTGCCTGGGCTTTAAGGCAAGACAAGACTCGGGGTGTAAATCTGCAAGCAAAAGAGAGGAAAGGACTCAGGTCTTCACCTGCTGTGCAAAGGCAACCCTGGCCCCTGTGTCCTGTTCCCTCCCCTTCAGTGCACTTAGACCTTCAATCACTTTCTTTAATAGCTTCTGGAGCAACAGCATTTTCTTCAGGGAAGCAGAGAAAAATAGCCTGGAAATCCACAGCCTTGGTCATGCTACAGATGCTCTGCTGTGACAGAGTGAGCTTCCCAAATAAACAGGGAGATACAATTTTCACTTGGCTGGTTAGAGCCCATTACACCTTACTCTGAAGCTCCTCAGCCATGTAGGCAACATCTTTAGTGGGATTTTGGCACCACAAAACCAGCCTGGTTGGTGCAACCCACCTTCCCAGTACAAGGCACCTGATATAATGCTGAGAGAGACTGGAGTCTTCTGGAGCTTGGGAAAAGCTGTGGAGCCAAAGCATCCACTCCCTCTACAGCTGGGACACACCTCTCCGATATGATCCCAACTCCAGAGCCATCTTCTGAGTGTGGTCTCCATTCCTGACCTCACCAGGACAGAATCTGTCTCTCCAAGCCCTGCTGAAGGCTGATCTGCTGTATTCAGGGTCTACTGCTGAACGTGCAAGCACTGACCAAGGGGTGCCCAGTCATGGCCCTGGAGGAAACATCTCCTGCCAAAGGTTGGGGCACAATCTGGAGTGGCAAAAGGTGGGGGTTTAATCCTCCTTGGAAGAGGGAGGTGGGGTGGTTCTGTCCCACACCACAGATCACTCTGCTGGCCTCTTGCCCTGTATAGCAGAGTGTTGCTCCTCTTGTGCAGCTCCTCCAGCTGCTTGGGTGCAGACTGGTCCATGGAAGGATGTTAGAGCTCCTCTGGAGCTGGACTTCTCCAGCGTGGTGAAGGAGCTTCAAGCAGCTTTTCTCACAGCTACTGTAGGCAATAGGTGGCATTACAAAGGAAGGTGTCATGGCAGTAGCCTTATCTTGGCCATTGGCTGGTTTTGAAGCATTTGATTTCTCAGGTAGCTTTCGGTTGGCTCTGGCTGAGGAAGTTAATTACAGAAGTGCAGCACAGAAATCCAAGGGAACACCATGGGAAAAAATGGAACATACAAAAGGCATGGTTTATTCAGGGAGGACTGAAAGAAAGGGAAATCTCAGAAGAGCTAGCGACAGATCTGTGGCTGGAGAACAGGCAACTGAGAGAGACCGAGGCAGCAAGAGAGGGCTGGGTGCAGAGCTAACTCCAGGCACTGCAATTAGAATTTGCCAGGCAGCAGAAGTCACCCTGTCCAGAGTGACAACTTTGAAGGATGAGTAGCGTGTAGCCTTCATAGACACGGTTGAAAACACTTGACACCACTGGAGTGACCCGCGGCGGAGATGAGAGCAGATCTGAGAGCAGGAATGAAGCCAGCACAGCACCTGGATGCTGCGTGTGCTGTGATAAGCAGTGAAAGCAGAGAGCTCTGAGTATGGGGGAGAGGCAGCAAGCACAGGAGGCTGCAAGCACCAGCAGATGAGCAGGAAGGATAAAGAGGCAGATGACCATGCTATTAGCTTGGATGATTTTTTCAAAGGAGTGAAGGACGGTGCTGCAGCAGAAGGCAAACGGATTCTAAATCTTCAGGCCAAGGCAACGTGCCTTACTTTGAACACAGATAGTTGAGAGCAACCCAGAAAGTATCTCTAAGAAAGGAGCTGCCTCTGACAGTGGTGAAGACACATCACTACATGTGGACGTCACCTGCATGGGACACTGACCAGATAAGAACCTGGTAGCATCATCTATTTCTGCTATCATCATCACCCAGTCAAGTGTCCCAAGACCTAAGTGCTGTAACGAGAGGTCCAAAGAGTGGAAGATGTTAGGGGATGTCCTCCTGCATGGCCAGATGAGAGGAACGAGGGGCATGGGGTCTACCTCAAAGCTTTCAGTGGTTAGACTGGGATGAGAGACCCTAAGGGCATGGCATGGTCAGGACGAGTGCGACTGGCAGCAGAGGTGCCTTCAGAGGGAGCCTATTGCCTAAATACTCTCTTAGGGCATCTCGAGACACCAGCACACTGCTGTGAAGGACATTGAGGTGCTGGAGTGAGTCCAGAGAAGGGCAATGAGGCTGGGGAGAGGTCTGGCAAACAAACCTTATGGAGACCGGCTGAGGGAACTGGGGTTATTTAGCCTGGAGAAGAGGAGACTGAGAGGAGACCTTATTGCCCTCTACAACTACCTAAAGGGAGGTTGTAGTGAGGCTGGGGTTGGTCTCTTCTCCCCAATTGCTGATGACAGGACAAGAGGAAATGGCCTCAAGTTCCATCAGGGGAAGTTTAGGTTGGAAGTTAGGAAGAAGTTCTTTACTGGGAGGGTGGTTGGGCACTGGAATGGGCTGCCCAGGGAGGTGGTGGAGTCACCGTCCCTGGGGGGGTTCAAAAAACGGGTTGATGAGGCACTTGAGGCCATGGTCTGATGGTCTGATGGTTAGGAATATGATGGGATAAAGGTTGGACTTGATGGCCCTGGAGGTCCCTTCCAACCAGAATGATTCTATGATTCTATGATTCTATGATTCTATGATTCTATGATCATGGGTCGGGTTGTTTCCCATCTTATTTGTGGTTTTGTGTCCATGTTCTGCATGTCTATGGCTACAGCCTTCCCTTGGAAGGTCTTCTCCAGGACTAGCTCAAACAGGAGCTTTTATCCCTTGAATTCTTCCTTCCTCTGCCACGGGCTGTTCCCCTGGTTTTGCAGGAGGGGCATGGAGGGAGAAGTCCAGGTCATGAATGGGTTACTGGGGGGTCTGGTCTGTGCCCTGTGGGGGGAGAAAGAACTAGTTTGAATTTCTGCTGGCTGGTGAAGGTTTACCACCTGCTGCTCCAAGAGGACCTTCAAACCAACACGCACAACCTGGAGAGAGCATCCCTTCCACACCAAGGCCAGGTTGGATGGGGCTTGGAGCACACTGGTGTGGTGGGAGGTGTCCCTGCCCATGGCAGTGGGTGGCACTGGATGAGTTTTGAGGTCCCTTCCAACCCAAACCAGTCAAGGAAAGGATTTGTCAGAGAGACAAACATGGTTTAATGGTGTTGATGAGGCACTTGAGGCCATGGTCTAATGGTCCAATGGTTAGGAATATGATGGGATAAAGGTTGGACTTGATGACCCTGGAGGTCCCTTCCAACCATAATGATCCTGTGATTCTATGATTCTAAGCATTTCTAAAGATACCTTGGAAAGAAGATACGGTCCTAGGGATGGTGCCTTGCTGGGCTGAGATGCCCAAGCAGGAGACATTGTCTTGCCTTGCAGGAAGATCAAAACTTTGGATGGTCTGTTGTCAGTGCCTGGTGCCCCATGGGACCTCAGACAACAGCACAGGACCTGTCCTGTCACTATCAATGGGTGAGGAGCTTTGCTGCAATGTCCTTCAAGATGGGGTACTGGAGAGAACAACCCATCAGGAAGATGGAGTGATTAAATCAGCTCTGCTTGAGGCTCTTTTGAGTTGGCCTTATGGAGAGACTGTTTCCAAAGTCAGAATGGGGAAAACTGTGTGTATCTGAAGATTAGAGGTGGCTTGTTGTTAGTTGGAGCAAGAGGAAGGTCACCATTGGGTGGCTGTCCTGCCAATTCCTGGGCACTTGTCTCAGGCCCTGTAATATCTGGTGTTTGATGAAGCTCCCTTCTGAAGCCACTTGACTTCAATTTAGTCCAAATTCCTCAAACCAGAGGGGAAATGAATGTCCCCCATGATGGAGGTTAGGTACATCTCATGATGTTTGGCAACATGGCATGAGGAAAAGTGACTCCAGAAATCCATCTTGCTCCTGACATGACCTCAATGCCACTGCCTTCAGATGAGCAGGCAGAGCACGGCACATTTGGGTCAAGTCCTTGAAGACTATCCAGGGGCAAAGTTGGGATCTAAACCCAGAGCTGTGAGATGACACAGCAGCATCATGGCTGGTTTAGCTGTGAAGAGGCTGTGGGTTGGCAGCCAGAGCCACCTGGTGATGCTGTGTGAAGCCTCCTCTGTGAAGCTTGGACTTGCTTGCACCGACCTTTAGGAACAGCCTCCTGCTGACCATGAGCAAGTGAAGCTCTGGAAGAGAGATGTGGCTTCTCCTCTGCCTCTGACCATGGCAACAGTGTGGTCATGCCTGGTCCTTCCTCCAGGGATGCCTCAGCTCCTGGCCAACGGGGCCAATCAGTCTACATCTGATTCCCAGATCTGAGGCCATCCCTCCATGTGAAACACATAGCGTGCCCTCCCTGACCCTTTGCTGCCTACCCTGAAACATAGATTACATTCCTGACAATTTCCAAGTGACTCTGTTAATTAGTTCTTGAGGCAGTATTAATTAAATACGCGCTCTTTACAAAATTTCTATTTGTTTGTTCATCTTCTGCTGACCCTTGAACTAATTAAGGGCTTTTCCCTGACCCCTCACGCCCCACAAGGAGTTAAATCTCAGTGAAATAATGCAGAGAGGTGGATGTTCGAAGAATTTAGGCTGCAATTCCACAAGGTTAACCAAGGTGACCAAGTTATAAATAACTTTGTGATATCCAGGGCTGGGTGGGTAACTCCAGTTCTTCCTAAATAGTCCTACATAGAACCCCAGACTGGTTTGGGTGGGAAGGGACCTCAAAGCTCACCCAGTGCCACCCCCTGCCATGGGCAGAGACACTTCCCACCACACCAGGGTGCTCCAAGCCCCAGCCAACCTGGCCTTCAACACTGTCAGACAGGGGCAGCCACAGCTTCTCTGGGCACCCTGGGCCAGGCTCTCACCACCCTCACACCAAAGAATTTCTCCCTCCCATCCCATCTCCATCTCCCCTCTGGCACTTGGAACCCGTTCCCCCTCGTCCCATCACTCCCTGCCCTTGGCACCAGTCCCTCTCCAGCTTTCCTGGAGCCCCTTCAGGCACTGGAAGGTGCTCTAAGGTCTCCCTGGAGCCTTCTCTTCTCCAGGCTGAACACCCCCAACTCTCTCAGCCTGTCCCCAGAGCAGAGCTGCTCCAGCCCTCGCAGCATCTCCGTGGCCTCCTCTGGAGTCTCTCCAACAGCTCCGTGTCCTTCTTGTGCTGGGGACCCCAGAGCTGGACCCAGCACTGCAGGGGGGGTCTCAGGAGAGCAGAGCAGAGGGGGAGAATCCCCCCCCCCGGCCCTGCTGCTCACACTGCTGGAGATGCAGCCCAGGGTCCCGGGGGCTTTCTGGGCTCCAAGCACACACAGCCAGCTCATGGTGAGCTTCTCCTCACCCAACACACCAAGTCCTTCTCCTCGGGGCTGGTCTCAATCCATTCTCCACTCAGCCTTTATTTGTCCAAGATATTGCCCCTCCAACATCCCACATGACGGATATGGCTCCTGGGCAGGAGCAGGCTCCAAACAGCATAGACAGAGGCCTGTGTTGGGTAATAAATATTCCCAGCTCGTGGCAAGGTCTGGGATCCATCTGGACTCCATCACCAGACAGAGAAAGCACGAAACCTGCAACTGCAGCTGGGCATCCCGAGGTGTTCAATCCAAACTGGAGAAGACCTTGGCTTGGGACCATCCTTTGCTGGTATCAGCTCCACCTTTGCACACTGGCGGCCTGTTCCCAAATTTCCTAAGGTGACAAATGGTCAAGGTAGAGTCTAGACCTGTGAGAGCACAGCCCAGACAAGCAGGACACAGGCATTGCTGGCAGGGAGCTGATGCTGGCATCTCGCTCCTGACTCGTGTCCCTCTCTGCAAAGGGACATCCCTGGCTGGGCTCTGAACTGGCTCCAGGTGTTCCCATTCCTTTTGCTGTTGTTTCCCGGTCACTGACCCTGTTTTAAACAGAGCTTTGTTTGGTTATTTTTACAGCATGAAAATTAATTTTGGAGAGTGTCTCGTTGTAAGCTTTCAAAAGGATTATGGCTGTGTCTGCCCAGCTCTATAATTAAGTCTCTGAGATTTCCATTTCAAGCAGAAACAAAGCTCTTGAAATGAAGCTGTCACTTTGGGTGCTATCAGTGTGTTTGGTCGGCAGTGCAAGGGATGCCTGGGATGGGGCTTGAGGTCTTTTCTGCCTGTCTCGGGGCCGGGCAGAGATGTTTTGTGGGAGGCAGAGGCTGAGAATCATAGAATCATAGAATCATTCTGATTGGAAGGGACCTCCAGGGTCATCAAGTCCAACCTTTATCCCATCATATTCCTAACCATCAGACCATTAGACCATGGCCTCAAGTGCCTCATCAACCCGTTTATTGAACACCCCCAGGGACGGGGACTCCACCACCTCCCTGGGCAGCCCATTCCAGTGCCCAACCACCCTCCCAGTAAAGAACTTCTTCCTAACTTCCAACCTAAACTTCCCCTGATGGAACTTGAGGCCATTTCCTCTCGTCCTGTCATCAGCAATCGGGGAGAAGAGACCAACCCCAGCCTCACTACAACCTCCCTTTAGGTAGTTGTAGAGGGCAATAAGGCCTCCTCTCAGTCTCCTCTTCTCCAGGCTAAACAGAATCATAGAATCATAGAATCATAGAATCATTCTGGTTGGAAGGGACCTCCAGGGTCGTCAAGTCCAACCTTTATCCCATCATATTCCTAACCATTAGATCCCAGTTCCCTCAGCCAGTCTCCATAAGGCTTGTTCTCCAGACCTCTCACCAGCCTCGTCACCCTTCTCTGGACTCACTCCATCACCTCAGTGTCTTTCTGGAGGATGCTGGAGGGTGCTCAGACTTGTAGAGCCATGCTACCAAGGGAGGCTGCAGGACCTGGAGGTGATTAGTGTGGGTTGTTCTGCTTTGCTTTCCATCTCACTGCCAGCATCCCGAGACAGGCTTAAATTTAGGTCTGGGAACCCCAAGAAGAATCAATCCAGGAAGTGCCCCCTTTGATCCTATCTGGATCTGGATTTGTGTCTCCTAGCACAGCTAAGGGGGTTTTGGGGTGCCTGGGACAGCACTCGACTCGTTGCTACTGGAGAAGCCTGGTAGTATGGGCAGGGTAAAGAGGAGCAGAGCAGTGACCGGCTGTGCCAGCAGAGGAGGCAGCAGTGGGTGGCAGGGGATGGGATCTGAAGTGCCACCACCATCTGGCAGACACAAAGCAGTTCATCTGTCCATGCAGAATAAAGCCCCAGAGACAGGAGAGAACAAGCCATGCACAAGAAAGGGAAGAGCAAAGACAGAGGGGAGCGAAGATAGAGGTGTGGAGTGCACTGGGAGGGAAGAAGCAGGAGCTGGGTTCAAGAAGAGCAAGGGATGCCCCAGAGCAGGATGGTGCCAGGGTCCCAAGGGGCAGCAAGCTCAGCTGTCCTGCTGGGACCCCGTGTTTTCCCAAAGTCAAAGTGTTTCAAACCACCTGCTTAGCCCACAAAGCCATTCCCTCCAGCAGTATCAGAGCTGCTGGGCTCTAGAGACTGGGATGAAATACACACAGCACTGCCTGGGCTGGTGGTGGTCCTGTTTTTTTAGCTCTAGCTAGTTTCTGCTTGTTTGTACCAGCCTTTCCCAAGAGACCCCCAGCACTGTCCCCATGTCCCTTTCTTGGCCAAATGCATGTGCAGTGGGTGGGGAGAGGGGCCTTCAGCTGGCCAGTCCACTGCCTTCCTCCATGGCTGCTGGCTCTCACAATGCTATGGGCAGCCTTGTGTCACTTTGGGTGTTTTCAAGCCCCAGCTCTTGGAGGCAGATGATTATAACAGCAAAACCTTCAGCCTCTGACCATGCAGAACGTGCATGCCAAGGTTAGAAATTGGAAGGCAAAGGAGAGATGTTAAGAGCAGCGAGGTGTATTTGTGGCTCTCATGCCATTTTAGCACCTGATTGATGGGGTTTGTCTCCCGATGTGTCTTTGAAGTGTTTGAACTTGACTGTGCTCCATCTCTACTTCTTCAGCCAGCAAAGCATCATTGCTTGGGCTGTCTGCAGGGAAATCCAGAGGCTGTCACAGCCTTGTCCGGGTGTCAGAACTGTGAGTGTGTGTTGGAGGTCCTGCCAGTGTTCAGCTGGCCACGCCAGCACTGTGGCCAGGCTTGAGACCCTCTGCAGAGCACCCCAAAGCCCCTGCTGTGGACCCTGTGTGGCCCCAGCCCTGCTGTGTGCTCCTGCTGTGACACTGCCTGCTGTGCTGGCTTTCCTGCAATGCTCCCCATGGCAATGCCCCCATTTGGGAAGCCGAGGGATGGTCTCTGAGGTCATTACAGCACTGGACTCAGAGGGGGGCATCTGTTCCTCACACCTCCCTTCAGACAGGGCACAGATGCATTTTTCTCCATGCTTGAAGATGCCTGTGGATCCCCAGCACTTACTGCCACATCCATTTCAAAGGGGCAGCTCATCCCTCACCATCACTCGGGATAAGGACTGTGTGACTGCTGGGCTTCCAGGTGATGCTTCCAGCCTGGGCCTGGGGCTTTTGTCGTGATTTCACTTGGGCTAAACTTCTTCTGACTGCCCATCCTCTTTTCTTCTCAGGGCCAGGCTGTCCCATCCAGGCAGGAGCATGTATCTCCTTATTGAGCAGCATGGACATGGTAGGGTTTGGAGATGCTGGTATCAAAAAAATGCTCCCTGGGAGGCCCCTGCTTTGCTTCTCTATACAACCCTGGTCCCCAGGAGCTTCGTAGCAATGGTGCAACCACCTTAAGGAGCACAGACTTAGTTCCACTCCAGCACAGCAGAAAATAGGCAAGGAGGCAAGCCCAGCCCTGGCGCTCTTGGATAAAAGAACATTAATGCCGTTAATATCCAGCAATCAGAATTTCTTAGAGAGAGAACAGTGCTGCGTCCCCTTCCCTCCTGCTCATCCTCTGCTTGTTTAATGAAAATCAGAGACAGCCATTAAAGAGCTGCTTAGCATTTCAATACGTTTAATATCCTCACAGATAAGAGAACGATGGATATTACCAAAAGGCCTTTCTTAAACTCTCCCCTTCTGCAGCCGGTGCTCCCGGCTTCTGTTTGTCTCAATTCCAATTCCAAACCATCTCCTTCAATGAGGAAAAATTATGATAAGATTATTTTTTTTCAATATAAAGGATATTAATACACAGTATTTCTGATAATGACAAGGAAGAAAATCATGCCAGGCCTCCCCAGCCTTGACCTGAATTCGTTGGGTGCCGATTGCTCAGCAAGCCTAGGACCTCCCAGGATCGTACCTCATCGCAACTGGTGCCAAGGGCTGACCCTCTCCACTGGTGCTAATGGAAGAAACTGGGCACTCGTGGTAATCACAGAATCCCAGAATCCTAGGGGTTGGAAGGGACCTCGAAAGCTCATCCAGTCCAACCGCCCTGCCAGAGCAGGGTCACCTAGAGTCCATCACACAGGAACGCATCCAGGCGGGGTTTGATTGTCTCCAGCCAAGGAGACTCCACAACCTCTCTGGGCAGCCTGGTCCAGTGCTCTGGCACTCATGGGAAGGCAAGCAGCAATGGGGAGGCAAGCAGCACCCTCTCCCCACCCGTGGTGAGATGCCAGGTGGGATGCTTGGCCTTGGCATCTCGTGAAAACACTGGCTGGAGGGCCAGGTGGTGAGACCCAGGGAGAGAGGTTGCAAGCAAGGAAGGCATCACACTGCCTGCTCCTTGGGGAGCCCAGCTTGTGAGGAAAGGGAAAACCCCAGGGCACTGGGAAGGGAAACCCTAGGGCACTGGGAAGGGAGAAGAACCCAGTGCGTGCTGCCCCAGGAGGCAGGGAGGAGGCAAGATGTGGTGCCCGTGGTGCCCGAGCAATCTGTGCCAGCCCTGGCGGAGCAGGAGCAGTTCCAGCAGTGCTGGTGTAGCGCGGGTGCTGCTCCAAATGAGTTGTTGTGTGGGTGTGGGTGACACGCCAGCGTGTTGGTAGAGTAGGAGCCAGTTTAAAGGTCTTCCCACACTGGATTCACTGGGAATTGCTGCTGAGAGCCCAGGCTGGGGCACCAAACACAAGCATTGCTGTGGGATGCCCCAAGTGCAGAGTGGGGATGCACCCCCTGCATGGACCCACCCCCAGGGGAGAAGGTGAAACCCCGACTTGTTTAATCAATCCCAGTTTAAAACAGTCCCCAGATCTGCAAGAGATAGAGGAGGCCTCGTGCACGGCCATTGGTGTGAGGAAAGCCACCCAGGACTCCTGTCCCCCACCCACAGAGGCGCACAGCTTTGCCAAGAGGCTCCCAGACCTCTGCCCAACTCCTCCTCCTCCTCCCACAGACACCGGGTGGGTGGCACAGGGGTGCACGTGGGGCTTGGCAGAGGGCACCCACACCCCACCACCTCTGTGCACTCCTCCTGGGAAAACATCTGCTAGGGAACGGCTGAGGGAGCTGGGGTTGTTCAGCCTGGAGAAGAGGAGGCTCAGGGGGGACCTCATGGCTCTCTGCAGCTCCCTGAGAGGAGGTTGGGGTGAGGGAGGGGTCGGTCTCTGCTGCAGTGCCCACAGGGAAAGGACGAGAGGGAACAGCCTGAAATTGCAGCAGGGGAGATTCAGGTTGGACATGAGGGACAATTCCTTCCCTGGGAGGGTGATTGGGTGTGGGAATGGGCTGCCCAGGGAGGTGGTGGGGTCACCGTCCCTGGAGGTGTTCAAGAGGCGTCTGGATGTGGTGCTGGGTGCTGTGGGTGAGTGGGGATGGAGGTGGGGGTTGGACTGGGTGAGCTTGGAGGGCTCTTCACACCTCCATGATTCCATGATTCTATGAAAGGGAGGTACTGTGGGGGATAATGAATTGACAGGGGGTTACTGAGGCCTGCAGCATGGCTCAGCTCCCTGCCCTGAGCATCCCCTTCTCTGCAGGGTGGGAAGGGGGTTCTGGGTCTGCTGGTGGCCCAACACAGAGTGGTACCAGTCCTGGAGGTGGTGCCATTCCCTTAAGGGCTCTGCCAGACCCGATCTGGAGGTGTCTGCCCTGCAAATGCTGCAGGAGGATGGAAGCACCTGGGTGTTTCTCTCCTGGCCCAGGAGGAGTGGGGACACCGGAGGCAGGCAGGGCTGTCATGGGCAATCCCTGGGTGCCAAGCTGGGTGAAAAGGGCAACATCCACTCAGGTCTGAGCTGCTGTATTGGCGAGGAGGCTGTGATGTCCCTGGGAAATGCACAATAATGTGGTCATGCTAAAAGGGGGTACAGCCAGCCTTGTCCCCCATCCTCCACTGATCCTCCCCATCTGAGCTCTGCTTCCCACTCTCCGTAGCATCTATACACATCGTCCCCATCTTCCTGACAGATGGGTGTGGGACCACGTCTGAGGAACGTGGCAATGGCAAGAGCCTCACCTAGGAGCAGAGGCAGAAGCACACAGCAAGCTGGGGAGCAGCCAGCGGGTGGACACTTGCCCCATCCAGCTCAGGGCAGGGAGAGAAGAGTGGGAGCCCGGGGAGGAATGCAGGTACCAATAAGGCCTGGGGGCCTGGGGTGATGTCTTCCATGTGTCTGGTTCCTGGGATGTTTGTGAGTGTGTCTATGGCTCCATGTGGATCCTGGTATGGAAAGGGTCTGCATTTCCAGACAGAGCATCCCAGGCTCTTGGCACACGTGTTTGCATCTCACACACTCCCGACCGTGCCCAGCCTCCAGGCACATGCACTGATTATCACAGAACCACAGACTGGTTTGGGTTGGAAGAGACCTTAAAGATCATCTAATTCCAACCCTCTGCCATGGGCAGGGACACCTCCCACCACACCAGGCTGCTCCAAGCCCCAGCCAACCTGGCCTTCAACACTGCCAGGGAGGGGCAGCTACAGCTTCTCTGGGTACCCTGGGCCAGGCTCTCACCACCCTCCCACCAAACAATTTCTCCCTCCCATCCCATCTCCATCTCCCCTCTCAGTTGGAACCCGTTCCCCCAGGTCCTGTACCCGAGGTGTGTCATTCCTGGGAGGGATTTGGGGCACACTGTTCTGGGCTCACAGTGTCCTGGCTGCTGCAGAGCTGCTTCACACCCTGTAACTGTGCCCAACCACTGCAGCTTCTCCAGGATCCTGGGGCACAGCAAAGCCAAAAGCTGTGGGAAGCTGCAATATCTGCTAAGCCTGGGCACCTCTGCAAGACCTGGAGGACCCACATGCCTGGGACATGTGGGACTGGCATAGCACCAGGGGACTGGAGAGCCCAAGTGGGTGGCTGGATCATGCTGGAGGTCTGCAGGGTGAACCCCCTGTGTTAGAGCATCACACTGGGAGAGGACATCACTCAGCACTGCTTCTGCTCCCCCAGAGGTTCATTTCCAGAGCTGGTGGCAGTATGGATGATGTCCCTCTGGCATGCTTGGGCACTGGGTGACAAAGAGTTGAGGGATCCAGCACCAAGCTGTGACAAGCCCTTCCAGCACAAGGAGGTTGCTGGGCTGGAGAAGCAATGCCATGGAGCTGGTGGAAAATCAACTGCAGGGGTGCAACCACCCTGGTGGCTTGGTGCTGCTCAGGAAACCATCAGGGCTGATGGTTTGCACCAAAGCCCATTGCAAAGCTCACGGAGTGCCTCCCCAGCCTGCCAGCACCGCTCAGCCAGCGCCAGATGCCTCAGGAGCTGCTGGAGTCGTCCCCGCGCCACAGCCACGTCCCTGGCTGAGCCGCCCATCCCATACGGCTGCTGACAGGACCTCTCCATTGCTGTCCCTGGAATGACCTGTTCCCAGGCAGACAGAGCAAAAAAACCCCGGAGGGACCTGGCGGCCCAGGCCGTTCCCAGGTCCTGGTGATGAGTGGTGCAGCCGGGTCCCTGCAGGCACAACCCCCAGCGCTCTGAATGGGGAATTGTTGCCTCCACAGATGGACAGGGAGCCCCTCTCCCCCCAGCTGTGCCATGCGTGTCCCCAGCACGGCTTCCAGCACCTCCAGGGATGCAGGGGAGGGATGGAAGGTGCAGAACACTGCCCCCCACTGCCTCAGACCCACTGGGGTGAGCTTCATCCAAGGGATGGAGCCCATCCTCCCTGCCATGTGTGTCCTGGGGTGAGGGCTGCAGTCACACGTCGGTCCCCTGGCCACCAGGCCATGAAAGAGTGAGTGACCCCACGCCACGTGGCACAGGCAGGAGCCAGCATCCGTGGTGACGTTGGGCAGGTACAAGGGATGGTTCAGCATTTAGATGGGGAAACAGTCGTGCCCACTGCAGGGGGTCTGGTGACAGATGCTGAGTGTTTAATGCTGAGCAAGGGACTCACCCAGCTCGGCATCTCTGGCAGCTCCAAGCGAGAGGGATGCAGAGGCTTCCTCAGCAGGGCCGTGGGGAGGGTGCTCGGTGCTCCGAGGCAGCCCAGACCCCTGTTGCAGGGCAGCCTTGCCCAGCACCTGGCCTTGCCCACCCTGGGGTGGGCTGCTGCATCCTCCAAACTCTGCTTTTGAAGGGGTCTGCCCTGTCTCAGGTGCCCAACACGGCTGTGAACAGCCTGGGTGCTGTGAGACCTGGCCGTGGGGTCCTCTGCTCCTGCTGCCCCCACCCCAGGGCGAGTGGAGAGGGTCTGTCCCAGGACAATGTGTCAGGAAAAGCATCAAGGGGGGGTTCTGCCTTCCCCAGCCATGCACAGGGAGCATGTGCAAGGGGTTCTCCTCTCTGTGGACACTGGGACTGATGGACAACCCTGTCCACTTCCAACTGAGCGTGGAGCTCCCCTCCGGACCACAGCTCGGGATGCAGCTTGGCTCAGGGGAGGCTCAGGGGGGACCTCCTGGCTCTCTACAGCTCCCTGAGAGGAGGTTGGGGCTGGGAGTCGTGGAGAGGGCCGGGGAGTGTGAGGAGCAGCGGGGGCTGCCGGAGCATCCCGGGAGGGGACGGCCCGGGGGGGGGCTGGGGGGAGCGGGACCCCGCCGTCCGGATGCTCGGCTTGGGGACANACGGTGACAGGCAGAGGCTGCTCCCTCCCCGCCGAGCCGCTCGGCTCCGTGGATGCGAGCAATGTGCGCAAAGTGCCTTTGCCTGAGCCGCCGAGCGCCGTAGCTCCGGGTGCTCCCTCGCAGAGGTGCCGGGGCCACCGAGGTGGCCCTGTCCCGCACTTGGTGGCCCCGCCGGACCATGGCATGGGCACAGGGGGATCTGACATCCTCACTCTCCATCATCGTCGCTTTGGCCGCCTGCCTCTCCGCCACCACCAGCGAAGGTAGGAACGAGGGTGGCCCTGGAGTGCTGGGGCAGCAGTGGGGGACCCGCAGGGTGGCTCTGGCTGTTTGCCTGCACCCACATGAGCTCGCTGGCTCTGCTGGGCTCAGCTTCTCCCTGCTCTCCAGGGAGTGCAGCTTCCAGGTCCCTGCCTGGCTGAGTTTGCTGATCCCGAAGCTTTTGCACCAGAGGCTAAACTTCGGAGCTGGGCAGAGGACTTGATTTCAGCAGCAATGCCTGCCAGGTCTGCCTGGCCTGCCCTGCACGGGCTCTGCTGCAGCATGGGGGGGTGGCTGCAGAGGGGACAGGGACACGGGCACCAGCTCACGGCGATCCCCATCCCCAGTGCCAGTGGCAGCGTGGGGCCATGCTGGGGGCTGGCATGGGCTGTGACCGACCAAGCGGGTGGGCACGGGAAGGGACATGAGAACCTGGAAGGGCACTCAGGTGGGAAACTTGTCATGAGGGAAAGGGCTGGAAACTTCTAAAGTGGAAAGCAGGGATGCAGCCAGGGACCCTCTGTGACATCTCGGTGTCACACCCCAGGCCTGCTCCCTCCACCTGGCCGCTCTGCCCTGCTGCCAGCGCCACTCGTCCCCGGCCCTTGTCAGCAGCCCAACCTTGCTCCAGCATCTCAGCCCCCCTCTGCTCCGGCAGTGCTGCTCCTGCTGCCTGCCCCCCACCCTCTCGCCCGCCTCCTCCGCCCCGGCAGTGCCGGTGCGGCTGCTTCCCATGGCTGCTGATCTTCATCACCCAGAGAGCTGCCATTCCCGCTCCCCAGCGTGTCCTTGGCACTGGCAGCAGCATCCTTCCTCCCTTCTGCTACGCCTGAGAGCCACGGCCAGCATGGCACAGCCCTCTGCAGCAGCCCCGGTGCCTGTGTCCCTCGCCAGTGGTGGCCGTGGCAGCACTGCCTTCTCCTGCCCCTGCATCCCTGCCATCCCCCTGGCACGCCAAGGCCCACGGGCTGGCACCACGATGCCCTGTGCAATTTGCAGCACCCCACTGGGCCGGGTCCTTGTACCTACTGCCACCTTCCAGCAGCCACCCTCACGTCCCCTCCCACCCAGCCTGTCTTCCTCACCTCTGATACACATTTCCAGCTGGTCCTAACCCTCTTTTCTGCCAGCTCTCCTCCTGCTTCTTCCCCAACTGGCTTTCCTGCCTTTGCAAGGGGATGCATGGGGCTCCCACTGCTGAGGATGGGCTGTGTGGGTACAGGATGACCCCCCAGCACCCCGACACCCCCAGCCCTTACTCACCCTCTGCTCTATGGTGCAGCAGCCCCAAGCTCTGGGCAGTGCAGGGTGCTGCTCATGCTGCCCCAGGCTCTCGGTGCTGCAAAGCCACCAGCCCTGCCTGAACTCAGCTCATCCTGTGCATGGACAAGTAAGGCTGGGGCCTCTTTGCTTTCCTCTGTGGAGGAGATCGCTGGCTGCTGGTGTGGGTTTCATGGCACCTGTATGGACAGGCAGGCCCTGGACTGCTCTGCCCGCCCCCGAACGGGAAAGACCTGGGCTTCCCACAAGACTTTTTGGAAAGGAAAGTCTTGATCGGGAGGTGCGTGAGGCTGGGGATGAGCTGGGCTCTGGGGAAGGCCAAGCGGGCTGGATGTGGGTTAGATTGGGCTGGGTGGCATTAGGACAAATTGTGGGACCCAAGGTGCTTGTGCTTCCATGGGTACCGTGGCACCGCTCTGCGGCGGCACGGGGCAGCTCAGAGCCAGCCACGGCCATGGAGCTGGGAACATGGCTCCAGGCTCCTGCCAGCACCCGGCGTCTCAGGGGGCTGGGATGGGCTGGTGGCACCATCCGTGCTGGAGAAGCTGTGGGGTTGCGATGGGCTGGTGGTACCATTCATGCTGGAGTAGCTGTGGGGTTGCGATGGGCTGGTGGCACCATCCGTGCTGGAGAAGCTGTGGGGCTTGGATGGGCTGGTGGCAGTACCCGTGCTGGAGCCCCTGAGGGGTTGGGATGGGCTGGTGGCACCATTCACGCTGGAGCCCCTGTGGGGTGGGGATGGGCTGGTGGCACCATCCGTGTCAGAGCAGCTGCGGAGCTGGGATGGGCTGGTGGCAGTATCCGTGCCGGAGTGGCTGCGGTGCCGGTCATTGAGTATCCTGGCGTGGGGATGAGATGAAATGTAGAGAGATGCCGTGCAGCCCTGGTGTCTCCTGCACTCCCGTTGTCCTGGCCTTGCTACCCCATTCCTGCAGCCCATGGCACGTGTGGGCACAGGGTGTGGGTGCGGCCGTGGCACACAGAGGTGCCCTGCTGATGCTGCCCTCCGCCCCTGCCTGCTGCCAGACCCACAGCCTCCTGCTTCCCGTGCTCCCTGGCCGTGCTCCCCAGCAAACCCCATGCCTGTTCAAGGGATGCAGGGTAGAAAATTACAGCTGCAAAGTGAATTTAAAGCCGGTGCGCGCCGCACTCTGCGTGTGCGTATTGGGAGGCAATTGGTGTGTAAAGACATGTATTAATCCAAAAAAATGGGTTCAGTTTGGTTTTTCCCCCCTTCCAAGGGCTCCCAGTGTCTTTTTCTTTCCTGAAAGATTCGTTCCAAGAAGTTTTGGAATTTTTATGATTTTATTATAATTTTTATTCCTTTCTGTCTCGCGTGCAGTGGGTGCCCTGGAAATGGGAGGAAAAGGGAATCGCCGTTATGTGGGAAATCCCCACATTTCAGGGTGGCAGCCATTGCAAAATGCACTGAAAGTCAAAACTGAAATTTTTTTCTATACGGGTAAAAATTCACAGTGTGGAAGGTTTTCATTTGGAACGCTGAGAAAAATCTGTCTGAAATTGTCAAATTGCTTTAGAGCAGGGAGATAGAAAAGTTATTTTCAATAATATGAAGATAGTGTGGCAGATGAAAATATTTACATTATTGCACGATGAGTTCAGTCGGCAAAAATATTAAAGCGGATATTTTATGTGACACCATGAATTGAAGTCAAACAATAAAATATGAAATACCCTTTGTTGCATTGAATGAAAATCAGGCGAGGAGAAATTGCCACATCTGGGGCTTGGGTGGGGGGTGACAAAATTGTGTTTTCTGCCAGAAAATGGCACTTCAAGTGTTGCTGCTGGGGCTGCTCGCTCTCGGGCGATGCCTTCGGCGCAGCGTTGCTCTCCGCACGCGAGGTGGGCGACCTTTCTCTGCAGCACAGAGCCCACGGCCCGTGGGTGAGTTTGGGTGGCACCTCATGGGGAACACGGTGCGGCAGGGCAGGGGACACAGGGACATCTCCCCCAGCACCTCGGGGCACGTAGGAGGTGGACAGCGGGGTGATGGGGACGTGGCGGTGTTCAGGGGGAGGACGCGGTGCTGATGGCACGGGGACTTTTACCTTCTCCCCGTGCCATGGGGTCGGCGATGGAGAGGTTTTGTTCCTCCCTGTCACTGAGATGGGACGCGGGAGAGCACCAGAATCCTTGGGAAAACCCAGTGGCTGCTGCGCTGCTGAAATGGGGGCCAGAGGAAGGGCTTGTGGCCGTCTCCCCTGCTAATCTCCCAATTGTAATCTCATTAATTGCCCCTCTGCTCAAACAGAAAAAGAGGTACAAACTCATCTGTGCCTTTATTCAATGCTACTTTCCTACCCCTTCTGCAGCAATGTCGAAGTCGGGGCCGCGGGAGAAGCCAAGCTCTGAAAGGGAGAGGAAATAGCTTTTTCAGGAGTAAAAAGGCTGTGGGGATGCTGTGTGCCTCCGTAAGAATAGGAAACAAGAGGGTTTAAGTGTACAGACTTTTGGGGATGGGGGATGGAGAAGTGTTAGTTTAAAACAGGCACTTGATTTGGGCTACGTTTACAAAAAAAAAATGAATAAATATATCTCATTTTTGGGGTGTGTAAGTTTTTGATTGCTCCCGAAATGCTGATATAAAGCAAATAGTTGCATGATTTTAGGTAGGCTCATAGGGATATGTTTCTGGTGTCATCTTCATTTCCATCTTTCTTCTATTAATAGCTTATAGAACTTCGGGAAAATCAAACCCTAGAATTTGCAGAAAAACAGCACAACGGCGCACAAAATGCACCTACTCTGTGAGCCTTTTTTCATTCCCCTTGAATTCTTGTTGCCTGAAATTGTGAGGGAAAATAAATGCGAAAATAAATGGGCACCCATTTTGGTGACAGTGGAAATAGATCCGACAAACCCAAATTCAAGTACAACTGAAAACTCCATGAATTACTGCTGGGACGAAAGAATTCCCAATTTTTTTTTTCCAGTGGCTGAGAGATGACGAGAAAAATGTTTTATCCAAAATTAAATTAAATTAAATTAAATTAAATTAAAACAAAACTAAACAAGGGACCCCAGCCCCCGGAGATGCACAGGCAGGGAGGGAGGGAGCGTGGC
Organism: Aegotheles bennettii; assembly: GCA_013398125.1. Taxonomy (NCBI): domain Eukaryota; kingdom Metazoa; phylum Chordata; class Aves; order Caprimulgiformes; family Aegothelidae; genus Aegotheles; species Aegotheles bennettii. The sequence goes on along the minus strand of VZRW01013371.1, from coordinate 126,406 downwards.
CGGTCCCACTCATCCCACTGGGATCGGTGCGTGCGGGTCCCGGCGGGCAGGACTCGAGGGAGCGCCGGTTTCATGGACATCCTGACACCTCCACTCTTTGTTTCGGTCGGGTCCTGTGTTTTGTCCGTCCCTGCTCGCCTCGTTGGTGCTGCCTTCATCTCCAGGGGCAAAGCCATTCATATGATAACTCTATTCATACCCTGACAGTTTTTTAGAGTTCATTCTCCTAACCCCGGTGTGTTTGCATGACCAACACTCAAAATCAGTCCTTTGTCAAAGGGAAACTATTAACCCCTTCGGCCCTGGTAGTTCAAAAGTGACTGGTGGGATCATGCAGTCATATTTCCTTCAAAAAGAAACAAAAAAAATCTCCCATGTCCTGCCCGTGCAGATGTGCAGTACTTAAGGTCACAAATAACCAGACAAAGGATGTCACTCCTTTATGGATCAGCTCCGGCCACACCAGTAAAGCCTAATGAGCTGTGCTTGGCCCAGGGACACTGTCCAGAGAGGTATTCAACGTTTATCTGAAGGCATCGGCACGTCAGACCCATCACTGCCTTTAATAATTCATTCCTACGGCTCATCAGCCTTTAAAAAATGGGTCCCCTCTTTCCCCTAATACAAATTTGCCTGGCTTCACCTTCCAGCCATTTGTTCTTGTTAGGCTTTTCTTGCTAGTTGAAAAAGCCTCTGTTTTCCTCCGGTGCCTGTACGCTGAGTGTCACCGTGTGCCTCACACCCCTCGTGGGCACGAGCAGATCAGGCTCTGCAGGTTTCCCTCTCCCTATTTTTTTCCTTGTGGTTGTGCCTGTGGCATCCTCTGCTCCGTCTCCAGTTTTTTCTCTATTTTAAAATGCCTTAACCGTGTAAGTGAGGGGCAGCAGCTGGATAGAAGAGCTCCATCCCAGCATCAAGGGCGTTCAGAAGTCACTGGATCCTTCCCTGGATAAAATACCCTTTGTGTTGGGAAATTCTCCCCTGCAATTTTGAAGGGCTCTCGTGATATTTCACTACCAACGGCTTGAGATACCCAGCCTGTCCCCTCAAACATTTACAGCATGGGTATTTTTGTCAGAGGAGATGTTCTGGTTTAGAAAGATATTTTTCAGAGACCAGAGCAATTACCTTTAAAACAAATGAAGTGACTTTAAAATGTCACTGAGGTTCAAAGAGCTGAGCATGGGTTAGGGTGGCCAATGGGCGTGAGAGCAAAAGGCACCCTCAGAGAAATTAAGGAAAAAGCACTGGATAGCCTAAAAAACTGCCATCCAAAGCCTGTTCCGATAATCCAGAGAAGTGGTACATTTGCAATACTCCACATTTCCCCCACAAATCCTCCAGTGAGGATAAAACCCCGGTCTTTGCAGGACTGCTGGGATGCAGGGGTCAATGGGAATGGACTCATGGGCTCTGCTACACAGGCACAGGTCTCCAGCACCAGGTTTGCCCGGGTCACTGCGGGTGGCACAGGAAGCAGCCGGGAGCAACACCCAGGGAGCCTGGATTTTGGGTAGGAAATCTGCAAAATCCCAAAGAGGCAGAGGATAACACACAGTGTACAGGCAGGGAGTGGGAGCTCTGAGATGCCCTGGGATAAGGATCTGGGATGGTGTCAGGGGCTCACACAGCATGAGCTTTGACTCCCTAAAAATACAGCAGGAGTCAGAAACCTCGAGTGGCAGGAGCTGGAAAAGCATTTGTGAATATTTTGCTGTATCAAACAAATGTGAGAAAAGAGAAGAGGGAGCCAGGGCTGCTGCGAGGACACCAGCACAAACCCCTCTGGAGAGACCCCCCATTCCCCCATCTGTACCACACAGGATCTGTTTACTGCAGGCAGAAAAGATGTATTTCGTGTGAAAAACTCTCCTGGATGATTATTAAAGACTGTCAGGATATTGTGTTACTGCTGTCAGGAGATGTTCAGTCTGCCCCTGGACCTGGGACTGCAGCTTGGCTGAAGGTGGGAAGTCCTGGTCCAGGTGCAGGTCCATTACCTGTTCTTTGCGCTTCTGGGGTTGGGGACACTGCTCAGGGGTGCAAGAAGGTGTCCTTTGGTGGTGTGTGGGTTGAATGCCTTAGCTCTCGCAGGGCTTCAGCCAAATGTGATGCCAAGGTGTGGCTGTGCAAGGCGCAGGCTCCTCTCTGCTCATGGGTGGCTCCGTGTTGTCTGGCCGTCCCTTAGGCTGGGGACATTGTGATGGAAAGGACTTGCATGACTCCCAGATGGCCAAACCCAGATCCAGGGCCAGCAGCTCTGCAGAGGCCTCCCTGGGGACTGCAGGGACCCTGTGGCTGCCCCCGGTGCTCCCCAGTGTCTGCCCTCTCCCCAGCCTCGCTGAACTGCTCCTTCCTCTGCTCACATCAGATGTTTCCATGGAATTTCTTGCCTCCCTGACCTTTCTCACTCACCCCCATCCCCAGAGCCTTCCCACCTCCTCCTCTGGCTTCTGCCCTGAATTACAACGAGCCCAGCTGCCCCTTGAGCCCACCAGAGCTCCTTCCCCACTGGCATCACCTCCTGGACCGGGGACGTGGAAACGTGTGCTCACCCCTTGCTCTGAGCCTCGGGTCTGGCCCCGTACAGCCCATCCTCGAGCCCTGGGACAGCTTTTTAACATCTCCAGGCAGTTATTTATCTCTGGCTGACCCCCACCCAACCCTGGGTGTGCCATGATGCAGGGATGCACACCAGTGCCATACCTGCCCGGTGTGTCTGCTTTAATTTGGGTCTCTGAGCCAGCACAACCCAATTCACCCCAATGTCCCACCACACACCGGTGCCAGGAGCCTCAATCAGAATAGGAAACACGAACATTTTCCATCTATATTTTCTCACCTGTCTTTCTGGAGGGAATATTTTTTTGTTGTTTGCCTTTTGATGTGGGTTTTTTTTTTTTCTGCGTAAAAAAAAAATGCTGCCCTGTAATTTCAAGGTTTTCAGCCTCAGAAAAACTTTATTCAGGGTATTTTGGGTTTTTTTTTGTTTCATTTCTAACATTATTTCACAACACCTCAGTCTTACAACAGGTTAGGCTCTTGTGCTGCATATTATCTTACACAGTATCACGCAGGGGCTGGAAGGATCAGGTTGATAATTTTATTTTTAAAACCTGAGCTGTAGCTTTTTGTTAGCACTGATTGAACAAACAAGCTTTCTTCCTGCATCAAAGTATCTTCTGCTCCTGATATACTGTAAAGGGGTGACCCTCTGGGCAGTCCTTATGGGCATTGCCTCTCCTGATGGATTACAAAATGATATAAAATTAAATACAGCAAGTTCACAGCAACGATCTGGAGGTCTGAGAAGAAATCCTGAAATGGGAATTAGGGCACGTCCAAAAAGCAGCACTGCTTTTTCATGGTAATTGTTTGAAAATGTTTCAATTTATTATTATTTTTTTTTCTTTTCAGCCCGATTGTGGCATTTCCAGAAACACGGAAATCCCGCATTCCTGCAGGATTTGGTGGCCGAGGCAGTGGGTGCAAGCAGCATCCCTACTGTGTCCTTAGTGCCTCGTGGCCAGGCAGCTGCTCATCCAGCCTGCCCGGAGCCGGCGGAGCCCTGGGGTGCAGCATCCCACCGGCTGCATCCGTAGGGATGCGGGATTTCCGCGGGTCTGGAAATGCCACAATCGGGCTGAAAAAAAAAAGAAATAAATAATAAATTGAAACATTTTCAAACAATTACCATGCCGACCCGCATCCGTGGGGCACATCCTCTGCGTGTGGCTCCCAGGGGGAAGAGCTCATCCCTGTTCCCTCGAAGCCCCGCTGGTTGGCCTCGCGTGTTGGTGAATAAATGGCTGTTTTTTCCTTCCTTTAAAGATAAATATTGTCCTGGGGAGGGGGGAGCTGAAAGCACATCATCCCGTCCTGTCCCCTCCCAATGTCCCCAAGACACAGCTTTGTTGCTCGGCTTTGCCTCCAGAGTTGGAAAGGTCGTGGCTGGCTATTCAGCACGCCCCTGGATTAACTGGTGGGACACAAATAGCTGACCCACCCCAGCCCCACCTGCCCCTTCAAAGTCCTGCCTGAGCCTACGGGAAATGAATGCCGCTGGCTGTTGTTCCCCTCCTCTCAGGGAGCCTTTCCCTGCCCCTTTCCCATACCCCGACTCTCTTCCTGCTGTGGATAACCCTTCCCGTGTCCTTCCCCCACTGAGTGGGGCTGGGGCTGTGGGGCTGAGCCCACCCGTCTGTGGGGAGCAGCAGTGCCTGACCATGCTGATAAGGGTTTAATTATCGATGCAAAAGGCGTTGTTGCATGGGGGGGAGCCTTGCTGTGAATCTTGGGAGGCCTTTGAAGTTGTGATGGAGAGGAACTGAAGCCCAGGGGAACAGGGCTGCTCCCACTGACCCTTCCTCCCCACGCCTGCGCTGCAAAGTCCCTGCCTGGGAGGGAGATGGTGGAGTAATTAGAGTGAGGACCGCAGTGGGTTAACAATTAGCAAGGGAGCTCAGAGACTTCTTTGGTCCTCCACTGCTCTTCTAGAGGTTGGGGCTCAGCGCATCTCCCAGGGCTTATTCCACCACCCCACCATGCACCCCTGAGTGGGCTGAGGGTCCACAGGCTCTCCTGGGCTGGGCAGCTGTGCCTCCCATGGAACCATTCCAGAGCCCAGGATGATTGGATGGGGACCCCAAGGTCCCACCTCTCTGTGGGGATGTAATACATCCCCACTGGAGCTGTGGCCACCAGTTCAAGTGTTGTGAAGTGTTTCTGAGCACTCACTCATTACAGGTATAGATATATAGCAAGAGATATATGGACCTGGGCAAAATGCACATCCTCTGAATGCTGGTCCCTGCCTTGGCTTCCTCACTGATCCCAGAAGGTGTTTAGAATTTGGTAGATGATATGGATATGGATATGGTTATGGATATGGATGTGGATACGGATACGGATGTGGATACGGCTACAGATAAATAAAGATATATTAGATATAGATATAGATACAGATATAGATATAATATGTAGATATAGATATAGATATAGATATAGGTAAATATAAAAATAAAGATGTAGGTGTAAATAAATTGTGCATATACATCATATAGTCTTCGACTCCTGCATAATCTGCATCTATGAGATTGCAATGTGCTCTACTCACACAACATTACATGATACAACTTTGTAAAGGAGCTCTGCTTTGCATGAGACTCCATCTCGAGAGCCCACTTGGTGCTGGGGAAGCGACCTGCTTGCTCCTAGGTGCTTCCATTTGAATGGGCAATCAAGCTTGACAGCTTTTCCACCAGTGAGAGAATTCCCCCTGACACCTCCTGGTGTTTTGGCTCAATGCGCCGAGCCAAGGCCAAGGCTCAGAAAAGGAGAAATACAAAATGGTGCTCAGGGAAACAAAATGGAGCTCACGGTTTGAGACTGATACGTGCAGACAGTCCATAACATCAAACAGAATTGCCCAGCTGTAGGAGAGAAGTGTCCCCAGCCGGCACGTTTGCTGCGAGGCGTCTCAGCTCAAAGGGGTCCTTTGTCCGCCGGCATCCAGAGGGGACCCTGAGCATCCCCCCCAGAGGAGCAGTGCAGCCAGTGCATCTGCAGGGGGCTGGACCACGCGATGGGGTGGTTCCCCTTAGTATTGGTCCGTGGCCTCCCCTGCAATGGACGGTCTGGTTTCAGGAGTATTGATCTCCCCACACCCCAGCACAGCACGTAACAGCCCTGCTGGGTGGATGCTCATGTCCACAGAGGTGTGTGCGATGCCACGAGTTAACACAAGAGCTCCTGGACACGCGATGCTTTTATATTTGTTCAGTGCCCACTGCAGTGGGTTTAATGCACAGGGCTCCTCTGCACTCGGCTGAAACGCTGGCTAAGTAATAAAAGAAATGACTTAGCCCTCTTCCTGCAAAGAGACGTGAGCAATCTGCTCCACCGGCGCGTGCAGGGGATGCGAGCTGGCACAGTTATTTGTGCACCAAAGCATCTGCAAGGAGACAGCTCCTTCACCTCTATGGGTGACAGCCATATGGTCCATGTGGTGGGATAGGGTGCAGCAAGCTGGCTCCAGGTCCCACACACCGCTGTGCAGGCAAGCCTGGGCTATGTCCCACCATGACTGCTCCAATCTCAGCATGGAGACATTCAAACCCCACCTGGATGCGTTCCTGTGTGATGGACTCTAGGTGACCCTGCTCTGGCAGGGGGGTTGGACTAGAGGATCTTTTGAGGTCCCTTCCAACCCCTAGGATTCTGTAATTCTGTGATTGTTCCCCATGGAGTGATGCTCCAGCTGGACTCCGGTACCTGGAGAGCAGCCACATCCAGGGAGCATCTCAGCGTGGGAAAGAGGGTGCAGAGACCACGGCGGGGGAGCAGAGAGGGTCTGGAAAGCGGTCCCCTCCCCACAGCCTGCCTGCTGAGGGTCACCGGGACCGTGCTCCTGCACTGTGAGCAGGGAAACTCCCCAGCCCAGGCTCCTGCTGGGCGAATTACCCAGGGAAATAGGCAGAAAATCTTCAAATTAACAATAACAAATAAAAATGGATTTGAGACCTCTGAGGTAATCACTGCGTGCTGAGGGCAAGGGGCCTCTTTAGCAGTGGGAGCAGTGCTGTGGGGGGAGCAGAGGAGCTCGGCCTGCTGTTGGGCCAGTGGAGTCACACAAGAAGCCCTGGAAATTCTTTCAAATTGTTCTGCTAACATTAATAAATGCCTCAAAAGCTCCTAATCTGCTCTGTCAGGAGCATGACGTCCGGGCGTTTCACAGCCAGCTCACGTCTCCGCTCCTCTCTCACCCCCACACACTTCCATGCCTGGTAATAGTAAATGAAAGTGGCACCCACTGCTCTGGCTGCTGGGACCAGCATCATGCTGAGGGGTGGAGATACCATCCTGATGTGCCCCATCCCCACCATGACCAGCCAGCGCCTTGCACTGTGACCACCATCCCTGCAGAGCCCAGGGACCAGCCGAGACCCCGGGGTCTTCCAGCAGGGATGTTGCACCAAGCTGCATCAAGGTCCAGTTGGATGCTGCTGGAGGATGAAGAAGAGCAGCCAGAGTAACATGTCCTGAACACACGGAGATGTTGGAGAGAGTCCAGAGGAGGCCACGGAGATGCTGCGAGGGCTGGAGCAGCTCTGCTCTGGGGACAGGCTGAGAGAGTTGGGGGTGTTCAGCCTGGAGAAGAGAAGGCTCCAGGGAGACCTTGGAGCACCTTCCAGTGCCTGAAGGGGCTCCAGGAAAGCTGGAGGGGGACTGGTGCCAAGGACAGGGAGTGATGGGATGAGGGGGAATGGGTTCCAAGTGCCAGAGGGGAGATGGAGATGGGATGGGAGGGAGAAATTGTTTGGTGTGAGGGTGGTGAGAGCCTGGCCCAGGGTGCCCAGAGAAGCTGTAGCTGCCCCTGCCTGGCAGTGTTGAAGGCCAGGTTGGCTGGGGCTTGGAGCAACCTGGTGTGGTGGGAGGTGTCCCTGCCCATGGCAGGGGTTGGGAATGAGATGATCTTTAAGGTCCCTTCCAACCCAAACCAGTCTGGGATTGAAGCTGGGTGTGGGGTCACTGGCAGCAGATGCCACTTGGGGTGCTCCCCCTGTGCATGCACCAGTGCTGTGCCATCCCACTTGCCCCTTGCTGCTGACACCACACAGCTCTCCATGGGAAGCTCCTGAGCACATTCAAACATGTCCTCACCTCTCCCCCTGTAGCTGCTCCCCTCTGCTTTCAGATTTGCCTGTGTCTCCTCTTTAAGCCGGGGTCTCAGTGGTGGCAGGGCTTTTGAAGGGTTGGCTTTGATGGCTTCCTCATGCAGCCTGTCCCCCACAGTCTGGCCTCTCCAGTGGGGTGTCAGCCAGGACCATAGGGAGTCACTTTGTGCTGGAGCTGGGTACCGTGGTGCATAGTTACAGCAGATGCTGAAGTGCAGACTTCAAACCCGTGATGGTGGGAGGGGTGTGAGACTGAAGGGCTTGGTGAAGCCTCCAGAGAAGTGTCCAAGTGAGGAACAGTGCTCCAGTTGCATCAGTGTTGGCCCAGGGTGGGACTGGTGGACAACCTGATGCTTGGAGTTTGTTTCTTCAGCTCCCCCTTGCTCTGCATCCCCTCCAACCTGCTGTTTGCAGTCCCTTCTCCTCCAAAAGGACACATTGCTCTCAGTCCTGTGGCCGGGACCGATACAGCCCCATCCCAGCTCTATCCTGAACCAAGAGCTCTGTGGAGCATCACTGGTTGCCATCCCCTCGCTCCGTATCTGCCTCAGCTTCAGCCAGGCAGCAGCCCCACAGGCTCATGGGCGCAGGGGACAATCAAGTAAGTGGGGTGCAAGGAAGGGTCATTTGTGGTGGCTCAGTTCTTCACCCCTCAGGGATGGGGAGAAGGCTTTCTAACAGTGTTTTACTCCTGTGTTTTCCAGTGAACTTGCTAGACACGTCAACAATCCCGGGGGACTGGGGCTGGATGACTTATCCCTCCCATGGGGTAAGTACGAAGGGGTTGTTGGCACATGGGGGATGACATTGGGACAGGTTACCACGGGTCCCCCTGGGCAGGGTGGATGGACATCTTCAGCCCAGATTTGGTGCCTTAGTCAGCACAGAGGGGGCAAAGAGTCCATGTCTGCTGGGAAAATGCCAGCCTGAAAGCAGTGAGCTGTGACCTGTTTAGAAGCACTGGGCTCTTACAGGGAATGGGGATGTAAATGCACAGCCCTATGGTGTGTCCAGGGTGGTGACCCCCATGTTATCGGGTCTCCTTCACCTCCACTGGCTGGACCACACTCCCTTCACTCGCATTCCTGTGTCCAGATTTTCCTGCTGCAGCAGCCTTCTGGAAATTGTGGGTTTCAGATGGCAGCGGTGACCTGGCTGGAAGGATTTTGCTCATCCATTTAATGAACAGAAACAATCCCATAAACACAGCCAGGACCAACCACAAGGCACAGTGGGGCTTGCTGCATGCCCAAAATGTACAAAATTGGGGTGCTTGCCTGGCTTCCCACTGCTGTGCTGGTTTTTCATGCCCACTCTTTTTCATCCCCTCTCTGAACTGCACGGTCCTAATCTTTTCAATTCTGCCTCCTACAGAAATCTCCCCTGGCCTCTAATCATTTCCATTGATCTGTTGCTGAAGACCTTCAGAGTCCGCTCTGATTGAGCAGGAGTGATCAGAACTGTGAATTAATAATAACAACAACGATCAGATTTCTATCAGACACTATCGTACATGTAAATACATTAAATGGGCAACTCAGCTCTCATTTTAGCAATCAGCTCTTGATGTCTGTCCAGGCAATGGGATAGATTCAGAAGTACAAGGTCAGAGGGGACCGTGGAGCTAATGTGATGTGATCTCCTGCATAAATACAGCCCTTCAGACCTGTCAGTTCACCCCCATCCCAGAAAAGCTCAGCTTTTAGGAAAAAAAAAACATCCTAGACTACAAAATTGCCAGTGGTGGGGAATCCTCCAGGTCCTGTGGAGATGTTGTTAACAGGTTGCTGTTAAACCCCATCGCTATGTGGGTTTGTTCAGCTTCATTTTCCAGCCACCAGACCCTCTCCTGCCATTGCCTGGGGGAGGGAGGTGTTGTCCATGTTGTCCTCTTCATGGTCATGCACAGGCTGCGCTCGGTCATGTGTCCCCTGCTGCTGCCACCCCATCCCAGCCCTGCTGCCAAATCCTGGCACCCCAGAGGGGACAGATGCACATTCAGGGGATCAGGGGCCAGGATGCCCTCTGCTGCCATGGAGGGAGGACATTCCTGGGATGTTTCTGCAAGTGGGGACTTGCTTTCCATTGTCTACTTCCCCTGCTTTGCCCTTCACCACATCCTAAGGAATTCCTCCCCATAGTCAGATCCCCCACTGCTCAGACTGCCCAAGACCCTCCTTCTTCTGGATCCTCCACCGTGAGTCCAGCTCTCCAGACACCTGTGTGCCCACATCCCCAGGCCTGCTGCCAACTGTCAGACCCACCACATCACATATGTGACTTGGATGAAGAAGAATCCAAGCTGCTTGTCCAGAGTCCATGGACATGGGCATGCCTTCATCCAAGTCACATATGTGATGTGGTGGGTCCCATCTGCATGTCTGACAGGAGTGCAAGGCAGCCTACAGGTGCCTCTTTCTCACCACATTAGGGACTTAGAAGGACCAGTTGAGGTGCAGCATCCTGTATTGTGCATCTGTAAATCCAGGGGGTGGACCCTGGGGGCTGACCCTTTAGAGCCATCAGGCATTACATGACCGCAGGGTGCTGGGGCTGGCTCACAGGGCAGTCCCTGCTAGGCTGTGGTCCTGCCAGATGTCCAGTAGACCTTCACCAGCAGTCTCCACTGGGCTGTGGTCTTGCCAGATGTCCAGCAGACCTTCACCAGCAGCCCAGCAACTCCTGAATCCTAATGCAGGTCTGACGTCTCCACCTTACTGAGATGTTTATTAAGAATAGTTGGTACTGGATGTCAAAAAAGACAAAGACAAAGACTTGTAGAATGACTAAAGCCCTTGGACACTCTGCTGTGTCCTCCTCCAAGCCCTAGGTAAGTCAGGGGGTAAAACCACTCTTTGCTTTCCCTGTGCTTTTACCCAACTCATGGCCTCGTCACCAAGAGGACGACCACAAAGCTGTGTGAAAACTCTCTTGAACACCTTCAAGGATGGTGCCTGGGTTTTGATGTGAGGTTCTGAATGTCTTTTTCCAGTTGGATGTATTAATGGCTCCTCTGAACACTGGTCTGGACTGTGGTCCTTCCTCCATGGGCCATGGAAAGTGTATCTCATCCCCTTGTCCTCCTGCTGGCCCTTCAGCTCCAGGTGCTTTTGGAGCAGTAATTTGCACTGGGACCCAGTTGCCATCACTGGGATAGAGGAGGGTCGGGTGCTGGTGTCTCAGACGAGCTGCTGTAGGACACTCGTGGTTCAGCATTGAGCAGGTGCCTCCTCAGCAGCCCCTGCAGCAGGGTCCAGGTTCTGGTGGGAGAGGTGCCAGGTGACTCGCAGGCTTGGGTCCATGTGGCTCCAAGCCTGATGTGATCTCTGCTCAGGGAAAGGGACTGAGTTTGCTGGTCACCATCTCAGTACTGCTGCTGTCCCTGGAACTGTCCCTGCCCGCTGTGGCGTGCCATGACTGGCAGCCCTGGGAGAGCCCTGTTGCTGGGGTAGGATGGAGGTGGTCCTTCACTCGTGTGAAGCCAGATTTTATTTGAGATCCCTTATTTTTGCTGCCATTTCCTCTGTTCAGATATTCCTGCTGGAAAAAAAGTGGCAGTGCCACCCCCCATCCTGCCCTGTGCTGTTCTCCCATGCTGCCTGCCAGCTGGCTGTCCTGTCCTGTCCTGTCCCATCCTGCTGGCTGTCCCATGCTGCTGGCTGTCCTGTCCTGTCCCATCCTGCTGGCTGTCCCATCCTGCCNGCTGTCCCATCCTGCTGGCTGTCCTGTCCTGCTGGCTGTCCTGTCCTGTCCTGTCCTGCTGGCTGTCCCGTTCGAGCTGTCCTGTCCTGTCCCATCCTGCTAGCTGTCTCATCCTGGTGGCTGTCCTGTCCTGTCCTGCTGACTGTCCTGTCTTGCTGGTTGCCCCATCTTGTTGGCTGTCCCATCCTGTTGGCTGTCCTGTCCTGTCCTGTCCTTTCCTGCTGTCTGTCCTGCCTGAGCTGTCTGTCCTGTCCCATCTGGGCTGTCCTGTCCTGTCCTGTCCTGTCCTGTCCTGTCCTGTCCCATCCTGCTGGCTGTCCCATCCTGCCAGCTGTCCTGTCCCGTCAGCTGCCCTGTCCCGCTGGCTGTCCCATCCTGCTGGCTGTCCTGTTGGCTGTCCTGTCCTGTCCTGTCCTGCTGTCTGCCCTGTCCCAAGCTGTGGCTGGAGCATGCGCTGGGTGCCAGAGGTGCAGGATTTCCCCGCAGCGTCTCTGCTCCGTCCACGTCACACACACCCATCACAACATCCTCCTGCCAGAGATGGTGATGCTGACCCTGGCTCCCCAGCTGAAGTCACGCTTGGGTTTGCTTTCCCACATCTCCATCTCCTGGGAGCCCAGGGCCACCGCACAGGTGACAGTGGGGACGTGGGTAGCTCTGGTGGGGTCTTTACATGGCACTCAACAGCCCCAGTGTCCAGCCTGAGGACCTTAAGAAGGGGACTTGTGTCCACTACCTCAGACCCTAGTGCCCTATGGCTTCCTTTTCCTGCCCCTGCAGATCCTGTCCCACCTCCCTGGAGCTCCTGGGGGTGCCAGAGGAAAGGCAACAGGCTCAGAGGTTTCCTCTTCTGGCCTGGGAGGTGGCAGAGCTGCCTGCACAGCCAGGTCAGCAGCCAGAGCATCAGCAGTGAAAAACTGGTGGGTTACCACTTGAAAAGCCCTGATGTTTTCATCACACCTGAGGGCAAGGTGAACTTGCCTCACAGGATGGGTTTTTTTGCTCTCTGGGTTTGCTGTGGCCAACAAGAGCAGAGGAGCAGGGGCTGGGAGCTAATGGGCACAGTGGGGGTCACGAGCACCATCAGCCCTGGGGAGGGTCAGGCCATCAGGGAGGCATGTGTGGCCTGTTTTGACATTTTCTCTTGCCAGACAATTAACTGAGGGGTAATTGGCTGTAATAGCTGCTCAGGGGTTTAATTGTGCCCCCCCCTCACCTCCACCCCGCAGACACGTGCAGGAAGCGGAAGGGTCACCGGAGCATCCCTGTCCCGCAGGCTGCGGCTCCTCTCAATTAGAACTTCAAAGGGCTCCCAGGAGCTTTGCAGCTCCTCCATCGCCAGCACAATTCCCTTTGCATTGAAAATTAAACTCTTATCTGCGCCGTCAAAGCGGCTGCCCCTTCTCCTTCTGCGCTCCTGGCTTCCCAGCTCTCCCCAGCAGAACGCCCCAGTGCCCCAGTGCCCTTCTCTCCCCTCTCCTTGCTTGGCACGTGACCTGCTGGATCAGGGGGAGCCTGATCAGCCCCTTTGCAAATTGCTTTTCTACTGACTAATTAAAACACTGATGAGATAAGTCAACATATTATTAATAATTATTGTATCGTCTACTTTGATTTATGTAGTCAAACAGGAAATTATTTTGTTCAGACAAGGGGTATCTAAGGAGCTTGAATGATGCCTTGCAAAAGCTGATTCTAATGGGAACACCTTGAGTGAAGGCAAAAGGCTGCCCACAACCTCCCCATGTGCCCACCACAGCATCCCACTCCCTGCATGGGATGGGACCAGCCCAGAGCTGGTGGGAGCACCAGGAAAGACCTTCAGAGGTGGTTTGTACCTCCCCATCCCTGCCTCTCAGCTCCTGGTGAAGGGACCCACGCTGAGGTCCCGGGCACAATTCGCTGAGTGCTCTTCCCTCATTCTACAGCAGCTCAGAGAGAAAATGGGCAGAAAGGCAGTGGATTTGCTCAGGCAGCCAGCTGAGAGCACCGGGACACATCGCTGCCCACGGGATGCTCTCTCAGCAGTGTTTGCACAGCAGGGAAGGGGATTTCACGCTGGTGCACGGTGCTGCTGTGAACGCCCCAGGACTGAGCTGTTTGCAGAGCAAAGCCAAGGCAGCAGGGGACCTTTTGTGCCCCTCTCTGTGTCCTGTAGCCCACAGCCAGTTCACGGCTCGGATGAACCCCACTCAAGGGTCCCCCTTGGCACCAAGCCCACCCTGTGAAAGCCCCAGCCCCAGCCCAAGGTGGGCAATGTGCTCGCCATTTCAACCCCCTTCAGGGTCATGTCTTTCTCCTTGGAGCATACCAAGATACTGGGGCTCTCCCATGTCTTCTGCCCTCCATCACTTTGATGTCCTTCTGCCATTTCTTGGGTTTCTCTTCCAATCCAGACCCTCTGCCTGGATCCAGGGATTACAGGACAAGTTGCACATTACAGGACAAGTTGCAGCGAAACTCATTTCCTTTGGAAAGAAGATGGGTAGGAATGGAACATTGGAAAACAAAGATTTAGGCTAGTAATTGAGCTAAAATCTCCCAGTGCTTGTTCAGTAAATGCTGGGTTATCGCTAATTCCCCAGACGCTGGTCACTACCAGGAGTTAATCACCTGCAGGGAAGCTCAGGGTAGTTAACTGCCTGACAAATCCCTCCTTAGCCACAGCAGTGACTGATTTCATGGGGATTATCCCCATTAGCGCCTCCCATCTAATGATTTATAGCTGCAATAACATCCTTCTCTTCTTTTCCTCTCTCAGTCACAGTGGTGCAAGTGACCCAGAAGCTCCTGGGGAGGAGCTGTAGCTCAGGAGGAAGGAAAGTGCTGGCTGTCCCAGCAGAAGCAAAAGCTTTGCAATGCTAGGCAGACCCAGCATCCCTCAGGAAAGATGTCCCAGTGCTGGGGGACCTCATCCCTCCATGGTGAGAGGTCTGGAAAACAAGTCTTATGGAGACCAGCTGAGGGAACTGGGGTTATTGAGCCTGGAGGAGACTGAGAGGAGACCTTATTGCTCTCTACACCTACCTAAAGGAAGGTTGTGGTGATGCTGGTGTTGGTCTCTTCTCCCGATTGCTAATGACAGGATAAGAGGAAATGGCCTCAAGTTCCATCAGGGGAAGTTTAGGTTGGAGATTAGGAAGAAGTTCTTTACTGGGAGGGTGGTTGGGCACTGGAATGGGCTGCCCAGGGAGGTGGTGGAGTCACTGTCCCTGGGGGGGATTCAAAAAACGGGTTGATGAGGCACTTGAGGCCATGGTCTGATGGTCTGATGGTCAGGAATATGATGGGATAAAGGTTGGACTTGATGACCCTGGAGGTCCCTTCCAACCAGAATGATTCTGTGATTCTATGGCCACCATGGCAGTGGCGGGAGGCTGAGCCGCTGCTCTAGGGGGACGTGGTCTCTCCTTGTGAGTTCACCCCTCCGCTCCTGCTCCTCCTCCTCCCCACTCTGCTGTGCTGCCAAGGCCCTGGCAGACTTCTAAGACTTTGCTCAGCCGCCCAGATATCTGGTGTTTGAATCTTTCGCCTTTCATAATCTGGCAAATTTTTTTATAACTGATGTTGACTTTAATTTAAACTATTAGGCAAGCCTGTGAATGCAGATGCAATCATGTCCCCCCCAGCGCGTGCACTCACCACATTAATTATGATGTCCTCATTTCCGTCTCGCTAGGGGATCTTATCGCAATGACGGGGGCTGGGCTCAGCTTTGGTTAATAAAAGCAGCTCCAAACCATCAGCTGAGAGCAGGTGATGCCAGGAGTGCTCCAAGTTCTCCCCTGAGGCCAGTGCCGACCATCGCTGGTGCTCGGAGATGGACATTTAGCTCGTTGCTCTCTGCCAGCAGCGAGGACGCTGCCAGCTCTGGGGACACGCTGGTCACAGGCACCTTCTTCTCTGCCAGATTTGGGGGAGAAGCAAATGTCTGGAGATCTAAAGCAACCACACTAGCTGGAGGTCAAGGCTTTTTGTGCACACAATAACCTCTTTTTTCCCTTGCCGGACACTCCTGGAGAGCCCCAAGCCTCACAGATGCTGCAGAGATGTAGCATCCCTGCTGCCACCCCCAGCTCTGCCCTTGCCCTTGCATCTCCTCCCGTGCACAGCTCTGCCTCACTCCCCCCTGGGAACTCAGCAGGGAAAAGACAGGCAACAGATGCTGTGTTAATTTGTGCTCGATTAATTGCGACAATGACTTCCACACCCTCGGCAGCGCAGCGGTGGGTGCAGATGTTGGTGCAGGAGCTGGCAGGGCTGTGCGGGGACCTGTGCCGTGCCCACCACTGCACACACCCTGTGCCCCTTGGCCTGGGGACAGGAGCATGGGTGGGGAGTCACAGCACTTTTTGTGGGCTCATCCCTGCAGCTGGGGACATGGGGGTGCAATAAGGGCACCGCATGCCCCTCCAGCAGCCTGGCCCCTCCGTCTGCTCTGCGGAGTGCCGGGGGCAGAGCAGGTCCTCGGTGATCCTCACACCTAAGAAGAATCCAGGCATTTCTGGAATTCAGAAAATGATGTTTTTTTAACAAATAAATAAAGAACAAGAAATCTCTTTCCCTCCTGGCAGTGGCTTGACTTCCACACCCCCTGCCCACATGTTCCTCTCTGAACAGTTGTTGAAGTCTGCACCTGGGGCTGCTGCCTTTTCCAGGTTGCTTTGAGCTCTTTAGGAGTGAGAAGTGGGGTTTCCTAAAGGCAAGATGCTGGGGGAGTTCTGAAGGTGGCAGTGACTGCCCTGATCACCCTGGCACTAGTGGGAGGCACAGCGACACCTCCTCCCCCGGAGCTGCGGGTCAAGGGGGTTAAATGTGGAAGGACTTTCCCATCTGAGAAGGGAGAAGGGATCAGGCTGTCTCACAGGGATCACCAAGAACATCTTTCCAGCATCCCTTGTGCTGTGGGGGTGTGATGCCCTCCCCCAGCCATGTCCCATCCCTGCAGTGCTGTCGGGTGCCTGTCCTGGCAGACCAGCACCCTCGCCAGCTCCCGCGGACCCTGCGGTGAAGGCTTCAGGCTCAGCCCCTCTGAGCTGAGCACCAGGCTCCTTCTCTCTGGGCTGCTGTTGGGTTTGTGTGGATAATGAACCACAGGTCACCACTCGCATAAGAAAACACCATTTTTGCCCTGTCAGAGCAAGCCCAGAGGCTTATTCTAATGTACTTGCAATGCTGAGTCAAAGAGTTGTTTTCCTGCTCCCTGCAGCACTGCCAGAGCTTTGCTCAGCTCCTCCAGCCCCCAGGAGCACCCGGGCACACACAGTGCTGAGGTGGGGGCAGGTTGAGCGCCAAGAAAAGGGACTTGCAGACATGGCCTGGAGGGTTTGGAGCCCTCCCAAGCACACCCTGCCATCAGTTTCTGGCCACCAGGTGAGACCCGTGCCAGCATCCCTCTCTGCAGACAGGGGTGCACTGCACCCAGCGCTGCACCAGGGCGGGTTGGGAGAGTTACTGCCCAAATTAGTGCTGGGTAAAATCTGCTCATCCTCATTTCCCTTTGACCTGTGGCAGCAGTGATGTCTCCTCCAGACGCAGCTGCAGGCGCAGAGGGATATCACCCCGGGGTAGATGGTGGCACAGATGCCCTCAAGCCCTGTGATCTCCTGGTATTTGGTGATGTGCGGAATGACCTTTTCCCTCTCTGTCCCACAGTGGGATTCCATCAATGAAATGGATGAGTTTTTCAGCCCCATCCACACCTACCAGGTCTGTAATGTCATGACCCCCAACCAGAACAACTGGCTACGGACCAACTGGGTTCAACGTGACGGCGCGCGGCGGGTCTACGCCGAGATCAAATTCACTCTGCGGGACTGTAACAGCATGCCAGGGGTGCTGGGCACCTGCAAGGAGACTTTCAACCTCTACTACCTGGAATCTGACCGGGACCTGGGCACCAGCACCCGGGAGAGCCAGTTTATGAAGATCGACACCATCGCTGCCGATGAGAGCTTCACCAATGTGGACCTGGGGGTGAGGCGCTTGAAGCTGAACACAGAGGTGCGGGGTGTGGGGCCGCTGAGCAAGAGGGGTTTCTACCTGGCCTTCCAGGACATAGGTGCTTGCATCGCCATCGTTTCCGTGCGGGTCTACTACAAGAAGTGCCCAGCAACGGTGAGGAACTTGGCGTACTTCTCCGAGGCTGTCACTGGGGCGGACTCATCCTCCTTGGTGGAAGTACGGGGAGAGTGCGTGGGCCATTCGGAGGAGAGGGACACCCCCAAAATGTACTGCAGTGCTGAGGGAGAGTGGTTGGTGCCCATCGGGAAGTGCGTGTGCAGTGCTGGCTATGAAGAGCAGCGGGATTCCTGCATGGGTGAGTCCCTGCTTCTTGCTAGCGGTGCCTGCAAGGGGAGGGATGGCTGCGAGGGGCTCCTGCTTCTTTGGGGAAGGGCTGACAACAGAAGCCTACTCGCAAAAACTCAGACAGCCAGCCTCTGTGGGGGCCAAAGGCTGCCTGAGCCTTTGCTGGCCAGCTTCGTGCTTCCAAAATGCGTCACTGGTACCACCAGCAAGCTCCTTGGGAGCTCCTATGAACCTGACCGTGACAGATCCTGGTGCAGAGGGCATGGCTTTGGGATGGGGACTGGCTTTGCGACAGGGACTAGCATCAGAACAGGGGCTGCTGGGGCTCCATCTTTCCCTGCAGTGGAGAAAGTGGCCCAGAGACCCCAGCCCACTGCCCCCAGCAGCTCTGGTTGGGGCTGAGATCTCTGCACCTCCAACAAAGCTCAACTTGGGCTTTCCAAGACACCTCACTGCTTGCTTCCCCTTGGCAGGACGGAGAAAGGAAAGCACTGAGCTTTTATGAAACAAGGTTATTGCATTCCTCCCTCCCCCCTCCCGGGGGTGCCGGGAGCCTTCCCAGGGGTCCCCGTGCCACTGGGCAGACCTCAAGCTGCCGACTGTACAAACTGTGATAAGGAAGGGAGGTGACCAGCAACAACCAGGCAGCAGGCACGGGGCTGTGTGTGTACAGAGCCCCACGAGAGCCCCGAGCACAGATTTGTTTGCTCTCGGTTCCTTTGAGGGTCCTGTGCAGGGGGGGCAGCACAAATAAGAGTTTGAGTTTTGTGGAAATGTCAAGTGGAGCATTTGTCTCAGGGGGACTTGACACAAGGTTAGGACGTCCAACGCCAGGCTGGGATGGATCCAGGTGCCACTGGGACCTGCGCCAGCCCCGCGAGTCCCCAGCTCTGCAGAGTGGGGAGGGTGGGAGGAATAAATGCTTCAACCCAGAACTCCTCCTGCCTCCTCCTCCTCCTGCCTGCAAAGTCATCCTGGGATAGATCTGACAATTCAGAAAGGGTCTTCTTCTCCCCTATTAAAGAGTGGGTACGAAGTGTGCATGGGGCCACAACGAGGGAGGGAGCACTAGCACGGGTCCCCAACCCCCCGACTGCAAGGAGCTGTGAGTTTGGTTGAGAAGGAGCAAACACCCCTTCCCTCTATTCCTCAGCTGCAGTCCCATGCAGCAGACTCTGCCCCAGGAGGTCACCACCCCAAAGCCTGGAGGCAGAGAGGGTCCATGTTGTGCTCAGCCCACTTCATCTTCCCGTGTTTCCTTGGACATGTTTGTGTCTCTCCTGGGAGAGAATCACAGAATCCCAAACTGGTTTGGGTTGGAAGAGAACCTAAAGCTCATCCAGTGCCACCCCCTGCCATGGGCAGGGACACCTCCCACCACACCAGGCTGCTCCAAGCCCCATCCAACCTGGCCTTCAACACTCCCAGGGAGGGGCAGCCACAGCTTCTCTGGGCACCCTGGGCCAGGCTCTCACCACCCTCACACCAAACAATTTCTCCCTCCCATCCCATCTCCATCTCCCCTCTGGCACTTGGAACCCGTTCCCCCTCGTCCCATCCCTCCCTGCCCTTGGCACCAGTCCCTCTCCAGCTTTTCTGGAGCCCCTTCAGGCACTGGAAGGTGCTCCAAGGTCTCCCTGGAGCCTTCTTCAGGCTGAGCCCCCCCAACTCTCTCAGCCTGCAGAGCAGAGGAGCTCCAGCCCTCTCATCATTTCTGTGACCTTCTCTGGACCTGGTCCAGCAGGTCCATGTCTTTCCTGTGCTGAGGAACCCATAATTGGACTCAGCACTGCAGTGGGGATCTCACAAGAGCAGAGTAGAGGGGGAGAATCCCCTCCCTCACCTGCTGCTCACGTTGCTTTTGAAGCTGTCCAGGATCCCGGTGGCTTTCTGGGCTACAAGGGCACAAGCTGCAAGAGCTCCTTCTCTGCCCTCCTGCCCTTTCCTGGTGGGATTGCCCCCACCCATAAGTGTGACACAGGATGAAGCATGGTCCAACCTGTTTCCCTGGATGGGGTGGACACAGGCAGATAGACTCAAACCCACGCTGCAGACCTAGCAAAGCTCTCAGGTGAAGCTCTCCAGAGGTTGTGGCATCAGAAACAGGACAATGTCACTGGACTTTCTCTGACCTCCGTGTTGCCTCACCCTCCTGCCTCCTCTGTCCCATTTCTCCTCAGCAGCTCCTGGCACAGAGAGTTTGATAGCCCCACATCAAGCAAACACGGGCAGCACCTCCTTCCTGGCATCGCTTTGGTGGGTGGGTTTGGAGCCCGAGTAAATGCATTTACCCACGAAAGCAAACAGATGCAAATCTCTGCTCTAAGCTTCTCGTGCTTGACTGGGGCAGAGTTCATTTTTCATGGTGAAAAGTGCCTTCCCAGGATGATTTATAGCCCCGGAGGATCCGTCGGGGTTGGAAATTAGCCGTTTTAATTGTCAAGCGGACAAAAGCAGGATTCCAGTGGCTGTCGCACCAGCAATTTTTCATTCTCCGTCACGGGGATGAGATGATATAAATCACTCCTCGTGGCCCTAATAATCTTTCTATAAATATCAGAGAAATTCATTTTTTTGCTTGGGGGGAAAAAAATTAGAGAGAAGATACTTTGCCTCTATGGCAGTGCTTAAAATGTGATTTCAAATTAATTTCCTCTCACCTTTCACAACCAGACGCTTTATTTGTCAAAGCTAAAGATGTTTGGACAGTGGAGGTTTCTCCCCCTACTCTCTAACGTTCATTTTTCTAAGGAGCTGCCAGAGTGATGGAAGACAGCTCAGGAAACCAGATCATGACCAGAGCTGTCCCCAGCTCTTCCGAAGAGAAGGGATGATGTGCCACAGAGCTGGGGAGGACAGGGTGAAGTGGGACATGGTGGAAAATGAGGAGAAACCAAAGGAACTTCTCTGCCTCTCATCTCCTTCACTCTCAGCCATCATCTTGGGTGCCCCTTTGTTTGGGTGGGAGGGTGGTGGTTGGGATCTATGACCCTTTGCACTTACCCAGGTGGGATCCACACATTTCATCTTGTTGTGATGTCCCGGTGTTGGCCATATGGATCTGAGGAGAACCTCCCATGGGATTAGGGGGGGCAGATCTCAACCCAGGGGCACCAGGGGCAGGACTGCGCTAAGGATGCCACCAGCCTGGCATCAGATGTCTCACAGCCCTGTGTCACACAAGACAATTGTCCCTTGCATCTGTGCACATGCATCTGCCTGGTTTATCTTCAGAGATGCAGGACCCCCTTCTCCAGTCCTGGATGGGCATGGGTGCTGTGGTGCCTTACTGGGCAGGAACCAGGTTTGAACATGAATTGTCACAGCTGCTGGTAGGGCCCTGGGGTCTGCTGGCTCCTAAAATTCCCAGCTTCTACTGCCATGGCATCTTCTGCCACGGCCACCCCAAGGATGAAACCCCTCGGGGTCTCTCTCCTAGAGCTGTGCTGCCCCACTCGCTTTTCCCCTCTGTTTTCAAGGCTCTGAAGGACTTTGCTTCCCTCATCCCTCATCATCCTCAGCCAGCTCTGCTCCTCCTTGAAACATATCAGCCCACAGCAAAAGGCATCACATCTCTTACACAGAGCTGATAGCAACTGCTCTGCCTCAACAGCAGAATCAGCATGAGTGCAAAGGATCTGTCCCAGCGATGGCCAGATAAGAGGACAATCAGCTTAATTCACCTGATTTATATGCAGCTGCCATGCAGGATGAGGAGAGACCCGTTTCAATAAGGTCAGCGCAATCAGAGAGCTGAGAAAAGGGAGCACTTTAACCTGGGGCTGTGTCTGTGGGGAGGGAAGGGACCCACAAGCCACCTCCTCCAAGTGCCGTGAGGCTGAGCCAGGACACGCGTGCCACGTCCCTTGGGTGGGCGGGGAGGTGGACACAGAGGCTCAGGCAGGTGAGGACAGTGGCTCTTCACTCACACTCCTCTTACCAGCCCCTCTTTGGGTAGGGCTGCTGGGCTCCTGTGCCACCAAGGCGTTGGGGCCATGGCCCTTGCATCGGGGTTGTCCTTTTGGAGCAGATCTGAGTTATTCCTGGGGCTGTGCCTGTCACCAGCTATCGGTGAGCAGAACTGGAAAGCTGGGCTAAAATCTGTTTAGCTGATCTCGAGGTGTACACACACAGGGTTTGGACCATTGTCAGCCATGGCTATGGACAACGGTGCTGCTCTCAGAGCTGACACAAACCCATCCATCCATCCATCCAGCTGCCAACCATGGAGACCTCCAGGGGTGCAGAATCTCCCAGGAAGCTTTTCCTTTAACAAACAAATGAAAAGGGGTAAAAGAGAAGGGAGAGGCCCCTGTCCCTGCAGTTGGAGCAGGTGGTTGAGCCTTTGGCAGAAATAAAGTTCCCAAAGAGCATCTTTGTGGTACGCCCATGGGGTTCAGGAGTGGGATTCACTGTTCAGACATTTTGTCAAAATCTGGGACCAGGAATCTCAGCCTCCAGGTTTCCTGATGCCTCTGGTTGCTTTCCCTCAGCGGTGCTCGAGGGCTTCAGCTTGGCTGTTGCCTTCGGCTGGAAAACAGTGATGAGGGAGCAACAATTAAGCAATTGCTGCTCCATCAGCCCATTCCCACATGAGGACGGGTGTTTGGAGCCTGCTGGGGCTGAGCAAGAGCAGCTACCAAACTGGGGTCTGATGTGTGTGGCTGAATGAGGACCTGGCCCTGAGGGAAACTTCACCCAGCTCTGCTTAAGCCAAAAAAAAATTGTCTTTGTCCTCTGGACAGGGAGAAAAGAGCGAGGCTGTCACTGCTGGGATCCATTCCCTTCCAGCTCCCAAACGGATGAGAGATGGGAATAGGAGGGCTACTGGTTCCTCACGGACCAAGACCTCAGCTGCTGGGCTCTCGGGTGCCTCTGGTGGCACACGGCTGGTGGCAATGGAGCTGGAGAGTCTGGTTAGCAATCTGGGAGCCAGTTAATTTTTTCCAGTTGGTGGGATTCATGCTGATGAACCAATCAGCAAATTTAATGTACCTTAAACCTTCCTTGTGGGCAACTTTAATTGAGCAATTAAAGCACCACGGCATTGCTAATTAAGAGGAGAAAATACTCAGCTTGGTAATTATGTGCTTGTGAATGTAGCTTTGCATCCATGGACTTTTATGGAAGAAGGTAGTGGAGACTGACTCGAGCTGGTGGGGCAAGGGAGGAGCAGAGCTACATGGTGTGAGAGGAGGGGAACCCCATCCAGCTGCACCCCCTGACCACACACCATGCTGGTGGGCACAGCCCTGGACACACAGTGTCAGGGTAAGGCCCAGGAACACCAAGGGATAAAATGACCCTGGTGAAACCATGGGCAGGGGAAGCCAGGTCAGAGACATTGACTCCAGCGGTGCTGGGCTGGGCAATGACCTTGGCAGCTGTGTGAGCAGATGTGGTCCAGATGCTGCTGTTGGGTGGAGGCATGCAACCTGCTCTCGTTGGGCTTGGGTGTGAGGGGATGGGCCCCTCTGCCCAGTGCACTGCAGGTGGGGATGCTGCTCACCCCTGGATGCCTCTCCAAGGAGAGCACAGCCTGTGCTCCCTTCCTTCAGTGCAGAAGGGGTGGAGAAGCACAAAGGGAGGGTGAAAGATACTCTGGTGGGTTAAGGGAGCCCACCAGAGCCTTAGAATCATAGAATCCCAGAACATGTTGAGCTGGAAGGGACCCTCCAGGATCATCGAGTCCAACTCCTGTCCCCGTGCAGGACACCCCAGGGTCACCCCATGTGCCTGAGAGCATCACCCAAACGCTGCTTGAGCTCAGGCAGGGTTGGTGCTGTGACCACTGCCCTGGGGAGCTGTGCCAGTGCTCCACCACCCTCTGGGGGAAAAACCTTCTCCTGACACCCAACCTGAACCTCCCCTGATTCAGCTCCTGCTGTCACCCCCAGTCCTGTCACTGCTCACCAGAGTGCAGAGATCGGTCCCTGCCCCTTCTCCTCCCCTTGGGAGGAAGCCAGAGAGTGCCATGAGGTCCCCCCTCAGCCTCCTCTTCTCCAGGCTGAACAATCCAAGTGACCTCAGCTGCTCCTCATAGCTCATCCCTTCTAGGCCCTTCACCATCCTCATGCCCTCCTCTGGATATGCTCCAGCAGTTTGATGTCCTGTTTGAAGTGCAGAGCCCAGAACAGCACCCAGTGCTCAAGGTGAGGCCACACCAGTGCAGAGCAGAGCAGAAAGTTCCCAAATGTTCTGCAGATGGATATGGGGCTCCTTGTCTTTGGGCCTTGCTCCATTTCCTTCTCTCCCCAGGCTCCTTATCCATTTCTAAGTCAGAGATGCTCTGAGAAGCCTCGGATTTCTCTCCTCTTTTTCTGCTCACAGTGATTTTTTTCCCCACTTGTGCAAGAACATCACAGAACACCCACGAGCTCCTCATCGAGCTCCTCATGTTGTGTCCTCACGTGACAGAGCTGATACAGGCTGCTCGGTTGGACACAGGACACTGGTCTTGCTGGGCTGACCCCAAGCAAAACCCCTTTTTCCTGGCTCTGAGCAACACAGGGCCCCCCAAAATGTTGCTGGGGGTCACACATGCCTCTGCCAATCAGCAAACCTGGGATTTCTCTGCACCCATTCCCAGGCTGGGCTCCACCTCCCCTAGGTCCTGCCTGGAAGCATATGTACTGTATATCAAGATGACAGATAAGTATATGTCAAAATGCCCTGTCATTGCAACTCCACACAAACATGTTTGAATTTCACATTTCTTTGCAAATCAGTGTGGATTTCAAAGAGATTTTCTGTGCAAGTCCCAGTGCACACATTCCAGCTCCGAGCTGCAGGCTTGGTGGCTGTGTTGCACCTCAATGATGCCTTGGAGTCTCCCATAGAATCCCAAACTGGTTTGGGGTGGAAGGGACCTTAAAGACCATCTCATTCCCACCCCCTGCCATGGGCAGGGACACCTCCCACCACACCAGGCTGCTCCAAGCCCCAGCCAACCTGGCCTTCAACACTCCCAGGGAGGGGCAGCCACAGCTTCTCTGGGCACCCTGGGCCAGGCTCTCACCACCCTCACACCAAACAATTTCTCCCTCCCAACCCATCTCCATCTCCCCTCTGGCACTTGGAACCCATTCCCCCTCAACCCATCACTCTCTGCCCTTGGCACCAGTCCCTCTCGAGCTTTCCTGGAGCCCCTTCAGGCACTGGAAGGTGCTCCAAGGTCTCCCTGGAGCCTTCTCTTCTCCAGGCTGAACACCCCCAACTCTCTCAGCCTGTCCCCAGAGCAGAGTTGCTCCAGCCCTTGGAGCATCTTCATAGCTCTACTTCCTACTGGCAGGGTACCAGGCTGCCCTACTCAGACCTAGACTGCACCAATGCCCTGGATGCCCACCACAGAGGGCTTCTGCTGTGAGTGCACCAAACCAAACCTTTCAAGGGCAGGAGCAGTGATAGCTTTGAAGATGTACTATGGGAATTATGCAAATGTGATGCCAGGCAAGAAACTCAAAGAAACCTGGTGACTCACAGAGTTTTCATTCAGATGGGAACAGATTGCAAAGAAGATGTGTCAGAGACACGAAGTGCTTGTGAGGTTTGGGCTGGAGGATTATCTAGCCCTGGGAGACTGGTCCAAGCACTAGAGGCCCCTTCCACAAGTGCTACTGAGATCCTTGGATTCACACTTGTCTCATATCAGGGCTTCCAGCTTATAGCCCCAGACTTGGCTGCTAATTAGTGTGTTTGCATCCCAGGATAATTAGCACATGGATAATTTAGCTCAGTGAGCATCCTGGAGAAAGCGGGGTGCTGGACAAGACGATCCCAGTATCTCCAGTACCTTCGCTCCCTCTAGAACTCAAGCAAGTGGCCAATTGCATTTACTAGGAAAACAAAGCAAAGCACCCCTCAACACCTTTTTTTTCCTGGTTAGGAAGAAATGAAAAGGGCAGATGACTGCAACGCTGCCCTTTCCCCACAAACAGAGCGATATGATTTTTGTCCCTTGCTGAATATTTTATTGTTTGCCACTTTTCCTCTGAGTTTGTCGTGCTGATGGAGATGAAGGGTGAGAATGATGCTAAGCTGGAGCTCAGGGTATTGATGGGGATGACACAAATCTCATTTGAGCTTGGTAAGTCTCTGTGGTCCCTATAGGGAGTGCCAAATAGCAGCTGGACTGATAGATGGGCCTGGTGATGTTCAAAGACCTTCACCAGTTTGGGAATGTGGATTTTTTTTTTTGTTTGAACTCTTCTTTTCCACAGAACTTGGCCAGATTCAGGTCCTGAACACAGGTTGTTGCTCTGGATCACGGGTCTGCAGGTGCCTGGGGAGGTGTTGGGGAGTTTAGAAAAAGTCTGCAGGAAATACCCAGCATTTTGCACCAGTGCTTACACTGGAGATGGTGGAGATGGGAGGCTGGGGACCTTAAATCTGCTCCCAGCATACTCAGAGGCTTGGTGTGATCGCCTTGCATAGGGAACATGCTCCTCGTTCCCACAGACCAGCAGGACCATGCCAAAAATCTGTTCTGCACTCGGCATGACATCCAGATCCCACCCCTGACACCACTTCTTGTGCCACAACTTCTTCCCCTTCCTGAAACCAAGATGCTGATGCTGACACCTCCCTGTGAAGGAGAAAGGGATCCAAAAGCTGGTGGTGCTCAGCAGGCGGTGGTGAGGGCTGTGCTGGCCCCTGCACTGCTCCTCACTTCTGCTGGAGTGCTGGGCACCCTGGGTTTCAAGCTCAGCCCCTGTACATGTCCATAGCTCCATGTGTGTGGTGAGAGGGCTCACAGCCCCTCCAAAGCTGCATCCCACAGGGGCTGGGACCAACTTCCTGGTATTTTTTAGGTCCCTTCCTCACTTGTGCATCTTCGGTCCCTGCAGCCTTGCAGTAGGGATGCAGGGTTACCTCCAGCAGCACCACCTGCAGTGGTGTCCCCGCTCCTGCCTGAACACAGCATTCTCTGGGTTGCTTTTTGGTCTGGTGAAAACTGTGGGGTTTTTTTTTCAGAAGCCTTGGATGGTTCTGTCTAAAACCCTGTGACAAGGCTGAGCTTTGGGAACAGCCTTTTTCTTATTCTAGCGTTAGGCTGCCTGCTTCCAGCCAGCCCCTGCAAGCTGTGGCATTTCCCCAGATAAACCTTATGGAAAAGCCTGTGCCCCGAGAGCGTGCCAGGCTGTCTCACCTACGTGAGGCTGCACAGCACCACCTCGGCTTCCCTCCTGCAGGAGGACGTCAGCACCAGGCACTCACAGAAAACTGGGATTTGGATGTTTCCTGCTGCTTTTTCTGCTGCAGAGAAGAAGAACAGAGCAGAGTCAGTGGTGCTTTCAAGAGCTCTGATTGCCAGGCAAAACCTGTGATTTTTCTATGGCAGAGCCATGCAGATGTCCAAGCTGGGATGGAGCCAGTCTGGACCATCATGGTCCCACTTTGCCCAGCTCTGCAGGTGGCATTGCTCCTTCTACATCTTGTCCTGGTGGCTGTGAGATTTAGATGTTGAGCAAGGAGCTGGACAGGGTGCCCTTTGCTGCATGTGCCGTTTGCTCTCAGGGTTTCGCTGGCTTTGCAAAATCCTCATGGCTGGAACCCCCCCATGGCCCTTCCCTGCAGCATTCGGGGGGGTGAAGGGGTGTGAGGTGTTGTGAGTTGCTGGAAGAAGGACCAAGCAGCAAGGAGGGGGTGTGAGGTGGAGTCTGGGGTGGTACGAGAGGACTTCAGGTGTGTGGAGTGGTGTGATGGGTTCTAAGGTGGCATTGGGGGTGGGAAGGGTTGTGAGCTGTGCAGAGGGGTACAAAGTGGGAATTGGGCTGTAGGAAGGGAGGTAAGGTGGTGCTGAGGAGCAGGAGGTAAGGCAGTGACTGGGGGTGTGTCTGGGTTCAAGTGGCCAGGGCGAGCCACAACCCAGAGAACAGAATTTGCTCTTTGTTCCTCCCCTCCAACCCCCCTGGGGAAGATAAAAGGGGAACAAGGAATAGAGGCTTAAAGGCTGGAAGTTAAAACTAGAACAGATTTAATGAAATGGGGAGGGGAAGAGGTGGGAGAAGAACAAATATATATA
>VZRW01013371.1:63767-95784 GCA_013398125.1 Aegotheles bennettii | reverse complement strand
GGGAACCACTCCACTGCTTCTTGAATCAAGAGTCCCTGGTGGCTCCTGCATGGCTGGGGGTTTGGAGGCACGAAGGGGCTTCACCCAAGCTGAAGGTGGTCAGTGCAGGGATGTGCAGTGCCCAGCATGGACTCTGGGGCTGTCTCATTGCTCAGTTCCCACAGACACTGCTGTGCTGTGCCTTCATCCTTTCCCACATGGGAAAAGTGGGAACTTTGCTTTCTCAGAGATTGGGGTTTTTTTTCCCCAGCTGGCTGCCTCCAGATTTGTCCCCACCTGAGGACAGGGGGTGACACCATTTGTCCTGGTCTTACACCCAGTTGCAGTCTGGAGGGTGTTGCAGCATCAGGCAGAGACTCCCTGGCTCTCTTGGTGTGTGGCATCGCGAGGACCAGTCAGCACCAGAGCCTGGCACGTGTCCTGGGCTGTCCTCACTGCGGCTGGCTGGGGACAGCAAACCTTCTCTGTCCCCTTCTGATGCCCTGGCGGAGGTGAGAGGTGCCAGGGAGCTGGGGATCACAGCCAGCCCCGACCTGCTGCGGTTGGCTCATGAGTCACATCTGTCCCCCCTTGCAGCCCTGAGTGTGGCCATTCCTGCTCCTTGCTCCAAAGCACTTGGAGGAGTGGAGGAGCAGGAATTTAGGGACAACTTAGTGATGACCGATGATAGGACAAGGGGCAATGGATGCAAACTGGAGCATAGGAGGTTCCATGTGAATATCAGGAAGAAATTCTTTCCTGTGAGAGTGCCAGAGCACTGGACCAGGCTGCCCAGAGAGGCTGTGGAGTCTCCTTGGCTGGAGACATCCAAACCCCGCCTGGATGCGTTCCTGTGTGATGGACTCTAGGTGACCCTGCTCTGTCAGGGGGGTTGGACTGGATGATCTTTCGAGGTCCCTTCCAACCCCTAGGATTCTGTGACAAACTCTGAAGCTTCTGCTCTTTGTTTTATCCAGCCTGTGATGCCAACACCTCTGACACGTGCAGCACGTGTACGTCCTGCTGGGGGTATTTCACCTGTCTTTAAAGTAGCCTCCAGTTTAAAACTGCCATGGAAACTGGTGGCAGAGTCTGAAGAGGCACCAGGAAGGCAGCAGGGATGTGTGTGCCTGGAGCACAGCTGCCAATGCTAAAAGTAGCTCAGTTATAAAGAGGTTGTTGTATTACTGTGCAGCATGTGATAGGGGAAATGTGTTGGTAGCAATCAGTCCGGGGAGACCTGTGGCAATGAAAGGAGTGTTAGCAATAAGAAAACAAATCAGCACCTAGAAGCAGAGCAAACAGCCAGCACAGGGGGGCCCAGACCACTCGGGATGCTGGATTGCAAACAAAACCCTTCTGCATGCTTGGAAGCAAAATAGGAGGCGGCGTGCAGAGCTGGCCACTGGGGGTGAGGATGGGAAATGAAGGTATTACTGCCTCAGTGGGGAAAACCAGGAGTGAGTCAGAGCCAGGATTAATGCTTCAATCACTGGAACTGGTCTTGATGAATAAGGGGACCCAGCCAGAGCCTGATTTTCCTTACTTGGAACGGAAATGTGCAAGAGAGGACAGATCCTTCCACCTCCACGTGTCCCTCCTGAGCTATCGATTTCCCTACCGAGAGAGGAGCTCTTGGTGTGCGTGACAGACGATGCACCCGAGGGGCTGCTGGCATGGGGTGGGGGAGGACAGGGTGATGGCATGGGATGAACAGCCCTCAGTCCCAGGAGAAGGCAGAGCAGCTGAGGGCTGGTTGTGTTGTTGGAAAACACTCGGGCTGGCTCACTGAGCCTCTGCGGGGAGCAGGCGCCGACGGTTTGCTCCAGCATGAAACAAAAGAGGGTGTTTGCCCTTACTTTGTGCGAGGAAACTTCTAACAGCACACCAGGGGCTGGCAGAGGGATGTGTCTACAGAGTCCCCTGTCCTGTCAGGCAGCTGGCGGGGGGACTCACCCTGGCACTGGGGAGAGGGGCTGGTTTCCCATGCACGGGGACAGGGATGAGAGCGGGGCCCGGCTTTGTGCTGGTGGGACTCACCAAGCCGTGGGGTGCTCCTCTTCCAGAAGCATCCCACTGAACTCTGTCCCTTCCCTCCTCTGCAGCCTGCCAGCTGGGATTTTACAAGTCGGCC
Source organism: Aegotheles bennettii (assembly GCA_013398125.1). Classification (NCBI taxonomy): domain Eukaryota; kingdom Metazoa; phylum Chordata; class Aves; order Caprimulgiformes; family Aegothelidae; genus Aegotheles; species Aegotheles bennettii. Next base: position 93,671 of record VZRW01013371.1, on the reverse strand, counting down.
CCTGGGGACCAGCTGTGTGCCAAGTGCCCCTTGCACAGCCACTCGGAGAGCCGGGCCGCCCGCGTCTGCCGCTGCGACAGCAGCTTCTACAGAGCAGTGCAGGACCCCCCCTCTGCTGCCTGCACCCGTGAGTAGAGCACCCAGGCACCCATCCTCACTGCATCCCATCCTCAGACTGAGCAGAGGCTTCCAGGCTCAGCCCCCTCACCCCTGTGCATGCTGAGCCCCCCTTCGCTCCACTCCCACACTGTCCTCTGTCCCATCCTCATCAACATCCATGGCCAAGGGCTGCTCCCTTCCCAGGGCTCTCTCCTGCACTGGAGCTGGGTGAGACCACAGTTGTCCCCACTCACACACTTGCCAGCTGCTTCCCTTTGCAGAAATGCCCAGGGTGGTCAGACCCCCAGGTGTTGCTGTGCTGTGGACGTATGGTGACACTAAGGCTTGTCAGATGGTTTCAGATCACCTCTCTGCTATGGGCTGCTTTGAGGGTCCTGGTGCTATTGAAAGGGGTCAAGAACATCCCAGGAGTCCTCCTCTCTCTAGTTGGTCCAGGAGGGCAATGTGTTGGGCCACCAGCTGAAGCCAGGGTAGAAGACAGGTCAGCAAAATCTGACTTGTGTTTCCCTAGGAGATATCCACCCAAGATTGTTAATCTCACCAGGAAATGTGACTTTACCCTTCCCTTTAGATGAGCAGGTCCTGTTCTCCGCTGTCCAGCTCATCAACACCTTGGCTCTTCCCCAAAACACTTGAGGCATGCCGACTGTTTCCCCCAGAACAACCACCAGCTCCTGCCTGGCCCTTGGTGCTCTGATCCAGAGCACCTTAGCTCCATGGCATGTCACCCTCAGACCTGTCTGTGTCTTTGCTGTCCTCTGTTTGGAGCATTTTCCCCTCTGGGCAGCTCTGTTGTCCCTGTAGCATCATTCATATGTGCAGGTAGATGCTGCTTGAGGTGCACCACCCTGTTGGTCCATGCTCTGCCATTCCCAACTGAATCTCTGCTTCTTTTCCAGGGCCCCCCTCTGCCCCCGTGAACCTGATCTCCAGTGTAAATGGCACCTCAGTGACCCTGGAGTGGGGCCCACCCCTGGACAAGGGGGGACGTGCTGACATCGCCTACAACGTGGTCTGCAGGCGCTGTGCTGGGGACACCGGCCCGTGCGAGGCGTGCGGCAACGGCATCCGCTTCGTGCCCCAGCAGATGAGCCTGGTGCAGGGGGCACTGACGGTCACCAACCTCCTGGCCCACACCAACTACTCCTTCTGGGTGGAGGCTGTCAACGGCGTGTCTGACCTCAGCCTGGAGTCCAGGAGAGCTGCGGTTGCCAACATCACGACAAACCAGGCAGGTAGGAGGAGCAGCCACCCCCCCCAGCCAGGGTTTGCCCACGTGGGCGATGCTGATGTTGCTCTGATGTTGCTCCTGCCAGTGTCTGTAGGAGCCAGAACTTGCACTGTGAGCCGAGGGCTGGTTGGGTGATGGACACTGGAGCCTCAGGAGATGTGACCCCTCTCCTCTCTACTGGTGGAGGTGGGATCAGGATGCTGGGGTGGGCTGGAGACAAGCTACTGCCTGAGGCAACTCCTACCCTTCTCTGGTTCATGGTGTCCTTTTTCAACATCTTCTACCTCCACTCAGCCTGCAGCCACTGGTGGAGGCTTCTTTCCTGCAGGAGACAGGGGGCACAGAGAACACTTGTTTATTGTAAACACTTATTTATTGTAAACACTTGTTTATTGTTAGGAGGGTGCCTAACCACCTTCTCGAGTTCTTTACTGAGAGGGTGGTTGGGCACTGGAATGGGCTGCCCAGGGAGGTGGTGGAGTCACCGTGCCTGGGGGTGTTCAAAAAAGGGGTTGATGAGGCACTTGAGGCCATGGTCTGATGGTCTGATGGTTAGGAATATGATGGGATAAAGGTTGGACTTGATGACCCTGGAGGTCCCTTCCAACCATAATGATTCTATGATTCTATGATTGACAGGAACACGAAGTGAAGCATGAATCTTCTGCCCCTTCCCAAAGGGCCAAACAGCAGTTGATGCTCTGCTCTTGGCTAACACCAATGCCAGGCCCTGCCATGTAGCATCAATGCTTCTGGGAAAAGCCTCATCTTTGCAAATCCCTTGCTGTGAAATGCTCTTCCCCAGGAAACACGTCCAAGCAACTCTCTAGCCCAGCTGAGCCAGGATCTTGCTCCAAGGTCACCTGGGCATGTCCCTGGAGCAGAGTCCAGCTAAGCCCCTTTGCATGGACCACGCTGTAGTCAGAGGGGACGGGGCAGGGTCTGGCCCCTCTTGTCAATCCTCCCCATTGGAAATGAGCCTGTGGGAACTTCCCGTGATGCTGAGCCCCTTCTGCTCTCGTGGTGGTGGTGCCAGCAGGAGAAACACAGGGAGCCTGGCTGGGCTAGCTCATGGCTGGCACAAGGACAAGGACCTTTTGTTGCTGATGCCTGCCCACAGCACTTCAGCCCTCTGATGAGCCCACGTGGAAGCCCTGCTGTCTGCTCCTCCATGAGCCCCCCAAGCCCTGAGGAGCAGTGCCAGTGTGGCACCTCCGAGGGGGATGCTCTCAGGAAGTGCTGAATGTTCCCATTCCAACCTCTCTGCTGGGAAGCAGATGCTGAGCAGGTCCTGCAAAGTCAGCGGGGTTGGGAATTTGGTAGTGATTGAAGTTTAGCTGTGACAGTGACTTCTGCTGCTCTGGGGAGCCAGCCCAAGGTGACCTGAGCTGTAACTGCTGCCTGCCAGTCCCTGGGTGCCACCCCCATGGCATCTTCTGGTCTCTGCGCTGCTCCAGTGACACCCTTGGGCTGCAGCCAGGCAGATGGCAGCTCCATCTTCCCCAGAGGGCCTCATCCCATGCTTCATCTGGCAGTTAGGGTCCTAAGGGGTGCCTGGCCCCTGCCCATCAGTTGGACCCAATGACTGACACTTCTCTGGGATCCTTCCAGGGGAAACCTTCCCAGTGGGAAAACCAACTGTGGCAGCTCCAATTCAAACATGGTAGGCACAAGGACCAATTCACAGGCTTCCAACCCAGGCCCAGGCAGATGACAACTATCTTAGGGCAGGAGAACACCCCAGGGTACCTTTACACTGATGCTCAGTCACTGGTCACCCCTCTGGGCCTTTGCCATCTCCCCTTTCCCTCTCACCCTTCCCCAGGCTGGGCAGGATGTGTCGGGGTCCAGCCAGTGATCTCCACAACATCTCCCCCTGCAGCCCCTGCTCCCTTCAGGTCCCAGATCACAACAAAGCACCAGTGTCCCATCTTTCATGCCCTGGGAGCCTGCTCACTCCATGGGAAAGAGATGGAGGTGACTGAAGCAAACAAAACCCTGTTTTCCTTTATGAGGAGCTTTCCCCTTTAGGCTCAAGCCACTTCTCCAACCCTGGTCCATGCAGCGAGAAAGTTCAAGAAGCGTTTGGACAATGCTCTCAGGCACATGGTGTGACACTTGGGGTGCCCTACACAGGGATAGGAGTTGGACTCGATGATCCTGATGGGTCCCTTCCAACTCAGCATGTTCTATGATTCTATGATTCTATGAAAAGCCCATTTGCAAGCCCCTTCACAGCACCCATCTCCACATGGCTTTAATTACAACAGAAACATGGTTCAAACCATGGGTCCTGCACAGGGCTCCAGTGCCACCCTTTCCTGATGTGTCCCTCTGCCCTGACCCATGCAGGACCCCCCATCAGCAGGCACCTAACCCCCTGCTCTCTGCATGCCCAGCCCCGTCCCAGGTGGTGGTGGTGCGCCAGGAGAGCACGGGCCAGAACAGCGTCACCTTGCTGTGGCAGGAGCCGGACCAGCCCAACGGCATCATCCTGGAGTATGAGATCAAGTACTACGAGAAGGTAACGCTGAGCTTCCTGCTGCAAACTGCTCCCAGCGGGGTGGATTTAGACAGGAGCACAGCTGGGTTTGAATCCTGCTGGTGCAATTGCTGCCATCAGCCAGCCTTGCTCAAAGGACTACTTCGGAAGACTTTGAGGTTGCTGTGCTGATGCAGCAAGGCTTTTGGTGTTGCTTTTCCTCAGGACAAGGAAATGCAGAGCTACTCGACTCTGAAATCCAAGGGCACCACTGCCACCATCTCTGGGCTCAAGCCTGCCACCCGCTACATCTTCCAGGTGCGGGCTCGCACCTCCGCTGGCTGCGGGAGGTTCAGTCAGACCGTGGAAGTGGAGACGGGGAAGCCAGGTGAGTGTGTGTAGGATGTGGGAAGTGTGGGGCAGGGAGCATGGGGGATGGTGATGCCCTTGTCCGTGGCCATTGTTCCTCTGCCACATGAGGAGGGAGCCTGGAGGCACATCTCCTGGGGTTTCAGCCTGCAGGGCTTACTTGAGGTTGCCCTCCTGAGATGTGTTTATACATTAGCAAGAAGAGGAAGGAAGAACAGCAGTTAGGGCAGGGAAGACCTGGTGAGGCCCTGAGGCTCCAGATTCCTCCTTGTGCTGGTCTGCTCTGTCATTATGGCTTTCACAGATCTGTGCTTGGTTTCCCCCTGTGTAAATGGTCCCTGTACACTGGGAGAGCTCCAGAGCTGGGGCTGGATGGAGAATGGTGTTTTATCTTTGAAGATCATGACTGCGTTGGGTTGGGTAAGAAAGTTTCTGAGCTCAGTAGAGCATTCCAGCTCATTTCCTTCCTGTCCTGCTTCTTCCAGTCTCTCTCCGGTATGACACGATGACGATTGTCTGGATCTGCCTGACACTCATCACTGGCCTTGTCGCATTGCTGGTGGTCCTGATCTGCAAGAAGAGGTAGGTGTCTTATGGGGGTTGGTGTGGTTTGTCACCAAGCAGAGCAGGAGGGATGGGAGAGCTCTAGCACCACTTTTCTCCTCTCATCTTTATCCAGAGCTGCCCGTTGGCCAGGGGTTAATAAGGAATAAGTTTAGAAGTCACCATGCCTCCACCTTCCTTGAGGCAAAGTCAGTCTCCAGACCTTCCCCTCATGCCAGCAGGCTGAATAGTGACAGCAGTAGTGATAATGATGATAGTGACATCAGTAGTGATAATGGTAGTGATAACGATAGCGATAGTGATAACGATAGCCATAGCCATAGCCATAGCCATAGCCATAGTCATGGCAGTTCCAGTCCCTGGGTCCAAGGGCTGACTGGATGGGCCAGGGGCAGGTCAGGAGTGGAAAGAGCTCTTCTCCATGAGAAAGGCCCAAAGGGGACCCCGTGCTGCATGGCTGAGCCAGGTACATGGAGCACATGTGCTGTGGCTCAGGGTTTTAGCACTGCCAAGCCTTGGAGAGCATCTGGAAAAGACCTCGCCCCAGGCCAAAGTGTCAGTCCAGAAAGGCTCAGGAGTGCAGCGGGTGGAGGGCCAAGCATCAGCTCCAGCTCCTCCTGGCACTGCATTCCACCATGCCTCTGGACTGCTTGTGGGAGTGAAGGGCAGGAGTGCCTCTTCTAACCCTTGTGTCCCCATGGCAGGCACTGCGGGTACAGCAAGGCTTTCCAGGACTCTGACGAGGAGAAGATGCATTATCAGAACGGGCAAGGTAGGACCCTCCTTGTTGCTGAGCTTGGGATATGAAGGACCTCAGCCTGTAGATAGGCAGGGACCTGCACCATCACCCTCTGGCTTCCAGGGGGAAGAGCTTTGACCACTGTCTGCTTCTGGGGATGCTTCCAGGAGAGCTGAGTGGGGTCTCTGACCCCAGGGATATCCTGGTTATGGGGCTCAAGAGCTTGCACAGTGTGAGATGCTGTCCCAGACAGCAGCAGGCCAGAAGAGTGGAAAATTCATCACAGACAAGGGATGGGGGTGGGTGGTGGAGGGGGACAATCACATGGAGGACACCTGGCTAGCCAGGTCCTGGACTGCTCTGAGGGCACTGCTATGCCAAAGAGTGCCTTGGGTTTCCTTGGGGCTGCAACCTCTGTGGCTCCTCAGCATGTCAACCCAAGATGTCCTGTCCCTGCCAATCCTCTGCCTGGTTGCTGGGAGCCCCTACATCTCGGCAGGGCTGCCTGGAAGAGCTTATTTCCTCTCTCCCCTTTGAAACCTGGCAGTGAAGTTCCCTGAGTCCAAGTTCTATGTGGACCCCCACACATATGAAGACCCCTGCCAAGTCGTGCACGAGTTCACCCGTGAAATCGAGGCCTCCCGGATCAAAATCGAGAAGGTCATTGGGTCTGGTGAGTCCCTGGGCATGAAACAAACCCTTGGGAAGCAGCCTAGCATGGAGGGTTGTGCCCAGCTTGTATGGCACTGATGACCCAGGCTGACACAGCAGATAGAATCATAGAATCATAGAATCATTCTGGTTGAAAGGGACCTCCAGGGTCATCAAGTCCAACCTTTATCCCATCATATTCCTAACCATCAGACCATTAGACCATGGCCTCAAGTGCCTCATCAACCTGTTTTTTGAACCCCCCCAGGGGACGGTGACTCCACCACCTCCCTGGGCTGCCCATTCCAGTGCCCAACCACCCTCCCAGTAAAGAACTTCTTCCCAATATCCAACCTAAACTTCCACTGACATAACTTGAGGCCATATGGCTCAGCCTGTCCCATGTGGGTGCTCCAATGTGGCCACCTTGCTTTGAAACCTCAGACCAAGTGTCTGGGGTGACAAGATGCAAATGAAATTGCAAGCAAAATGCTAAATTTTCAGAAAAAAAAGGGACTTTTGCATAGGAACAGGGGCTTGCTGGGAAGCACAGAGCAGAAACAGAGCTGGACCTTCATCAGCACCATCCCAAGGGTTGGTGCTTACCCAGAGCAGCATCTGGGGGTGATGAACCACCTCTGGATTTCAGGAGCAAGGGCTTTGACCACTCCCTGCTTCTGGGGACATGCCCAGGAGAACTGGGCTCTGATCCCAGGGACATCCTGGTCATGGGGCTGAGAGACATCACTGCTGCTGTAAGAGACCCCCACATTTGTTCATTAAAAGTGGTAACCAAGTGCCACCACAATCACTACCCTTGGCCCATCGCCTTCAGTAAAATCCATCAGAGAGAGGTGGTCTCTGATATTTCTTCCCAGTTCCCAGAGGTGACACTGGAAGCTGGGGGAGTCCTGCAGGGCTGCAGCATGCTGTGATGATCCATAGTGCTGGTGGGTCAGCGCAAGGAGCTGAGGAGCTCCCCATGCCCTCACCTTCTCTCACCTTGCAGGGGAGTCTGGAGAGGTTTGCTACGGCCGCCTGAAGCTGCCAGGGAAGAGGGAGATTCCCGTGGCCATCAAGGCTCTGAAGACAGGCTACACAGAGAAGCAGAGACGGGACTTCCTGAGCGAAGCCAGCATCATGGCACAGTTCGACCACCCCAACGTCATCCACCTGGAGGGGGTGGTGACCAGGAGTATGTAGCTGGGAATGGGACCCTATGGTGGGGCAGAGCTGGGATGTATCTCCCTGTGGACAACCTGGGAGAAGGGGGTCAGAGATCACTTTGGGTGCACTCCATCCTTCACCTACCCTGGGTGCTCACTGTCAGATGTCCATCTACCTGGGGTTCTCCCCATCCCATCCCATCCCATCCCATCCCATCCCATCCCATCCCATCCCATCCCATCTCCTCGCCTTCTTTTTCCAGGTGGCAGTTCTGTGCCCCAGGTCAGGGTTATTGGTTTAGGACATGTCCTATCCATTAGTGGTTATTTTAAAGGCTGCCTGCATTGAATCATAATTTGAAGTCTTCCTTCAAAAAGGCACATTCTGATGCAAAGCGTTATGCTAATGGCATGCAAATTTCAGCAGGATAATGAAGCTGACCTTAGCCACACCAATAGCACATGGAGGGAGGGTAAGTGTTGAGGTTATTGCCACAACCCCATGGTCATGCCCGGCCTGCATGGTGCAGGGGTGAGATGGCCCTGCAGGGCTGCAGGAGATCCACGGGCCTGGATTCATGTCTTTCCCAGTAAAAGCCTGGCACTGGGCTCCCCAGAGGAGGGTGACTTCTCTGCTAACTTGACCTCCCTTGTCTTCTGCAGGCAAATTGGTGATGATTGTTACTGAATACATGGAGAACGGCTCGCTAGACACCTTCCTCAGGGTAAGGAGCTCTCTGGTATGTTGTCCATTGCACAGCCTCCCAGTATGAGTGGCTGGGGGACTGGCTGGTTCCGGCTCCTCAGCTGCATGGCCACTGTGACTCCTGAGCGAGAGTGATGTCCTTTGGTCTCTCACCATCTCCAGGGCATCATGGCTGGCTCCTTGGGGCAGGACTGCAAAGGCAGGGCCACCTGCCTGAGCAGCATTCCAAAGGCTCTGGGAGGGCAAGATGTGGGCTGGGGGGACCAGACAGAGGTACTGGGGTTAGGGGAGGTACTGGGGTTAGAGGAGGTACTAAGCCAATGGTGAGAGGTACTGGAGGGGGGGAGTTCAATGAGAAGAGCATCAATAGGATGCTAGTGAAAACCATGAATGAACTCTGGGCTATTTCCTCTCCAGAAGCATGATGGGCAGTTCACCATCATCCAGCTGGTGGGAATGCTGCGTGGCATTGGAGCGGGCATGAGGTATCTGTCCGACCTGGGCTACGTGCACCGGGACCTGGCTGCCCGCAACATCCTAGTCAACAGCAACCTGGTCTGCAAAGTGTCTGACTTCGGCCTCTCCCGCATCCTGGAGGATGACCCTGATGCTGCCTACACCACCACGGTGCGTGGCTCCTACCATTGCATCACTGATCCCTGCTGATGATGATCACCCCAGTCCATGGACAGATGGAAAAGTTAGGCACTCTCTAGTCAAGGTAGCCACGGCAGGAGTGGAGTTACTCACCTCACCGCTGATATCTGGACCAAGAGCATGAACCCAAAGAACTTCTGAGCCTTGATGCGTTTTCCTTCATACAGGGACATCCCAAAACTGAAGTGTGCAGTGAAAAAAGAGAAGCAGGGTGGGAGAGCAGGGACCCAATCAAAATTCCCCAGCCAACAGCTCCTGCGGTCCTGCGTGGACCACCACACAGGGACATTCCCATGTCCCTGTTGGAGTCCTTCCCTAGACTGTGTAGCTCCATCTACTCCTTCAGTTGTCCTAGAACCGTCATGAAAGGAATCTGTGTGCTCCTTGGCTGGGCAAGTGTGGTGGATAGGCAGTTCTCAATGGAGGCCAGTTTGAAGCTGCAGCTCAGAAGTTAGAGAATCATTTCTCAGAAGGACCAGGACTAGAGAAGAAGAAAGTGTTTCAGACTACATTTGAGATAGCTCAGGGCACTGCAAAGCAGGGCCCAAAGCAACTCTGAGGAATGAGTGCACAGTGGCCCAGCCTGGAGAACATGGTTTTCATGCTCTTGGCTTGGTTTCAGCCAAGTGGTGTGAGCCAAAGTGTGTCCTGTGTGTGTCTTTGTGTTCAGCTGCTCCCTTTGGTTTCTCAAGGCATCTCTTGGTATCTCAGATCTTTTAATTTTGGGGAAGGTTCCTGATGCTTCGTTCAACTACAGCATCTTCTGCGTCTTGGCTTTGGGATTCTCAGGGAAAGGGTAAGAAGGGGCTCAACAACAGCTGGGCAGCCCATCTCCTTGTCCATGGCCTGCAGACACACATGTAACCTGGCCTTCCTCCCAGTCTCTGAACCTCCCCCCCAGAAAAATGCTTTTTCTCTTTGCAGACAGTCTGCCAGTGACCACACTGGGTCAGGAAGGTGACCTGAGTGACCAGAACTCATGGATTGACCTACCTGTTGACCCTTTCCAATCTTGCCCAGTTCCTAGAGACACTGTCTCATGTTCCCAGTGTGAATGCAAGCAGGGAGGTCACTGAAGGATGGAGCAGCCACCTAGCACGCTTCAAGCAGAGGCTTTGAGGGATCTTGCACAGTGAAACCCACCAGAGCTGGTTGCTCTGGAGGAAGCCTGGGTGCGTAGTGTGGATAGAGCTGAACCACCAAGATGCCATGACAGGATCAGGAACGTGAGATCTCTAGTGAGGCCTCAGGGCAACTTGAAAATGAGGATGCTTTCTGGTTCAGAAACCTGTGATAAGATGGTATCCTATGCTCCTTGTCTATTGTCCTTGGCCTGCTCAGGAGATGCCTTCCCAAAAGGGACTCCTCCAAAGATCATTCATCTTCAGTCCCCATCAAGGAGTGTGCCAGAGTAGGCAGGAAGCCACCCAGTTGAAGGCTTCCACTTGGGTGGAAGCAAGATAGCTGGAAGGTAGTTCCTGTGCACATCACACTTGCCCTGGCTGATCTGGGAAACCCACTCTGTGCCACAACTTTCTCTTCAGATGACCAGCAACCACATTTGCAGCTTAAACGTATTCTTAGCCCATTTATTGCTGATGTTTATCAGCATGGTCTCTTCGTTCAACCAGTCCTCCTCTTCAGTGCTGCCTGCCAAAGTGGTAATGGACAGGGAGATCATCACTCTGCTCAAGTCAGGCTCTCTGCCTGCACCCAGGGTCAGCTCCATGCTTTTGTGCTCTGGTAGCCCTTGGCTCCACCTCATCATTTTGAATTCCTCTCTCCTGAATGCTGAGGGCCTGAATTGTGCATGAAGAAGAGCTGGTAAAACAGCACAGCTTTCTCCTTGCTCCACTGGAAATACCTTGAGGACATCCTTCAGGTACACCTCTAGGCCTTATCTCGAACAGGTTGCCCACTCAGTCCTTTCCAGAAGACGCCATCCCAGCGTATCACTTGTCTAATCTGCTGTCCCAGCTGCAGAGAGGTAGGGATAGAAGGATTGAAAGGGACCTTAAAGCTCATCCATAATCATAGAATCATTCTGGTTGGAAGGGACCTCCAGGGTCATCAAGTCCAACCTTGATCCCATCATATTCCTAACCATCAGACCATCAGACCATGGCTTCAAGTGCCTCATCAACCCGTTTGTTGAACACCCCCAGGCACGGTGACTCCACCACCTCCCTGGGCAGCCCATTCCAGTGCCCAACCACCCTCCCAGTAAAGAACTTCTTCCCAATCTCCAACCTAAACTTCTCCTGACGGAACTTGAGGCCATTTCCTGTCATCAGCAATTTGGGAGAAGAGACCAACACCAGCCTCACTCCAACCAGTCCCAACCCCTGCCATAAGCAGGGATAACTCCCATCAAACCAGGTTGCTCCAAGCCCCATCCAACCTGGCCTGAGCCCTGCAGGCTCTGAGCCCTCACTCTTGCTTTTCCAGGGTGGGAAGATCCCCATTCGCTGGACGGCTCCGGAGGCCATCGCCTACCGCAAGTTCTCCTCGGCCAGCGACGTGTGGAGCTACGGCATCGTCATGTGGGAGGTGCTGGCCTACGGCGAGCGCCCGTACTGGAACATGACCAACCGGGACGTGAGTGGACACGGGGCAGCATGGTGGCAAACCTGCCTCTCCTCCTGCCCTCACCCACGGCAAGGGGGCTGGGGAAAAGGGATCCAAAGAGCTGCCTTTGCCTCCTCTTGCATCCTCACAGGGCTGTGCACCATGTGCTTGTCCCTTCAGTGGGGACAAGCAACCCCATGCACCATTACAGGTTGGGGGCTGACCTGCTGGAGAGCAGTGTAGGAGAAAGGGACCTGGGGGTCCTGGTGGACAGGAGGATGACCATGAGCCAGCAATGTGCCCTGGTGGCCAAGAAGGCCAATGGCATCCTGGGGTGCATTAGAAAGGGAGTGGTCAGTAGGTCGAGGGAGGTTCTCCTCCCCCTCTATTCTGCCTTGGTGAGGCCACATCTGGAGTCCTGTGTCCAGTTCTGGGCCCCACAGTTCAAGAAGGACAGGGAACTGCTTGAGAGAGTCCAGCACAGAGCCACAAAGATGATGAAGGGAGTGGAACATCTCCCTTGTGAGGAAAGGCTGAGGGAGCTGGGGCTCTTTAGCTTGGAGAAAAGGAGACTGAGGGCTGACCTCATCCATGGTTACAAATATGTAAAGGGTGAGGGACAGGACNTCCATGTGAATATCAGGAGAAACTTCTTTCCTGTGAGAGTGCCAGAGCACTGGACCAGGCTGCCCAGAGAGGCTGTGGAGTCTCCTTGGCTGGAGACATTCAAACCCCGCCTGGATGCATTGCTGTGTGATGGACTCTAGGTGACCCTGCTCTGGCAGGGGGGTTGGACTGGATGATCTTTCGAGGTCCCTTCCAACCCCTGGGATTCTGTGATTCTGTGATCAGTGCATTGCCCACCATGGCAGCACGCAGCCTTTCCCGTGACCCCCAGCTGTCCCTGCCTGTGTGCACTGTGGGTCTCCCCATCCCTGGCTACTGCTCTGTGTCAGCCTTGATGCTGGCTGGAGAGCTTCAGGTTGTGTTGTGCCCCTTTTCCCATTCCCTGGAAGGGGTCAGGGCTTCCCTGGGATCACTGCAGCCCCACTGCATCAGCCTGCCATTGCCTCTGCACCCAGTGTCAAGGGTCCATCCCTTCCACTGCCACGTGGAGCTGCTGAGACCCCCAGGCTTGCACCACCTGGCAGCAAGCTTTGGGCTTGTCAGAGTTATGGGGAGCCACTCTCACATCAAGAGTAGCATAAAAACTGTAGGAAAATGTGGGTTAGGTGGGAACACGTGGATTATGGGAGCAAAACTTCCAAAAGGAGGTGACAAACTGAATATGTTGACTGCAGAACCACAGGACTCCTTTCTTTTACCTACAGGGACTCTGCCTTCTCCCTGCCTTGGGAGCCCTGAGAGTCCCCTCTCTCCCTATTGTTTTTATGATTATAGAAGGTTGTAGAACAGCTGAACATGAGTGCAGCTCTCATGGCTTGTCTGCTGGAGAGAAGCTGCAATATCTCAGGTCTGTTGGACCACCTGATAAACCCACTGTCATGGCAGTGATGGTGTCCAGTGATAGGACAAGGGGGAATGGTGCAAGGTGGAACACAGGAGGTTCTGGGTGAACATAAGGAAGAACTTTGTCACTGTAAGGTGACAGAGCACTGGGCCAGGCTGCCCAGAGAGGCTGTGGAGTCATCTTCTCTGGAGACATTCAAACCCTGACTGGATGCATTCCTGTGTGCCCTGCTCTGGGTGGTCCTGCTCTGGCAGAGGGGTTGGACTGGGGGAGCTTTCAAGGTCCCTTCCAACTCCTGACCTTCTGTGGTTCTGTGGATGGTATGGAGCCTGCCTCCAGCTCTCTGCAGAGCTGCACACAGCTCACTGGCAGTGCTCTTGTCGTTTAGCACGAATCTTGTGTGCACCCATCCTGCTTCCCCATCTGATGGTCCCACCAGGGATCTCCCCCGTGCATTATCATCTGGGGTACTCAGAGTTGGACAGGAGCAGAGCTCCACTTCAGCATGTGGCTTCCTTCCAGGTCATTAACTCTGTGGAGGAAGGCTACCGCCTGCCTGCCCCCATGGGCTGCCCCACAGCCCTGCACCAGCTCATGCTGGACTGTTGGCAGAAGGACCGCGGCGAGAGGCCACGCTTTGCCCAGATCGTCGGCATCCTGGACAAGCTCATCCGCAACCCTGACAATCTCAAGTGCACGGCCACCGTCAACCGGTAAGGGCTCCCTGGGCTGCTGGGATGGGCAGTGGTTGGCAGTTGGTGCTGAGCAGGACATGTGGGTCGCGGTGAATAAGGGATAGTCCTGTCCAGCTCTCACAGCAGAGGCTTCCCAGCAACCATGGACATGGGTCGGGGCAATCCCCAGCACAAACACAGGCTGGGTGAAGAATGGATGGAGAACATCCCAAGGAGAAGGACCTGGGGGTGTTGAGAACATCCCAAGGAGAAGGACTTGGGGGTGTTGAGAACATCCCAAGGAGAAGGACTTGGGGGTGTTGAGAACATCCCAAGGAGATAGGACTTGGGGGTGTTGGTTGGTGGAAAGATCAGCATCAGCCAGCAGAGTGCACTTGGAGCCCAGAAAGCCCCCAGGATCCTGGGCTGCATCCCCACAGCGTGAGCAGCAGGGCCAGGGGGGGGATTCTGCCCCACTGCTCCATTCTGTGAGACCCCCCCTGCAGTGCTGGGGCCACCTCTGGGGTCCCCAATCATTCTGTGATTCTATGCACGGTGCCCATGGGCACAGGTTGTGGTGGGCAGTGGGAAGCATCCTACATTCCACTGCCTTGTTCCCACCATGGCATCCCAATGCCAGGGGCTGGTCAAGCATGTGCAGCAGTGCCCACTGGGGTCTGTGCCCTGTCTTACCCTCCCCTCCATGGTGACAGGCTCTTTGAGGTGGACCTCACGGTCTGTCCACCTAGGACCAACACCTCCTGGTCTAACCCCTTCCGTGCTGCCCCCAGGTACACCCAGACACGCTTCGACAGGAGTCTCCTCGACCTGGCCAGCTGCCTGACAGTGGAGGACTGGTTGGACTCCATCCGCCTGGGGCACTACCGGGACAACTTTGCCATGGCAGGGTACTCCTCCCTGGGCATGGTGATGCGCATGAACATCGAGTGAGTAGCAGAGAACAAACAGCACTGGTTGGGTTGCCCTGCACCATCCTACTAGCCCCAAACAGTGACCGTCCTGCCTTGGCTTGGACCTGGATGGGGGGATCGAATGCACCCTCAGTAAATTTGCGGATGACACGAAATTGAGTGGGAGTGTCCATCTGCCTGAGGGTAGGGAGGCTCTGCAGGGGATTTGGCCAGGCTGGAGCCATGGGCTGAGGCCAATTACATGAGGTTGAACAAGGGTAAGTGCCGGATCCTTCACTTGGGCCAAAACAACCCCATGCAGTGCTCCAGGCTTGGGGAAGAGTGGCTGGAAAGCAGCCTGGCAGAAAAGGACCTGGGGGTGTTGGTTGACAGCAGCTGAACATGAGCCAGCGGTGTGCCCAGGTGGCCAAGAAGGCCAACGGCATCCTGGCCTGTATCAGACACGGTGTGACCAGCAGGAGTAGGGAGGTGATGGTGCCCCTGTACTCGGCACTGGTGAGACCTCACCTTGAGTGCNTATTGAGCCTGGAGAAGAGGAGACTGAGAGGAGACCTTATTGTCCTCTACAACTACCTAAAGGGAGGTTGTAGTGAGGCTGGGGTTGGTCTCTTCTCCCCAGTTGCTGATGACAGGACGAGAGGAAATGGCCTCAAGTTCCATCAGGGGAAGTTTAAATTGGAGATTAGGAAGAAGTTCTTTACTGGGAGGGTGGTTGGGCACTGGAATGGGCTGCCCAGGGAGGTGGTGGAGTCAACCGTCCATGGGGGTGTTCAAAAGACAGGTTGATGAGGCACTTGAGGCCATGGTCTGATGGTCTGATGGTCAGGAATATGATGGGATAAAGGTTGGACTTGATGACCCTGGAGGTCCCTTCCAACCAGAATGATTCTATGATTCTATGATTGACTTACTCGATCAAGTTGGTCCCTGATGCCAGAGACACACCCCTAAGGAAATGGTGTTGAGACCTGGAACAATGTCCAAGGCTGTACTGACCTTTGAGAGAAGGCTGCGGAGTTGTACTGAAAGGGTGTGTGTGCCAAGTCACCTCTAGTGCTCTGTGGTGGCTCTCCAATGTCATCATAGGTAATTTGGGCTGTAAGATGATTCAGGAGGTCATATAATCCAACTTCCTGATCAAAGCAGCATCAGATATGAGGTTGCTGTCTCCCTGCACTTCTCACCTTTGTTTCCCCTTCAAAAGGCATGTCTAGACCAGAGTGTGGCTGTGCAGTAGGGCAGCTCTCTGGGATCACTGGGAAACAAATAGAACTGGAGAGCATGTCAGAACTTCTTTGGACCCCAGTGCACTGGACAGGCTCCCCACTCAGTGCAGCTGGGCAGGGAGGCACCATCCCAGGCCTTGCTGTGAGTGGAAGGTCATAGCCAAGTGACCAAGGCTGGGTCAAGTAAGGAGAGCTGGGTAAAATGTGTCCCACCACCCATCCACCTCCTGCTGTGAGGAGCTTGCTCTGCCTCCTGCCCAGGGGTTCTCCGAGGTGGTACCAGAAAAGGCATGGACTATGCTTGGGCTTGCATTCCCCATCCCTTGCAGCACCAGGGCTGGCAACACCACCTCCTGCCTCTGAGAATCCTTTTTGCCTGTCAAAAGGCATGGAGCTGCCAGATGGCAGTTGTGGTGACTCAGGAGGGATGTGACAGGGCCTTGGTGGAGCTGTGGCAGGCAGAGAAGGAGCCGGTGAAAGGGGAGATGGAGAGAGGCAGGCAGAAGGCTGTCATGGGCATTGATCAGGGGCTGTACCTGTACAATTGCTGATGCTGATCCTTTTTTCTCACACACATTGGAGAAGCTTTTGAGTGGGGAAGGTTCATCACACGTCCGTCTTCATGAGTGGGTCATCTGAGGCCACCTCACTAGACCAGAACTGAATTGCAGAGCATTGATCTTGTCACCCATTAGCCTGTCAGGAGTGATCCCACTCCCCTCCCCCCGGGGCTGGCACTGCAGCTCTGGCAGGAGGATGTCCCCAAGTGAACGGCAGCCTCTCCAGCCCTGGGAGGGTGCCCGTGGACCCTCAGCAGCAGCAGCCCGGTGGCAAACGAAGAGGAGCTGGGCATGGGGTCCTGAGCTGGTCCATGGGGTGTGCAAAAGGGGAGGAGTGGTGCTTCTCTGGGGAGCCCGTGGGGTGTGTGACAGTGTCCTTGTCCTCCAGGGACGTTCGGAGTCTGGGCATCACCATGATGGGCCACCAGAAGAAGATCTTGAGCAGCATCCAGGCCATGCAGTCCCAGCTGCTGAACACAAATGGCCCCAGGAGGCATCTCTGATCACCAGCTTCGCAGATCCATAGCAGGCATTCCTTAACACCTACCCTGGCAAAGGGGCAGCAGGGTGGTGAGTAGGAAAAGGGGCACCAGACCAGGACCTGGAGCCCCACTACATCTCTTTGATTTCAGCGTGAGTGGAAATGTGACTTTCCAGATACCTTGATGGTCCTGCTGCCTCCTTTCCCCATCTGAAGGGGGAAGCAGGCTTCCAGGTGGGCTAGGGACATGTCATGCCTCTCTCCATCCTCTCCTGTGTCCCTGTGGGACTGGGGGTCCCCACACAGCTATGCAGGACAGGTGGCACCCCCTTCACATGGTGGGGTAGCCCCAGCTGCACGTGTAGATGAGGGGGTATCAGACACAACAGCAATACCAGGAGCGGTGGGACCGGGCTGGCCATGGCACAGCTCCTTGGGATCTGGGTTTGTTGGTTCTCTGAACTAAGGAGGGCCCCACAGGCTGGCACACAGCAGAGACAGCCCTGCTCCCAGTACCTCCCAGTTCCACTGTACTTCAGGCTGGAGCCTGGACCTCCTGAACAACACCAGCTTGCAGGTGACTTCATGGTCCACCTCTACCAAGCCCAGGAGGGCAGGGGACAGAGTCCAAGCTGGCAAGTGCCAGGAATGACTGATCTGCGTGCAAAGGACACTTACTCAGCGTGGAGGAGAGGTGGCAAGGGTCTGCTATCTGGAGCCTCAAGAAGCCCCAGGGTGCTGCAGGAGACTCTCCACCTCTTGAAGCCACCAGCACTGCTCCTCTCTGGATCCAGGGCAGCCCAGGCTCATTTCTTAGGGCCACAAACTCAGGGTTCTCCCCCAGCAGCACAGGCATCTCCTGTCCTCCAAAAGCTGTGTCAGAGCAGAGAGGAGTGGGAGATTGCTCCCATCTCACATGATGGAGGGACGGGGACACTTCTGCCAAACTCTTCTTTGTTCTTATATTGCCCTAGAGAAACCCAAGAGCTGCCCCACTGCCACCCCACCTGCCTGTCACCTGCAGAGGGGGGGTCCTGAGCCACATTTCCACCTGCAATCACACCACCCATGGCTGGGGACAGGGGGCTCAAGGTGGAGTGGATCTTCAGCACTGCCCAGCTGGTGAGCCCAATGATGGGGAGGTTGTCCTTCCTCCACAGGAGAACCTCTTCTGGGGAGCTTGCCCAGTGTGGAGCCTCCAGAGACTCGTGGAGGTGGTCTGAGGAGATGCAGATGTGCCAGGGAGAGGGGGCAGGCGGTGGGCTGGGAAGGTTCCTCCTGGGTGTAAATACAGTTTTCTATGGGTTTGGGGAACCGTTTTACTGAAATGTGATGTTAAGTACACGGAAATGGTCTCAAAGCACAGAAGCCTCAGTGGTGGGGCTGAACTCACTGCAAAAAAAACTTGCTGGGAGCGTGGCTGGGGTGGGGGGGCTGCTGGAGAGGGAGATGTGCTGGAGGGGAGCCAGGGGGATTCCAGGGACCAGCCTGGCCACAGCAGCCTGTCCTTAGTACTGGCACAGTAGATCCAGTATCACTCAGCTGCAGATACTGGTAGGATCTGGCCTGAGGTCTGTTCCTCCCAGTGCTGTTTGGGCACAAGGGGGGTGGGGGGAGGGTTGAAGCCATTTCTCAGCTGCAATAATCCTGGCAAAACTTGCCTTTCTGGGGCTGGTTTAGCCTTCCATCCAGGGCACCCTATGTCCTGATGGATTCTCTGACTGTGGCGGGCACTTTATTTCTTCCTATGGAAGCTCTTTGTAACGGGGGACAGGTGCAATGTGTTGTTGAATTTGTATTGCACCCTGCACTCAGAACCTGTCCCCCCCCACCCTGCAGTCAGCATTGTGACAGTCAGCCCAAGCCCTGCAGCACAGGATGGTGGGACCTGGCCATGTCCTCTCTTCCCACCGTTTGGGAAGGTGCATCTGTCATGGACAAACTGGGGAGAGCAGAGGGCAGGCCAGTGCCACAGCCTCGTGTCCTTGGGGTTTGCTGGGCAGCCGCAGGAACGTGGGCTGTGGGATGTGAGGTTGGGAGCTGCCAGCTGGGCCCTCTCCAGAGGCTCCAGGTCCTGCAGCATGGGGTCGTTGGGCTGCTGCTGGCTGCAGGGATGGTGGGGCAGGGTTTACCTTTTATGTTCCGAGTGTGCACTTCCTCCTGAACAATAAAATTCCTTCTTCCCATGGGCCATCTCCTTGCCTGTTATTGTCCCTGTGCTGCAAGCTGCTCACTTGTAGCCTCCACAGCTGCTTCACAGGCACAGGGGAGGGGGCAGCACGGGGATGCCCAGTTAGCCACCACCTTCCTCCACTCCAGAAAACCTTCCACATGTGAAGGATTCTTCCCTGGGGAGCAGGAAAGTCCATAAGATGAGCCTGTGTGTGCAGGGAAGGGACAAGGTGCTGATTGTTCACCAGGTCCCTGGAGCGTTGCATGGGGTTGTTGTGACCCAAGTGAAGAACCTGGCACTTGGTCAATGTCTCTGTTGCTCCTCCCACTGCTGTCCTGCCCCAGATCCTCCTCCTTTCCCCACCACCTCCCAAGCACATCCTTCACGCTTCATGTTCCAGCTCTATGGTTTGCTGGAGCCTTTGTCTGCCAGATACTCCAAGAGGTATGGTTGGAAGGGATTTCTGAAGGTCACCTCATCCCACTCCTGCCATGTGCATGTCCAGTGCACACAGCTGGGCAGATTCTGCTCAGACCCTCTATCATGCAGACAGGGACAGTCACCATGTCACATGCACTGCTGGCACTGGGCACAGTGGGACAGCCTGGGAACGCTGGGACCTATCAGTGTTCACCAAGGAGCCACATTTCACCCATTTATTTCAGTTATGAATAAATCCAGTGTCCACATTGTACAAAATGTACAGTGTTTTCTTCCTGTTCCCCGTCTTAACGCAAACACTTGATCCATAGACTGATGCTGGTGCCTGGCTCCTTGCCCCAGGGCAGGGACTCGAGGCTGCTCCACAGCTACCACAGCATCACCATGCCCAGGGCACCACCCTGCTCACAGCCCCCAGGAAGGGGCAGGGACTCAGGGCTGCTCCACAGCTACCACAGCATCACCATGCCCAGGGCACCACCCTGCTCACAGCCCCCAGGAAGATGAAGCAGGGTTGTCTCATTTTGAACATGTCCATTTCTTCCCCTTCTGGAAGAAATTGCCATGAAATTGCCATCCTGGCAAGGGCCACTGTCCAGGTCACAGAGCCATGTTTCCAGACCTCATGGTCTGCTCCATGTGCCCAGAGCTGAGGCCCACCATGGTGTCTAGTCTGGCCAGTCTGGGGACTGGGCCAGCATCCAGGGATCCTGATGGTTGAGACAGGAACCGGCTTGACCTTGTGGAGAGGACTTCAGGAACCTGTCCAGGTGAAGGAGCTGCTCAAGAGGCAAAACTCTTCCATCCTAGGAGAGCTGATGGAAACTCTGGCTTACCTATGACAGCAAATAAACCTCTTCATGTATCAAAATAGCCCCTGGGGATTTTCACACCTTCTTAAACGTCCCCCAAGGGCCTTTTATTCCAATTCACACAACTGGGAGCTGGTCTTGCCCTGCTAAAACACCTTTCCTTTCCTACTCACACCCAATATTACCCCAAGCTACCAGTAGTGATCTCTGTAGCATTTCGGTTACAGCTATCCAAGATGAACTTGGCTCTGTCACCAGTGAGGCTCCACGAGCTTGGTGTGCCTGGAGGTGGCAGTCTGGACCTGCAGAGCACCTGCAGAGCCCTGCACAGAGCTGCTCTGCACCCAGGCTCAGCTCCTGCCAAGGCTGGGCAGGTTGGCAGGGGTCAGCTGCACCCCGTGGATGGTGTTAACAGATGGTGAACTCTGCTTCGTGTTTCCTGATGTGATTCCTGTCTGATCACATCCCAGCTTCGTCTGCCAAGGACCACACTATTCCCCAACCACCTCTGCTCTCTGCTTTTAGCACAGCTGTTTAGCATCATGTCCAAGCAAATTACTCAGAATAATCTGATGTAAGAGAGAGACATCACCCACAGCTGCTGTTTTAACCCTTGGAAGGGCTGTGGGTTCAGTTCTGCATGGGTTTCAAAGTATCCCATAGGTCATGTCTCAGATGCCACCATGGAGGAGTGAGATGGCAGCATGGTTCATCCCTGGGTGAGCAGAGGCTGCCACAAGTGCCTGCTCTGCAGTCAGGGCAGGGTCTGCCCACCTCGAGCAAGCCAGGGAGACATCAGTCAGGACCACAGCAACTCCAGCTTCTGCCACAGGGGCTGGGAACTCAGGGCAGGCTTCAGAGCAGAAACGCAGGTCTCTTGGATCACAAGGCACCCTCTGAGCAGTCACAGTCACCTCTTGACTGAGTGGGAAAAGGAGGAAAGGGGTGGCACTGCATCCCCTGCCTTGTGCAGGTGCCCTCCTCTCTCCATGGGGTGTAGAAGGGAACCTGAACCCATCAGCCTGACTTAACTCCAGTTACAGCCACACATCCCACCCCGGCATCCAGGGAGGTCCCACCAGTCCACAGGATGCAACCTGAAGCATCTCAATCAGAGGGGACCACCAGGAGATCCCCAGACACGCAGCTCCCAGTTCCTCAGGAACCTGTCACCCACCCCCCCACCACCACGGTGGCCTGGGACCTGTGGTTTTGCTGTGCAGCACGTGAACATGGTCCTGGGCTGCAAGGGCTGGGCGTTGTGCACAGGATCCTTGGCTCTCTGAACTCTCAGCAGTGCCTGGATGAAGCCTCCTGGTAGTTTCCTTGGCAAACCCCAGTGCACGGTTGCTGCATCTCCCGCTTACACCGGTCCTTCCAGAAGGGAATGGCAGGATTTCTGCATGCAAAGCTGGCAAAACTTCCCTTACACACCACTCTGCTGATTCTGGAGAGTGAAAGAAAAAAAAAGCAAGAATGATTTCCTGAGTTAAATTCGACTCAGGGGTTGTACACCACATAGACAACTTGTGAAAGGGGTGAAGGCATCGAATCCATGGATCTCCCACCCACGGCATGGTAGAGCTTTTCATTTTGCTGAGGCTGAAAGGTGGAACTGTTCCCAGGTGCTGGTGCCTCCCTGACCCCAGAGTCTTTCACTCATAGATTTCTTATTACTCATCATATGTTTGGTTTCCTCCCCACCCTCCCATGTTCCCCTCACAAAGTTGTTCTGAAAAGTGGCCCCTGTAGGGAGCGTGCAGTGGGACAGAGAGGGTGGGTGGGATGGCAAACATAGAGTGATAGCATCCCTGACTGGTTTGGGGTGGAAGGGATCTCAAAGCTCACCCAGTCCCACCCCCTGCCATGGGCAGGGACACCTCCCCCCACACCAGGCTGCTCCAAGCCCCAGCCAACCTGGCCTTCAACACTGCCAGGCAGGGGCAGCCACAGCTTCTCTGGGCCCCCTGGGCCAGGCTCTCACCACCCTCACACCAAACAATTTCTCCCTCCCATCCCATCTCCATCTCCCCTCTGGCACTTGGAACCCGTTCCCCCTCGTCCCATCACTCCCTGCCCTTGGCACCAGTCCCTCTCCAGCTTTCCTGGAGCCCCTACAGGCACTGGAAGGTGCTCTAAGGTCTCCCTGGAGCCTTCTCTTCTCCAGGCTGAACACCCCCAAGTGTCTCAGCCTGTAAGCAGACAACAGCAGGTAACACCTCCATCCTAAACACAGAGGAGGGTGCAGGTTAACTGGGTGTATCAAGGGGGAGAGGGCACATGGTGAGCAGTGTTCTTCATGCCTAGACAGGAGCTGATGGAGCGTTGGATGACAGAGGCACTTTGGGTGGATGTGTTTTGGTGCACTGGTGGGGACCTCTGTGGGCTGCAATGTGGGCAGGGAGTGCACCAAAGGCCCCAGGTGAGCTTCCACCTCCCAGCACAGAGGAGAGAAGGTGGAGCTGCAGGAGGTGGTGGAGAGGCAGGAGCAGCAGGCTCACACGTCCCTGCCCAGTGGGACTGACCCCATCCCGCATGGACACCCAGCAGGGAGGGATGAAACCCCATTTAATGCTGGGCTCCTCCAAACCTCTTATCAAGAGATGAGGTTCCTCATTACAATTCCTTTATTTCTCTCACATTCAGAGCTGGCAGCGAAGGGTCAGCAGCACTTATGAAATTTTCAATTCTCGCAGGTTTTGAATTTACATGTTTTTTTCTGTGTCGGAGCTGGAAGAAGATGATGAATAAAAGATTAAAATTGGAGGTGTCCAATCATTTAAGAGCAATGCAATGAGCGTTTATTCTGGGCACCAACACGAGCCAAACACCGCTGCGTGCATACCAAAAACTAGCAGCAAACTTCAAACAGGACCCAAACAAAAGGCTGGGGTTTGATGTGACTCTCTGCTGGGGTGCGGGGAGGAGCCAACCTGGGGAGCTGGAAATCTCTGGGCTCTGCGGGGTCTCGGGAGTAGAGCAACAGCCTCCTTGACTCCAGATTCTCCAGAGGAGAGATGATTCCCACAGGCTCCATTGATGCTTTGCCATTGCTGAGCCCTGCTGAGAGGCGTTGGCGTCGTACGGGAGCGTCTTGTGCAAGGGATGGGGCTCTTCAAGAGAGAACAGAGGGATGGGAGGTGGGAAAAGGAGGGAACAAGACAGATTTGGGTGCACTAGGATGTGATTGAGAGACTTGGCTGAAGCAGAAGGAGGAACTGGGATGAACACAGGGGAGACAAGGTAGGTCTGAGTGGAGCAGGAGCTTGAATAGGAGGCCTGGGCAAGCCCTGCCCAGGGTGGAAAAGGGCTTTTCATAACCAGAGGCAATGGCTTATTGAGCATAAGCTTTGCAAGGAAAAAAAAGAGCTCTAGCAAAGTCTTTGGTTTCTCTGCTCAGAAAGATGAAAACAGGATTGGAAATGCTGATGCACAGCCCCTTCTCTGGCTATGGGCACACCACTGTGCAAAAAAGCCATCCTTTGTCCTAGCAACCCCTGACCTTCCTTCCTACATCCTCACTTTTCCAGGCACTCAGATTTCAGTTCACTTCTTTATCAGCACTTAAAGGAACAGGCACAGATGTGGCTCGTGGTTCCCAGCCCAGCCTCTCCCAGCCTTTGGTGGGATAAGAGACATCCAGCCTGAGGTGAAGTGTTAGTCTCCTCAGTGCTGTTCCCTGCCTCAGTTTCCCTTGTTCTTTCAGAATCCTGTTCCCACACCTGAGCCAGAAGCTCAGATCTTACCCCTGTGTTTGCCATGGCCTGGGACTGCCTGTTCAGAGAGCCCTGGTGGCTGGTGCTGCTGGTGGGAGAGGCATCAGAAGGGCTTGTGATCAGGAGAGGCTGGCAGGACCCCAGCCATGCACAGCAAGGACATGCCATGTCCCTGGGAGGGTCTGAGGGGAACGTGGACACCCCATCTGTGAAGGGTGACAGCCCCACTGTGAATGTGATGCTGGACAGGACATCCAGAAGTGTCCTTCACCAGCCCTGCTGGATCCTGTGCCATTCCCAGGCAGTGAAATACCTCTAAGCAGCAGATCTCATCCATAAATGCTGTACATACAGCACTAAAGTGTTATGCTACAGCTTTCCAGGACATTTCCAGGTTTTTCCTCCTTTTTTATCAGCAAGGGCTTGGCAATGTGGTTGTAGGCAACATCTCCCCACAGCCTGTCCCTGTCCTGCATCTCTCTCCCTCCTGGAGCAGCAGTGGGTCTCAACCAAACATGACAGAGGACAGCAGGCACAGAGGAGCTGGGGTTCTTACAGGCTTTATGGAAATAGGTGACAGCCAATGTAGCAGTGCCCCAGCAGACAAGGTGGTGGCAGCCTCAGCTTGCATCCAGGAGTAGGCATGAGAGAGGAACCTGTGACAGGTCCCTGCAGGCAAAGCTCTGCTTCAAGCTTGCAATGAGCCTTGAGACACTGTCCTGGAGGAAAGTGCCCCCAAGACTACTTGTAGCTCATGTGCTCTGGTTTTCCATACTTTACCCTTGTCCCCTGCTCTCCTGACAGACACAGCTGCTCCCTGACAGCATCTCACCACCCCTCCTTCACCTCCTGGGATCCCCTGGTCCTGTCCTGCAGCCTGCTCAGGACAATGGGTGGGGTGGTGAAGCATCCTTGGTGGTGCTTGGTGGGATCTCGTGGTGCTCACAACCCCAAGTTCCACAAGGTTTCCCCTCCCAGCCCATGTCCTTGCAGCCAGGCAGTGCCCGAGGAGGGAGCTGTGATAGGGACGATTCCCCCTCTATTCTGACTTGGTGAGGCCACATCTGGAGTCTTGTGTCCAGTTCTGGGCCCCACAGTTCAAGAAGGACAGGGAACTGCTTGAGAGAGTCCAGCGCAGAGCCACAAAGATGATGAAGGGAGTGGAACATCTCCCTTGTGAGGAAAGGCTGAGGGAGCTGGGGCTCTTTAGCTTGGAGAAAAGGAGACTGAGGGGTGAGCTCATCCATGGTTACAAATATGTAAAGGGTGAGGGGCAGGACGATGGAGCAAAGCTTTTTTCAGTGCTGACCAATGATAGGACAAGGGGCAATGGATGCAAACTGGAGCATAGGAGGTTCCATGTGAATATCAGGAAGAACTTCTTTCCTGTGAGAGTGCCAGAGCACTGGAACAGGCTGCCCAGAGAGGTTGTGGAGTCTCCTTGGCTGGAGACATTCAAACCCCGCCTGGATGTGTTCCTGTGTGATGGACTCTAGGTGACCCTGCTCTGGCAGGGGGGTTGGACTGGATGAGCTTTCGAGGTCCCTTCCAACCCCTAGGATCCTGTGACTCTGATGTGTTGGCTGCAAAATGGTGGCAACACAGAGCTCCTTCCCTGGCTGAGCAGCAGCCACTTTGAAATTCCCTGCACATCCCTGCTGGGAGCCAGGAGGGGCACTGAGCTGGGGAGAGCTGGGGGGTTGTGTTTTCTCTCTGCAGAGTGCCTGTCACACATGTCCCCCTCCGGGAGGACGGGATGGACAGATGGACATGGCTGAGCAATGCCTGTGGTGGCTGCGGGGAGCTCCCTGCCCTGCCCTAAGCCCCGCGGTGTCGGTGCTGACAGCTCTGACTCTCAGCCCTCTCAAAGCAGTGCCAGCAGCTTGATCCTCTCCCAGGGCTGCTCCCACAGCTGACAAACCCCTCAGCTTTGACACATCCTCATTTTAGCAGCCGAGCCCCCAGTGCCACCCCTTTGCCCTCAGGGCAGAGCCCTCCTTGCCTGCCCGGCTCTCCTTGAGCATCCCCAGGCTGCTGGTCCTGCTCCACCTCAGCGTGCTGGTGCAGCCTGGAAAAACTTCATTTTCTCAGCCTGTGCCTGTGGGAGAAGGGCTGGGGGTGATGAGCAAGCTGCTGGGGGTGAAATGAAGCAGCTCAAAGATGAGCCGTGCCTGGACCACCCCCAGTTCTCCACCAGCCTGGTGTATTACCCCTGGGGAGACAAGCAGGTCTGTGCCAGCTGCATCCAGTGTTCTGCATCCTCTTGTTCTCACTTTTCCAAGCCTGGTACCATGTCTCTATTCACCTCTACCTTTCAAGCCACTCTAAAATCCCAGTGCATTGCAAAGTGAGGCATTTACGAGTGGTTGATGAAAGGGACTCAGCAGCACACACCACTTGAGGTGCCCAGGGCTGGCACCTGCGAGTGCTTTTCCAGAGCCAGGTTTTTAAGGATGTTCAGTGTCCATGGGGGGTGTTTGTGACGAGTGCCCACAGCTCGTGGTTCTGTCTCTTGCTGAGCCTGTATTTTTGCATAGGTGATGACAGCTAGAGCTGTAGGACAGGAGAGAAGATCTAGGCAAATGTGCCATGAGTTTACAGTCATT
The DNA here is from genome assembly GCA_013398125.1 of Aegotheles bennettii. NCBI lineage: Eukaryota > Metazoa > Chordata > Aves > Caprimulgiformes > Aegothelidae > Aegotheles > Aegotheles bennettii. Next base: position 67,326 of record VZRW01013371.1, on the reverse strand, counting down.
GCTAAGAGCAGGTAGGCATCTGGAGATGTTGTGCAGGACATTGCTGGTATTTCTGCTTGTTTGCCCCAAACGTTCCTTTTCCCTGCTGCAGTTTCAGTATCTTCCCTTGCAGGGATAAAACCCTGCAGCTTGTGGGGGCCAAGACAGGCACGTCCTGTCCTGGCTCACCTCCAGCAGGCTGGGTTTGCCCTGAGGTGAGCTCCTTGCTGCTGTAGGTTATGTGTGGGGATGCTGGTCCCCAGGTCCAGACCCGACCCTGTGCACAGGTCCCACCACGAGTCCTGCTGCCCACACCACACTGCTGTGCAGGCTGAAGGGTGCAGGAGGTCACCTCGCACCCAGCCCTGGGGGAGACTCAGAGCCTGTGGAGTTCAATCAGTGTCAATCAGACCTTAGAGCATCTTCCAGTGCCTGAAGGGGCTCCAGGGAAGCTGGAGAGGGACTGGTGCCAAGGGTAGGGAGTGATGGGACGAGGGGGAACGGGTTCCAAGTGCCAGAGGGGAGATGGAGATGGGATGGGAGGGAGAAATTGTTTGGTGTGAGGGTGGTGAGAGCCTGGCCCAGGGTGCCCAGAGAAGCTGTGGCTGCCCCTCCCTGGCAGTGTTGAAGGCCAGGTTGGATGGGGCTTGGAGCACCCTGGTGTGGTGGGAGAGCTCCTGGGAGAGCTCCAAGGGGAATGGAGATGGTTGACCACCCATTTGTCTAACTCCCAGCTTGCCTGTCCTTGAATCCTGGTTTTATCTCTTCCTGCTTATCAGCCTCGACCATGGGCTCCACCAGCCTTCCCTTCCCTGCACCTCCACCTCCCTCCACCTTCCCTGCTGGGAGCTTTGTGGCCAAGTACCCCACACAGCCACTCACATCCCCTCGCCATGGCAGCAGAAGACCTTGGTCCAGGTCCTGCCATAGGCTGAGGACCCTGTCTGCACTCTGCTTCTCCTACACTGGCAGAAGCTCTGTATCACCTATGGGTGGGATCTGTGCCCCGCAGCAGCAGGGTCCTTGGGGTCTCTTGCAGACAAAGCAAAGCCCCCTACAGAGATGTTTTTGGGGGGCAACCAAAGCATGGCTGCTGTCTGCCATGGGTGCTGTGTTCTCCTCACCTTGCTGGCCACGACCACACCTGGGCTCACGCCCACCACGAGCAGCATTGAGGAGCAACTGCCTCACTACCAGGGGCCAAAAACAGCCTCCAGCAACACAAAAGATGGAGCCAAGCCCCATGCAACCCATTGCTTTGCTGACCTTCAGAGCCCAGAGCCTGCGAGCTGGTGAGGACTGACCTGAGTTTACCCGGGACAACGCTGACCCACTGGCTCCTGCAGCCCTGGCACAGCCTCTGGTCCCTCCTGCCCTGGTTCCTGGGCTCCCACCCTTGCTGGGCAGGGCTCCCCCACTCCTTGCACTGGGCTTTATCTCGATGAAGTGGAGCAAACCATGAAATATGAATGAGCTGCCGTAGCCTGTCGCGTGCTGCTGGGCTGGGCCCTGATTCGATTAGCGCTGATGTTTCTTTCATGAGCGAGAGGCTTTCTCCTCTCCTGAGCTCTTTGCTGCCAACACCGAGCTCAGTCACGGAAGCAGACGGCTGATTAACCACCCACTGCCTGCCACTGCTCCTGCCTGCTGTTCCTGCCAGCCATCCCTGTCCCTGTCCCTGTCCCTGTCCCTGTCCCTGTCCCTGCCCATTGATGTCCCCCACCATCTCCCACCACCCTGGAGCAAGCCCTGCTGCCTGCTCCAGCCCTGCTGCTGCCAGCATCTTCCTAGGTCAGCATCCACCATGGATAGGAGAAGAGGAAACAACTTCACGTTGTGCCAGGGAAGGTTTTGATTGAATATGAGGAATGGCCTTGGCAGTGCTGGGGGTGCTCAGCCTGGTGAGAAGGAGCTGGGGGGAGACCTTGGGCTCTCTGCAGCTCCCCGAGAGGAGGTTGGAGCCAGGGGGGGTTGGTCTCTTCTCCCAAGGAACAAGTGATAGGATAAGGGGGACCAGCCTCAAGTTGCCCAGGGGAGGTTTAGGTGGGATCTGAGGAACAATTTCTTCCCCAAAGGGCTGTCAGGCCCTGGCCCAGGCTGCGCAGGGCAGGGGTGGAGGCCCCATCCCTGGAGGGATCTCAAAGCTGTGGAGATGTGGTGCTGAGGGCCATGGGTTAGTGGTGGCCTTGGCAGTGCTGGGTTAACGGTTGGACTGGATGATCTGAAAGGACTTTTCCAGCCCAGAGTGTTCTATGGTTCCTATGCCAAAAGCAGAGCTGCTTTCACGATGTGATGGGCCTGGGCATGGCTGGACACGGAGCAGCATTACGAAGGGAAGAGGTGGTTGGACCCTGCAGGTACCAGCTTCTGCTTCTGCTCTGGAGACACAGGGTCAGCTCCTGAACAGGCTGATAAATGCTCTCTCTTCAGCAAGATCTTGGTGATTTTCCTAATGACCAGGCCTGCGAAATCAGCCTGGCTCCTGAGGATTCAGCTGGGTTATTTCAGGCAGCTAATTGTACCGAGCAAGGACGTTCCTACTGTTCCAATGTTTCCGTTATCTGGGACAACGTGAGCGCTAACGGGCTTCCCTCTGTGGGGCAGGAAGAAGAGGATACAGCGAAGATCACGGTGCATCTGTCTCTCTATGTCCCAGAGCTTTTTTAAGGTGACCTTGAAGCTGATCTCTACCATTGGCTTTAAAACTCTGTGCATCCCAACTTGCCCCAGCTCTCTCGGTGCCAGCACAGCCACCCCTCCCTGGCTCCAGCCCACGCATGGGCACGTGGCTCACGCTCGGCAGCATCTCGGTTGTCTCTTTCCCACACGACCAGCTGTAGGAGGGTTCAAAGGCACTGGGGCTTTGTGCAGAATTAAATGAGTCTCTGGAAAGGACTGGGTAATTTTGCGGCTGAAAACGTCTTTTGCATCCCTGGATTGTGTCTGTGCTGTTAATCATGTGCACACGGAAAATTGCCCAGCCAGTACCAGTGGGGGCCAAAAAAATCTCAGTCTATGAAGGTTTTCATCTCTCAGTCGTCCAAGGGCAACCTGACCTGACTTTGAAGTCAGCTGTGCTTGGAGCTGGGGGCTGGACGGTGGAGCTCCAGACAGCCCTTCCAACCTAAATTTTTGGCTGAGCCTGGTTCCATGGCAGGACTGGACAATCCAGGCAGTGTGGTTTGCTCCTTCCCTGATAGAACAACCCAGTCCACCCTCTATAGTGCCAGAGCACTGGACCAGGCTGCCCAGAGAGGCTGTGGAGTCTCCTTGGCTGGAGACATTCAAACCCCGCCTGGATGCATTGCTGTGTGATGGACTCTAGGTGACCCTGCTCTGGCAGGGGGGTTGGACTGGATGAGCTTTTGAGGTCCCTTCCAACCCCTAGGATTCTGGGATTCTGGGATTCTGGGATTCTGTGATTCTGTTTTGCTCTGGGAAAAGCTGTGTTCTTTCTTACACGTTGGTTTCAATTGCAGCCACGCACCACCACCTCTGTTCCCACTCAGAGACTCACTGACCTGCAACAAGGTGCCATTCAGGAGATCCCAGAACCCCAGAATGGTTTGGTTTGGAAGGC
>VZRW01013371.1:33222-57441 GCA_013398125.1 Aegotheles bennettii | reverse complement strand
CCCTTCCAACCCAAACCAGTCTGGGATTCCGTGCTTGTATGATTCAGTGCACAAAAGGATTTTAGCAGCCAGGTTCAAGCCGGTGAGATGAGCAGGTGCTGTGTGCAGTGGGGAGTGAGGGGCTTCATCTCACCTTGCAATGAAGAGTCATGGGGCTGAGAGGGGTGAAGCCCCTGGAGAAAAAGTTGGTGTCAGGTCCAGGTGGAGAAATGAAGCCTGCAAGGTTGATGCACGCTGGCTTCTCCCCACCCGCCCTTGGAGAGCAGAGAGATGGATTTTGGTGCTGCTGAGTGTACACAACTATGGGAGCAGCCTCTGTGTGTGAGCAGGGTGGCTCTGCCTGCTGGCACGTGGCTCATCCAACCTGAAAGCATCATCTCCTCCTGCCCGAGCCCTCCCCAGCGCCCGCACGTGCGGTACACGCTGCCCTCTCCCTGCAGCCCCCTCGGGGAGCATCCCCCGTCCCCCAGCCCCTCGCAGGGACCTCGGTGCAGCTCAGGGTGTGGTTTGCAGTTGTGAGAGGCTCAGGGAAGCTTTTTTAGTGACTTCTTCAAAGCCAGCGTGGGGTCACAGCGGGGCCATTCCCTGTCACTCCTCCACCAGCTCTTCCCCCAAACACACAGAGCCGTTTTCAAACGCACTGAAATTAATCACCTCTACTCCACAGACAAACTTCTCTCCCCCTCGCTCTCCTTTGAAGATGCTCGCAACATGTTGGACTTATCAAGACTAATTTTAGAGAAAAACAGAGAAAAAAAATATGCAAAGTACAGATTCAGGCCCCCGAAGACTCGAGCGCTGTCTAAGAGCTCTTCCAAGGCGTGCAGATGCGCCGAGGCTGCCTTATCTCAGAGTCAGTGCTGGAGTAGAGAGCCACGTAACCAGGGACTATTTCCCATCTGCTGCATAAATCTAAAGTTACTTCAGGCAGAATGAGGAATCAGAAGATACTTCAAAGGCATTTGAGCTCGGTATCTGTGTCAAACCGCAGCTCTAAGCACTCTGTGTTGCCCTCCTATTAAAGATGAACTTTTGTACTCTGTTAGACGTCTTAAAAAGCATAAAACATAAGTTCATTTGCTTTTCAAGTGCTCCCACCCCCACTCCCTCCTCAGCTCCTTCGCAAAACAAGAGCCTGGGTAGGATATTTGTGAACAAATAGCTCTGGTTTTGCTGCAGAGGTTTCATCTCCCCCCTCGGCATGGGATGGTTGGGTGAAGTTGCTGCTCTCCAGCCTTGGCCAACACCAAGGGGAAAGGTCATCATGGTGTGGTGGCACAGTGGGACCAGGCACCCCCTTCCCACAGATGGGTCCCCAGCATCTTCTGTGCTGAACGTGTTTGTGTCAGGGGAGAGGCAGTTCTGCCCCCTTCTCCATGGGGAGCCTGGGGCTTTTCAGCAGGTTGGGCAAAATGAGATGAAATGTGGAACATCTCCCTCATGAGGAGAGGCTGAGGGAGTTGGGGCTTGGAGAAGCTTGGAGAAGAGGTGACTGAGGGGTGACCTCATGAATGTTTATCAATATGTAAAGGGTGAGGGTCAGGAGTATGGAGCCAGGCATCCTGGGGTGCCTTAGAAGGGGAGTAGGTTGAGAGAGGTTCTCCTCCCCCTCTATTCTGCCCTGGTGAGGCCACATCTGGAGTCCTGTGTCCAGTTCTGGGCCCCACAGTTCAAGAAGGACAGGGAACTGATTGAAAGAGTCCAGCACAGAGCCACAAAGATGATGAAGGGAGTGGAACATCTCCCCTATGAGGAGAGGCTGAGGGAGCTGGGGCTCTTTAGCTTGGAGAAAAGGAGACTGAGGGTGACCTCATCCATGTTTATCAATATGTAAAGGGTGAGGGTCAGGAGGATGGAGACAGGCTCTGCTCAGGGATGGCCAGGGACAGGATAAACCCGCTGTCATGGCAGTGATGGTGTCCAGTGATGGGACAAGGGGGAATGGGTGCAAGGTGGAGCACAGGAGGCTCCGGGTGAAGATAAGGATGAACTTTGTCACTGTAAGGTGACAGAGCCCTGGGCCAGGCTGCCCAGAGAGGCTGTGGAGTCTCCTTCTCTGGAGACATCCAAACCCCAACTGGATGCATCCCTGTGTGCCCTGCTCTGGGTGATCCTGCTCTGGCAGGGGGGTTGGACTGGGTGAACTTTTGAGGTCCCTTCCAACCCCTGACACTCTGTGATTCTGTGATTCCGTGGAGGGGTTTGAGCTGTAAAAATTGATCATCTCAAGTTACCACTAAACCCCCTGGCCTAGGACCCTCAAGGGACACTGTGACATCCACACACAGGTAGGTGGCCACGTTACCCTCCAGGACTCCATGCACCAGTGCCATGAGCGCTGTGGGACATACTGGGTGGGTGGTGGAGAAGGGAGAGCAGAGAAGGAGGCCCCAGCTGGAGTCGGTTTATGGCATTGAAACAAGACAAAGGGTTTCACTGTTTCCAAAATTCACTGTGTGTTGGCCACCAGACCAGCTCTCCAAGTACCTGACATGGGATTTCTTGACAGGACTGGAGCTCTGCTTCTTCAATGAGCACCAGTCCCATTACTGATGGGGCAGCCAGGAGGGAGGATGGCCCCGAAGAGATGCATGCAGGAGCTGGGGAGGATGGGAGAGTCAAGACCAAGCAAAGCCTTCAAAACCTCCAGGGTCTGAAGGAAATATTTCTCAGGGGCAGTGGGGAGGAAGGATGTAAGAGGAGAAGGAAGAGGTAACATGGGTAGAACATTCTACAGAGGCATCAGAGGTAGGGAGCACAGTGGGAGTACTTAGGGGTTTGTGATTCAGGTATGAGACAAAAGGAGGGGATTGTCCATAGGGGAAGAGGAAACAAAGAAGGAATTCAGAGTCTGGCAGCAGCTGGGAAGGTGGGGATTGGTGCAAAAGCAGGGAGAGGAGGGCTAGAGGGCCAGCAAAGGAGGACACAGGTATGGTGTAGCAGGCTTGCAAATAGCCACCACGGTGACTTTAATGGCCTCAGGGGAAGTTTAGGTTGGATATTATGGAAAACTTCTTTACTGAAAGGCTTGTCAAGCACTGGCACAGGCTGCCCAGGGCAGTGTTGAATCGCCACCCCTGAAGGTGTTTGAATGTTGTATAGATGTGGTACTCAGGGACATGGCTTAGCAGTGGGCGTGGGAGTTAGTGGGCTAGCTGGGCTAGTAGAGTTAGGTCAAGCGTTGGACTCGATGATCTTAATGGTCTTTTCCAACATAAATGATTCTGTGATTCTGTGAATTTCTGCAGTGTTTTTTGGGGGCAGGTGAAGCACCTGACAAAGTCAGCAGGGATGAGATGGGTGTTGGGTGGTGCCGGGGTGATAGGGTAAAGCCAGCAGAAGTGGTGGAAATGAGGAGCACAAACGATACGAACATTGAAATTATGAAAGGAAATCATGCTAGCAACTGTGTCTGAAATGAGTGATTTCTATTTCCTATCTGGATCTGCCACCCACATGGCTGCACAGAGCAGGAGGTGGGTGCAGGATGGGGATCTGGAAACAGTGACAGGATGTGCCTCCTCCTGCTGGGACCTCCTGGCTTGTGTCTCACTGGGGTGGGCTCTGGCCCCCAGGAAGAGATCAGGATCCACGTGCACATCCTGGAAGGACCTTTTACCAGCCTGTGAGAAGTTGTCCAGTGCCAGCAGTGGCTCAGCTTGGATGCGGCTGCTCTCACATGAAGTCCTGCAGATGGGCAGGACTGGCAAACAAGACTGGCAAAGGTATTTGCTGGTGTAGGTTGGTGCTAACGCAGCCCCACAGTTACACAGAGGGGGATGGAGGCAGACTGCATGGATTTGGAAAGCTCCATCACATCAAACGCAGAAGGAATCACACCTTCTCTCCTGGCTTGCAGGTGATTTACAAACCCCTCTCTAATTTTCATTATCAACAGCAAATAAGCAGCTCAGGGAAACAATTTTCAAACAAGCTCAGTGGATGGATTTGGCCCAGACTGGTGCCTTCTCATGGCATGTGTTTTCCTAGTCCCTTTCCCACTCGTGGTGGGGCGTCTGAGAGGCCACAGTGCCTGCCCAAGCTGTCTCATGAAGCAGTGGTGCAGATCGAGCCCAGGACCAGCACGGAGCCAACTGGGCTCTGCATGGCTTGGGGACTGGTGGTGCACACTGCAAGTAACCCCCAGCAGCACAGCAATCCACAGCACAAGGACACCCAGAGCCAGCCCTCCACCTTTGGCAGAGCTGTTCTGCACCAACACATCCCTTCCGATTTCCAGTTCCCATCTCTTCACCATCCCACACCCAGCAGGACCCCACAGATCTCCATCACACCCCTCTGACTCACCCTCCCTGGAGCAGCCCTAATCCATCAGTCTCTCTTTGTATGGCTGTTCTGTCTCTCCCACCATCCCACCTCTTTCCTTTGGCCCTGTTTTCAGTTGTTTTTTGGGTGCAAAGGCCAGAACTTCCCGTGCTACCCATGGGAGCTGCCCCAGAGTTTTTGTGTTGTTCTCAATACTTTCCTTAATAAATTTGTGTTTCTCTTTGCTGCTGGGCATAGTTTCAAGGTGCTATCAGGGAGCTCCACATGGCTGCAAGAAACTTTCTGTGTGGTCGTTGGTAATTTGGAGCCCATTAACGTGTACAACTTGGCTTTATTTTCTATCTGAACTACTCTGTGTCTTTTGGCATGGACTCAGGGTGCCATTTGGTGTCCCAGTCATCATTTTGACTTTTTTTGCAGTTCTTAATGGTCGCTTTCAGATCTGAACATTTTACAGAATAGAATCATAGAATCATTACAGTTGGAAGGGACCTCCAGGGTCATCAAGTCCAACCTTTATCCCATCAGATTCCTAACCATTAGACCATCAGACCATGGCCTCAAGTGCCTCATCAACCCATTTTTTGAACGCCCCCAGGGACGGTGACTCCACCACCTCCCTGGGCAGCCCATTCCAGTGCCCAACCACCCTCCCAGTAAAGACCTTCTTCCTAATCTCCAACCTAAACTTCCCCTGATGGAACTTGAGGCCATTTCCTCTCATCCTGTCATCAGCAACTGGGGAGAAGAGACCAACCCCAGCCTCCCTACAACCTCCCTTTAGGAAGTTGTAGACAGCAATAAGGTCTCCTCTCAGTCTCCTCTTCTCCAGGAAGTTCTGAACAGGAAGTTTAGGAAGTTTAGGTTCTGAACAATAGATTTGAGTTGCTGCCTCTGCTTTCACCAGCTCTTCTGGGTGTTACAAACTATGCTAACAAGCCTAGGACTCTGCCCAAGTCCCTCTGCCTCTGATGATTTCTTTCATCATGAAAGCTGGGCATCTATTCCTAGCTTCTGTTTCCTCTCCTTTAATCTCATTATGAGTCCACAGGACTGAACTGTGGCACCTTAGCACCTCCAAGAGCCCTTGCTGAGGGACCCCAGGCACAGCCTTTTGAGATCCAAGTACATAATGTTGACCGTATAGCCCTTCTCCATGTCATTTATGACCTCTTCAAAGATATCTCCTAGGTCTGAGGGACCTAACTCCCCTTTACAGAAAATATCAGGGCAGTTTTTTAATAAATTATGTTTATCCAGGTGTCTAATAAGTCTGTTCCTCCCTAGCCTGCCCCAATTGCTTGGTGTGGCGTTCAGAGCAGATGGCCATATGCTGTCCAGATGGCCACAGAGATCTTTGTATGCTTTCGTCTGTCACCTCCCACACCGATTTGAGGTTCCACATTGCAGTTTGTAGCTGATCTGATTCATAGAATGATAGAATCATAGAATCATAGAATCATAGAATCATTATGGTTGGAAGGGACCTCCAGGGTCATCAAGTCCAACCTTTATCCCATCATATTCCTAACCATCAGACCATCAGACCATGGCCTCAAGTGCCTCATCAACCCGTTTGTTGAACACCCCCAGGGATGGTGACTCCACCACCTCCCTGGGCAGCCCATTCCTGTGGGTGAGTCCCATAGTTCTGGGTGAGTCCCATAGTCTTCTGGGTGAGCCCCATAGTCCTGGCCATTTGTGACTCTCCAGACATTGACTTTGCTCTAACACCTACCTCTCTTTGAGGCAATTTCTCAGGTTTATTGCCTGGAAAAGCCCTTGTGCTGTGGGAACCTCTTTGATCACAGATGTGCAACACACCATGGCAAAGGTTTAATTTTATTTTCCTGTGGAGCTGTGTTCTCCTCCTGTCCTCCTTTAATACCTCGTCACCTACGAGAGATGACAGCATCCTATGACCTGGCCTCCTAAAGTGTGGGAAAAGCTGCCTTCTTACCTTTTAAGCTGCTAGCAAGTTGCTCTTAAAAATATTTAATCTGATTCATTATGGCTTGGTACTCAATTTGCCAGAGTCTGGGCACATTTCTGTTTTCTGCATTTGGACACCGCTTTCTTTCTGTTTCTAAGGAACTCTTCCACTTTGCACTTTGACCATAGGAGACTTTGTAAACCCAGCAATGCTGCTTAAAGAGCATTTCTCCAGCTCAATATACAGCTGATGAGGTTTTACAGATTTTTAAACCCTACTTAAATTCTTAGGTTTTTGCAAAGTAACCTGGTACTGCCCTAAAAGTGTGGTTTATCATCTTGGAAGACAGCAAGAGGCAGTTATGGACTAACAAGCGTGACTGAGGCCCCAAAATGGATTTACCTCATTTGAGAGGCTTTTCCATTAATTTGTTTCACTCCAGGCAAATTATATGTGCCTCTCAAATCAGACTTAGCCAAGATCTTAGTCACAAACAATTGCTCTCAAACCTCAGAGATCAAGGATAGTTGATATCTCTTTTTTCCTCTAATCTAATTTGATTCCCAATAGTCTGTGGCTAATGCGGGCGCACAATGCACCAGACAGAGCCTTTGCAGCAGAGACAGGGACGTACAAGGCGGTGTTAAGATCTTACTCACACCATTATCTACAGTGCTGGGAGGACTGGGGGAGTGGAGGAGCACAGAGCCCTTGGCCTGACGCAACCAGGGGTCACGAAAGGACATCCCGAGCTTTTCAATATGGAAAGGGATTATGTGATTGCAGGGACAAATCTGTTAGCACAGGAGAGCTGCATAAACTGCCTGTCGACACGGGAAATTAAGAGATTCATAAACACACACAAAGGGGAGAGGTTTCCCAAGCAGGGGGAAGGGGACAAAGAGGCTGGGGATGAATGCCGGAGCGAAGGGTCAAGGCAGCAGAGAGCCTGGTGTTGGAGGCAGGTCTGCACCACCAGTGCTCCTGCAGCCAGAATAACAGCATCCCCCAGAGAGGCTGGGAGGGATGGTCCATCACTGCCTACGAGCATCTCTTTGTCAGGTCCTGCTGATCGCCTGCAGGGCTAAAAACCATTTTTCTCCTTAATAATTCCATCCCCCCCCCACCCCATAACTCAGTCTCTTGATTCTTTTCCCCAGAGGAACACTGAAACAGCTGGAATAATGTACAGGATAAGACCAGCCATGCCTGACACATCTGTCACTAAAATTGAGGTCAGAAAGGAAGTTCCTCCAGCCAGAGAGGCAGAGACCCTGGTGATTTTCCCTCTCTACAATAGGTTTTGTCCACTTTCTCCTAGGACGTGCTGGAATTTTCCCCAGAGACATTGCTTGCTGTCAGTTCTTTTCCTTCATACCTGTCTAGCATTGCAAAAACATCCTGTCTTTGCCTTAATATTTTACAAGTCTCGGGAATAAGCTTCTGGAGCCAACATTCATGATTGCCATGACTGTAGGGTGCTTGGCTTTGACGTTTGGTCCAGCCTCTCCTTGACCCTCTGGTCCAGGTACATTGTTTTCTTCTGACAGGGTAATTTTTGCTGTAGGAACCTCTGAGGGCAAAGGGTGACTTCAGAGCACCTGGCTGAAGCAATCAGGTGGGCAACAAGATGGGACAAGTCACAGCCAGAGCTGGTGTAGGATAAAGCTGCAACCAGTGACCTTAGGGATGGTTTCTGTAATCCAAGATAGGTTTAAGACCTGAAGAAGAGGAAAGTTGCCACAGAAGAAGCTTGAAGAGTGCAGGAATTTGCTGGGCAGGATGAAACTCCAGCCAGCTCCTATCTGCACCCCACGGCTTCATTAGGCACCAAAACAAACACCCAAGACTGGAAAGGTTCATCATGGTACTGCTGGGGGAGCCTTGCCAAGGGAAGAAGATCAGGTTTGGGTGACCCAAAGACTGGCTTTGTCTAAAAGGGTCTGCACCAAGCACAGGGCAATACCACAGATTGTGTCTATGGAGATTTTTGGAAGTCAGGGAAGTCCTGAACCTTTCTCCTCATCCATGGGTACGGTCCAGGACCTCCTTGGCAAGGAGAGTTCCAGAGGGCATTGTGGGGTTGATCTAAAGCAGCTTGGTGCCAGCCACATCCTGCAAAGGCCTTGGATGGAGAAGTCCTGGGAGGAGGCTGAGGCAGGTCCTTGGCAAACAGTGGAAGGGAAGGGATGCATTGAAATTCAGCACAGCACACCTGAGCATTTCTTTTTAAATTCTCAATTTAGCAGCACCCACATTCTTGTAAATGATATCAAAACTGCAGAGAGCAGATCTTCAAGGAGAATACAGATGGGATGTTGGGGTAAGGAACCACACATCACCCTCCCACAGCACTTGCCTGTACATCCCAAACCACGGGGAACTCAAAGCATGGAGGAAGATTCTTAGGTTCATTTGAATGTCTGCAAAGGGGACAGCATCTGCTAGTGCATGAGCCTCCAAGGACTGCATGCCAGTGGGGTAGCAGGAACCATCACCTGGGATCTGGGGATGCTTATGAAGACCCACCATGTGTTTGTGACCAGTCATATGCCAAGGGATGGTGACCATGGCTTGGCTCTTCTGTAAGAGTTGGTTGTGTTCATCTCTTTATGGGAAAGACATTAATTTCTTTGTATAAATTAATACACTTCCTTACCAAGTGTCCACTCTCAATGTCAGGCTGTCTCCAAGGTTGCCCTCTGTGTGGTGTCCCCCAGATGTGGGACACCAGAGAATCATAGAACCATAGAATCATAGAATCATTCTGGTTGGAAGGGACCTCCAGGGTCATCAAGTCCAACCTTTATCCCACCAGATTCCTAACCATTAGACCATTAGACCAGTAGACCATTAGACCATTAGAGAAGTTTGTCCAGGTTGTGGACCTGACTTACTGCTGACCTTGCTCACAGCATTGCTGAGTAGACACAGCTTTGGCTGGGAGAGCTCATCAGACATGAGTCCTGTGGGGCTGTCTCCATCCAGGAGAAGCACCTTCTCCATGCAGCAGGATTAGGAGGAGTGACAGGAATACTCCAGATTTGAAAGAGGTTCCAGAGGATCAGGGACTGGCAGCAGAGTGCTTGTAGTCTGTGTGTCATGGAGCTAAGGACTGGTAGAAGCTTTCAGAAGCCACACGCACAGATGTTCTGGCTCTGTCTCTCCTTCTCAGCCCTGTTCAGTCCCAGCCCAGAGGCAGTGGTGGGCCTGGACAGAAGGTGTTTCAGTACTTGTGTTCCAGCACAAACTGCAGGGAGGGACATGCAGCCACCACCCTGGGAGATGTGGTCCATTGTGGAATCCAACCTGGACCATCCCGGAGAGGCAAAGTGCCCAGGAGGGATGCAGTGGGGCAGTGAGGGCTGTCCCTTTGCCTTCTCCTCTCCCAGACACACTTCTCAGCCCACTGCCAAGTCCCCACAGGTGGCCAGCAGCCATGGAGGGCCCAGGACCTGTGTGAGGACCAGCCAGGCTGGTTGGATTACCAGCAGATGGCGAATGCACACAAGAGAGAGATAATTAATTATTTGTGACTTTCCCAGCCTCCAGACTCTGCTTTCTATTGATCTCAGTTTTAGCTGGAGTAATAGAGACAATTAGGAGTGAACACAGCAGCAGCAGTTAATTACCAATGGAATGGAAACTGTGTCTTTCAATTTATTAAACTTTTATCACAAGGCAGCACGGGGAGAGGCAGCGGTGCCTCCCCGTGTCCTGTGTGCCATGCAGGGCACTCCCCACCCCTGACAATCAATAATAAATGATAAATTCATCTTCCTCCTGTGCAGGACCAAGGCTCTGGTGCCAAGCCCCAGGGAACCGAGCATCCCCCCAGGAACCAGGACAGGAGAACATCCTGGTTGGTGCTGAGCCCTGCCTGCACCCCAGCAGGAGCTGCTCTGCGGGTGATGGAGACAACTCATTGCTATTCCTGTCCCCTGCCTGCCCACAGCACAGGCACGGGTGTTGTGGGCAGAGGAAGCAGCACAGGTTGGCTGGGGAGGAACTGACCACTCCACAGAGCTTCACAGGTCCAGGTGGGGGAGGACACATCCCCCTGCCAGCCTGGGCAAGCCATGCATTACCTCTGATGGACAGAGCTCCAGGAGGCCTGGTACCCCTCAGCACCACGGCTCCACTGAGCCTTGACAGGAGGCTTGGATGTCAGGCAAGGACCGGGGATGTCCTCCCTTCTTTCTCTCCACCTGCCCAGGTCCATCCCACCCTCCTCTCAACTGTCCCCTCGGCACGTCCTGGCCTGAGCTCCGCTCGGGACATGCTGGTCCATATCCCCTGGAAGGACCCTGTGCACCACCACTGCTGCAGGTACCTTGCAGACAGCACCACCTCAGCTTCCCAGAGAGCACCATCACCCAAAGCTGGTTCTGCTCCTGTGCCAGCAGCCAGTGTGCCAGCGGGGAGCAGGGCAGGGCTGCTGGATCCTCTGTCCCTCCCAGCCCCTGTGGCACACTGCAGTGGGCATCCCCCTGAGCCAGACTGGGGACCACACAGCAGCATCTGAGTCAGAGCCTGAGCTCTCGCTGCTCTTCCCACAAACACAGGAGAAAATGATTCATTGTTTCATTTTCTGAGTGTGGTAGAGAATGGATTGAGAACAGCCCTGAGAAGAAGGACCTCTTAACCAGTTCTGGTGCTGTTGGTGATGCTTAACCAGTTCTGGTGATGCTTAGGTTGTGGAGTCTCCTTGGCTGGAGACATTCAAACCCTGCCTGGATGCGTTCCTGTGTGATGGACTCTAGGTGACCCTGCTCTGCCAGGGGGGTTGGACTGGGTGATCTTTTGAGGTCCCTTCCAACCCCTAGGATTCTGGGATTCTGGGATTCTGTGAACCAGTTCTGGAATGCTCTCTGTAGCAAAGAGAAACCCAACTTTGGAGTCCAGGTGGAGGCAGGGCAGAGGGTACCCCCCAAGCACCCCAGTGAATCCAGTGCCTGGTACTGCAGGAGGTTGGCACACGCAGCCAGGCTCTGCACCAAGTCACCGATGTCCCCCTCCAGATGGGGGGGCCCCAGGTTCAGCCTGGGTGCCAGGTCCCTCACAGCCTTGCCTGCTGCATTTGCAAACCCCATTGCCAGCCCTTCCTGGGGAATCTGTTTGGCCGTGGTGTCTCTCCCGAGCTGACCCAGAGGCTGGGCATTCTCTCATTTACATCACTCAACACATCCTCCTGCCCACCCAGGAGTCCAAAATTCAATCTCATTTCAGCCTGATCACTTTCCCCTCCACTTGAGAGAATTAATTAATCTCTGGCTCTGGCCTGGGGTTTTTTTCCCAATTGATAAAAAGAGGAAGGAAAGGTTGGTGTACCTGTCATTAATCATCATTAAATAGTGACTCTGGAATCAACTCGCCATGGAAGCCAGCTCTTGGGTACCAGCAGAGCTCTGCCATCTCACCTGGACCTCAATGGAGTTCATGCAGCGAGACACTGAGGTCTGAGAGAGGAGTGACCTACACGTGGGTGCTGCAGAATCTCCTTGGAATCAGAGGAAGGACTCCACCACAGCAAAGCATCTCTATACAAACAGGTACTTGCAGCTCCAGATGATTCAAGCCAAGCCAGAGCTTCGTGGTCACAGTCCAGCGTCATCCACATCCTCCTTGATGTGGCCATTCTGATGCTTGATGCTGGCTCCATGCTAAAATGGCCACGTAGGTGATTTTCCTTCCACCTCTCATGGCACGTGGCCTCCAGGTGCATTGGCAAGGTAAAGAATTAGGAAGGAGCTTCCCACCATGCCCTGCATTTACCTGGCTGTGGAAATCAGGTGATGCTGTCCCCTGTCCTCAATCCCTGCCCTCACTCCTGCCTCTTCAGCCTTGTCCACACTGTACTTTGACCTGGAGCAGGAGGCTGAGCTGTTATGGTGGCAGCATGTGGAGCAGGAATGGTGGGACCATGGGGGAGAGCACACCCACCCGTGGCAGTGGGTGACCACCACACCGTGGTTTGTATGAGCAAGAGTAACTAAAGCATATCTGTACTTGCACTGGAGGTTTTGTTCCCCTGACATATTTCAGTTCCTGGTCCTTCTGCCTCTTTCTGTCTTACCCCAGGTTCTGATTAAGATCTGCTTGGCCTCACACAGAAATATTCTACTTGGGCAGTGGGCTGAAGTGACCCTGGTGACGGGGCTGTGCAGGGGCAGTGGCTCTCAGGTCACACCTCTGGGGATCTGTTGTCTGTGCCACTTCAGGCAATGTCAGGCATGTGCCCAGGTCTGGAGGGTTTGTCTCTGCCTTCCCTTGGCAAAGTCGGTTATGTTTGAACTTTACCAACACATCTGGGTACAGCACCTCGGCATGGGCACCACCTCGCACCACGGATGCTGCAAGGCAGTGGTCACATCATGTCTTTGCAAGGACTTGGACATGTCCACAGGGATGTCACCTACTTGTGTGGCACCCCTGGCTCACACAAACACTGCCCTTGCCCCTTCACCACACCTAAACAACATTTAGCCTGGAGAAGAGGAGACTGAGAGGAGACCTTATTGCCCTCTACAAATACCTAAAGGGAGGTTGTAGGGAGGCTGGGGTTGGTCTCTTCTCCCCAATTGCTGATGACAGGACGAGAGGAAATGGCCTCAAGTTCCATCAAGGGAAGTTCAGGTTGGAGATTAGGAAGAAGTTCTTTACTGGGAGGGTGGTTGGGCACTGGAATGGGCTGCCCAGGGAGGTGGTGGAGTCACCATCCCTAGGGGTGTTCAAAAAATGGGTTGATGAGGCACTTGAGGCCATGGTCTGATGGTCTAATGGTCAGGAATATGATGGGATAAAGGTTGGACTTGATGACCCTGGAGGTCCCTTCCAACCAGAATGATTCTGTGATTCTGTGATTCTATTCTTGTGCTGGCAGAAGCCCCCAGGATGGCACCAGGCAATGCTCCTCCTCGGCTCCCTGCAGCCACCCATGCTCTGGAGCTCCAATGTCCAAGGAGATGCTCAGAGGATGGGAGAGGAAGTCTTGGCTTGAACACAGCAACCCTGAAAGTCAAGCGAGTGGGGCTGAGCACTGCTCAGGGGTCTCACGGCCCTGGACAAGGTGCTGCTGGCCCAACACCAGCTTCCAGGAGATGCTGGAAATCCGTAATGAGCCCCCCGTAATTCAGCACTTAAATGGGGTTAAGGGGACAGTCAAAGGACACAGGAGCTTGAGGACACAGCCATCGATCAAAAAACGGGTTGATGAGGCACTTGAGGCCATGGTCTGATGGTCTGATGGTTAGGAATATGATGGGATAAAGGTTGGACTTGATGACCCTGGAGGTCCCTTCCAACCAGAATGATTCTGTGATTCTATGATTTGCCTGCTGCAGCCCAGCCCCAACCCCCTTCCAAGGGCGCCACTTCCCAGGACGCAGCGTGACCACCCCTCCTCAGCTTCCGAGGTGTGACCTTGCCTCTGGCCTGCTCAGAATGCACATTTCTGGAACGAGCCCACAGTGCCAGGATGCAGCATTCCACCCTCATTACCCATCCCCTCCTGCCTCCTGTAAATGGCCTCTCCTGATGGCCGAGCAGGCTCCTCCATCAGGCACTGCCCGAGCAGCCGTGCTCAGGAAGAGCTTTCACCCCCACGATGTCTCAGAGCACTTCATCAGCACAGCAGAAAAGGGCAGAAAAACAGCTCCAATATTCGGATCAGTCAGTGCTTCTGGAAGGATTGACTGTCCCCACCTGCCACAGCATCTCCCTGTGCCTGGCTCTGCTGCAGCCTTGCAGCTGAGCCTCTCTGGGGGACTTACTGTCCAGTTCCCCCCACCCCTAACCCTCCCCCCCAAATGTGTTCCCAACCTGCTGTGTCCTTGGGGCTGTAGGTTCAACCCCTCAGGGACTGCAGGATGCTCCCCACCCCCTCCTTCTCCTCCTGCACCTCCTTCTGCACCACCTCCTCCTTTCTAAGCTGCATCTCTCTTCTCCTGGCTGGGCTGTCCTGTCCCTCCCCTGTGACACCTCTGGCCAGAGTGCCAATCCTGGTCCTCTTGGGTACCACCAGGTTGGAAAAATCTCCTTCTTGAACCTGCTCCCTTTCCAGTTGCAATGCTGGTGTTGCTGCTGATAATGGGAGAACAGGCCAGGACATGCCCAGTGCTACTGGGGTGATACCCCATGCATAAAGAGCAAAGCATGCCCAGGAGATGTCCTCCATGGCTGGCCTGGACAGGGTAGGTGTGAACATCCTGCTGCTACCACCCATAACCCTGTCCCAGCAGCAGGCATGAAACATTCCCAGGACCAGGAAGGCTCCCAGGACTGACACTGAATTTTCTCTCCAAGACTTGTCAGCAGCCATCAAGAAGTGCTCTCCTCAGCCTGTCCTGCTGGCAGAGCAGCCAGCAATGGGGCAGGAGGACAAGCTGTGGGCTGCTGCAGAAATACCCATGCCAAACACCCCCACTGCCATGGGTGTATTGTGTCCTGCTGAAAAAAACCCACTCTAATTTGAGTTATAAGTGAAATAGATGCAGGGAATAGGATGTGGTGGCTGCATGGTGGTGTGACCATCCTCACTGTGCCTGAGTTTATTATGGGAGAGGCTGAGGGAGCTGGGGGTCTTCAGCTTGGAGAAGAGGAGACTGAGGGGTGACCTCATGAATGTTTATCATTATGCAAAGGGTGAGGGTCAGGAGGATGGAGCCAGGCTCTTCTCAGGGATGGCCAGTGATGGGACAAGGGGGAATGGTGCAAGGTGGAGCACAGGAGGTTCCGGGTGAACATAAGGAAGAACTTTGTCACTGTAAGGTGACAGAGCACTGAGCCAGGCTGCCCAGAGAGGCTGTGGAGTCTCCTTCTCTAGGGACATTCAAACCCCAACTGGATGCATCCCTGTGTGCCCTGCTCTGGGTGGTCCTGCTCTGGCAGGGGGGTTGGACTGGATGAGCTTTCCAGATCCCTTCCACCCCCTGACACTCTGTGATTCTGTGATTCTATTTATATATCATGTTCGTGCATCCCTGTGTGCCCCCATGCCACAGCTCCTGCCACCCTTCGTGTCCCCATCACACACATGCCCACATGTGCAGTGTCCCCCCGTGCACAGCATGGGTGGCAGTTCATGGGGTGCATGAACCAGCCATGCATGGGGTGGGGAGTGGGATCCCTGCTGTGTCTGCCTGCATCTGCACCCCCCCTGCACGGGTGCTGTGTGTGACAGAGCCTGCTGCACCCTGCACGTGGGTGCAATGCACACCCCTGTGCTCTGCAGGCAGCTCCTCCCACTGCAACCCCTGCTTGGCATCCTGGATGTCGGGACCAGTTCTCCAACCAGACCCAGAGCAGGGAGCTCAGCTTCCAAGTCTGTTAAAAGCTTGGAAAACACCACTGCTTGCCTGTTCCCACTGCTTTTCACATTGCTGATGTCGAGGCACAAGGGGTTTGGAGTCAGCACAGGACCAGGACCCCTATGGGATCGGGTACACTCTCAGGAAGTTTGTCAAAGACATCAAGCTGCGTGGTGTGGTCAATGTGCTGGAGGGAAGGGACGGCATCCAGAGTGACCTGGGCAGGCTGGAGTGGTGGGGCCATGCAAACCACATGGAGTTCAACCAGGCCAAGGGCAAGGTTCTGCACCTGGGTCAGGGCAATCCTGATCCACAAATGCAGTCTGGGTGGGGAATGGATTGAGACCAGCCCTGAGGAGAAGGACTTGGTGTGTTGGGTGAGGAGAAGCTCACCATGAGCCGTCAGTGTGCGCTTGGAGCCCAGAAAGCCACCAATATCCTGGGCTGCATCCCCAGAGCGTGAGCAGCAGGGCCGGGGGCGGGGATTCTCCCCTTCTGCTCTGCTCTGTGAGACCCCCCCTGCAGTGCTGGGGCCACCTCTGGGGTCCCCAACACCAGAAGGACACGGAGCTGTTGGAGAGAGTCCAGAGGAGGCCACGGAGATGCTGCAAGACATTGAGTGAAGGCCATCCCTGTCTACAGGATAGCAAGGACTCCACCTCTGTGCCCACTAACTGGAAACTCTGTGGGTTGTGAAGGTTGCTGGTGGTAAGCAAAGCCTCCACCACTGCCAGGGACCCAGTCAAACCAGCACTCTGGCTTTGCTGAGCAAGCCTGGAGTCAATGTGCTCCTTGGCATGAGCCTCTTCCCCTGGACAGCCCCATGCTCACCCCCAGGGGTTAACACTGGCCAGATTTGCCACAATTCAGGTGTTATTACAACGAATGGAGTGTGGATTGATAATGGCACTGGGAAGTCACTCCCTGTGCTTGCCTGCATCCCTCCTGCTGCAGGACCGAGGAGCTGCATCCACGCTGCTCCATTTCGCAGTGATAGCAGCCTTGGGCTGAGGGAGAGGAACAGCATGTGGAAGTTCTGCTGGCAAAACACAGCTCCAAATGAACTGTTAATAATGGTTGGCAAAAGGCTATTTCCAGCTCCTCCACCCAGCTGGAGCTGGCTCTCCTCCCTGTCCCTTGTCACTGCAGAGGATGCATCTGCAGCTCTCGCAGGAGGGGACCTGCAGGGAAAGGAGGCAGGAGGAGAGCAGGCAGCAGCTTGCTGAGGTTTGGGAGAGCCAGAAAAGGGGCTGCAGCCGGGTCCCTCGGTGTTCACACACCAGGAGCAGCCAAGGGGACACAGCTACATCAGCCATGTCTCCAAGTGCCATGGCCAGCACAGCCCAGCAGGCTGGGAGGGGTGTGCAGGCACCATCCCCATCCCCCAGAGCCCTCCCGTGCTCCCCCTGCCCACCCAGGCTGGCCCGTGGGTGCTGGCAAGTCCTGGGGTCCACCAGGAAAGGAATTCCCAGGGGTGCCTTTCCTGACAGGGCTCTCATCAAAATGCAGAGCAGCTCTTACTCCTGGCTGGCTTACGGTAAGCAGTTGTCAGACACTTCCATAATCCCAGGTATAATAAACCTCCCCCAGCTCCCCGGTCCCTGTGGCTGTCGTGTGTGCCAGGAAGGCACTTTGCATGCAGATCATCCAAATAACACCCCCTAAGCACAATCAGGCAGCAACACCTCCTCCTTCCAGTTTTAGGATGCTGGAGTAAGAGTTTGCACTCACAGAGGTCACCCCATGAGGGACCATTTAGGACTGGTTGCAGACCAGAGCCCCCCTGCAGGACTCTGGGGCTGCCCAGGACATCAGAGGGCACCGTGATGTGCACTGATGCACGTTTATTTTGGGGGACTGGAAGACAAAGGGATTGAGAGCAGCTGTGGAGAAAGGAACTTGAGGGCACTGGTGGATGAAAAGCTGGACGTGACCTGGCCATGTGTGCTCACAGCCCAGAGAGCCAACCATCTCCTGGGCTGCATCCCCACAGCGTGAGCAGCAGGGCCGGGGGGGGGGATTCTGCCCCTCTGCTCCTCTCTGGTAAGACCCCCCCTGCAGTGTTGGTACCAGTTCTGGGGTCCCCAACACCAGAAGGACACGGAGCTGTTGGAGAGAGTCCAGAGGAGGCCACGGAGATGCTCCAAGGGCTGGAACAGCTCTGCTCTGGGGACAGGCTGAGAGAGTTGAGATTGAACCTATGGGCTGGAATGGCCATGGCTTCTTGTGATGGCCAAGAACACAGCCCAGTTCTGGAGTCCCCAACTTAAGAAGGACACGGAGCTGTTGGAGTGAGTCCAAGGGCTGGAGCAGCTCTGCTCTGGGGACAGGCTGAGAGAGTTGGGGGTGTTCAGCCTGGAGAAGAGAAGGCTCCAGGGAGATCTTGGAACACCTTCCAGTACTTAAAATCATCCTACAAGAAAGAAGAGGACAGACTTTAGCAGGGCCTGTAGTGATAGGACAAGGGGTGATGGTTTCAAACTGCAAGAGGGGAGATTTAGATGAGCTATTAGAGAGAAATATTTTATGTTGAGGGTGGTGAAACGCTGGCCCAGGTTGCTCAGAGTGGTGGGAGATGCCCCATCCCTGGAAGCATTCAAGGTCAGGTCAGATGGGGCTCTGAGCAACCCGATGTAGTTGAAGATGTTGCTGCTCACTGGGTGGCCTTGAGAGGTCCCTTCCAACCCAAACCATTCCGTGGCTCCATGATTCTACAATTTATCATTAGCACTCATGAAAAGGGAGATGTTTGGTGATGATGGATACCCCAGAGCACCTCTCTCCAGCTTGCAGTCCTGCCAGCTGTCCCTCAGGGTGGATGTCCTGCTGGTGGTTCCCATCTGCTCCTCCCCCATGAAGACCCTGTAGAGTTGAGTAAGAAAACAGCAGGATGGATTCTGCTGTGAACCCTCTGAGGCAGGAGAAATGCCAGGAACACAGGAGCCCTCAACAGTCCAGCCCTGGAGGCTGGGGACAACCGCTGCCAAACAGATTTGATTAGAAATTAATCAGCAGCCCAAGTGTGATGTTTAATCAAGGGTGAGGAGATGCAGCGCAGCCCAAGGGCCAGGCTGTCAGCTCTACAGCCCCAAGACCTGATGTGCAGCAGGAGGGAAGGCTCCCCATCCCCAGGCACAGCACACAGCCCATGCAGAAGGTCCTAGCTGCTGCTCTGGACCTCAGAGGCACAGAGGAAATGCTGCCACCCCAAGTGACATCTATAGCCTATGTTCCTCAGCATCCCAGAAATTTAGAAAAGCTCCTCAGTGTCATCCTGGGGAGCTGGCCCCAGTGACTCATGGTGGTGGGTTTCACACATTGACACTGGGGCTGATGTGTCTGCTGGAAGAGGTCCTGGACAAGGTGGTTGATCCTTGGAAGTCTGTGATCTGGGTTCCCACCTGGGTCTGTGGCTCTGTGCTCCTCTGGGCCCTCTGATGGGCTGGTGGTTCTCCAGGGTATTGTTTGGGCACCCTCTCTTGCCATTGTCTCTTTGTGCTCCTTTGTGGATGTGCAGATGACCTTTCATCACACAACGTCATCTTTAAGTGTGACAGGTACGTCCCCAGGAGCCAGGAGTGTGGGAGGGACCACTGTGGGCAGAGCCCTTCCAGCAGGCAGGGTGAAGGTCCAGGGTGCAGGTGGGTGCCATCTCCAAGTTCAGGCTCAGCAGTGCAGGAGGGTCCTTTCCCCCTCCCTTAATTCAAGTTTCCATGAGCAATTGCACAGCTGCGTGTGTGCATCAACCAGAAGGTCTTTCCACAGTGTCCGAGCACTGGGAAATGCTCTTGGTGCCACATCTCATAGCTTAGCACTCAACACGCTTTGTGTGTACATCAGTCAATGTGTGAAACCCATCACTGTGAGTCACTGGGACCAGCTCCCCAGGTCACCTTTTGGACAAAGGAGGGTTTCTGCCTGAGGATGTGAGACCCATCATGGGATGCAGGGGAAGAACATTTTGGGATTTATTATGGGCAAACTGGGTGCCTGTAGGGGTGGGGATGGTGCTGTGCAGGGGTGAGGATGGTGCTGTGTAGGGGTGGGGATGGTGCTTTGTAGGGGTGTGGATGGTGCTGTGCAGAGGTGGGGATGGTGCCGTGCAGGGACCTGAGGTGTAAATCCCTGCCAGGTTTGCACATCCCTTCCCTTCAGAGGTCTGGTTTCCACCAGCCCCAGCTGCTGGCGTGCGCTGCTGCCGTGGCTGCACATGCACACAGGGTTTAAATTCAGGGAAGATGTCCTGCCTTGCCCAAGGTGTGATTGTCACCCATTCACCTTCTGATCAAGCACCTAGATAAAACCTCCTGGAAGGTGACCAGCCTGGACCTGAAGGCAGCAGGCAAAGGGAAAGCAAGGAAGGTTGGTGCCCGCATCCTCGCTGTGCAGTCAAGGATGCCCAGGAACCAAAGCACAGTGATAAACCAGCTACTGCCATCAATCACAGGGCCTTAGCAGAGGCTTCTGAGTATTTAAATTATTAATTAAGATTAATGAAATGCTCTTTTGCAGTTTATCTGAGTGCATGTTCTGAAACCAAAACCCGGTCATTAATTAGTGAGGGAGACAATTTGAAGGGCTCAGTAAAATCCCTCTTAAGCCCCAGCGAGGCACATCAGCGTGGCTCCATGTGGAAGGAGGTGGCCCTGCCCAGGGGATGCTCCACCAGAGCAGGGTAGGTGACACTTGAGAAGAGACAGAGGCACAGGGTCCCATCAAAATGGGTTTTTCTGGGATTAAGGAGGTCCATCCACCTCGGGACTGAGAGCAGGAGACACGACCTGCTAATCTTGTACCATGAGGCTGCATTTGGCTTCCCCAAATAAATTGATTCAAAAAGCTCAGGGATTACTGGAAGGATTAGAGCTCCCTGGAAATCCCACTGCCTGATCTGCCCATCCCGAGGTTCCTGAAACCTCCTCAGGAAGATTAATGTAAAAAAATATGTCCCATTACAGGATTAATCTGAACTGGAAATGAAAATGGCCCTCGTGTAACATGAGATGCCACATGAAGCCCAGCTGTAGGGTCCTGCATGTGTCTGCTTGTGCTCGTCCTCACGCCAAGACATCTGTGTTCATCAGACCCAGATCCAGAGGACCAGGGTCCACTGTCCACAGGTAGCCATCTCCACCATGCTGTGCTCCTCTGGTGCCATGTGGGGTTCTAGGTAGCCGCCTCCAACATGCTGTGCTCCTCTGGTGCCATGTGGGGTTCTCCAGGGACCTCCTGGGTGAACATCTCTGGTGACAGGCACAGGGCACAGGACCACAGTCCTCTTCTACCTCCTGGTGCAGACTTCCCCATGGATTTGGAGTTTGAAGGGGAGTTTCAGAGCATGGCTTTTAGCCACTCACTAGGATTTTTGAGGAACCAGCACTACAGACAGATCTTCTCCATAGTGCAATGAACCAGATACACTGGCTGAAAATTGCATCAATTAGAGCGAACTCAGTAATTAATTAGAAGCCAGGAGTCTTCCCATCCATCAGAAATAAAGAGTCCAAGTGAAGAATAACTTCCAGGCCAGGGAGTCAGTGCTGGGGCTGCCCCCACCCAGAGCCTTGCTGGGGACTGTGGTTGCCTCCCAGATGTTGATCGATTTGCTTTGGAGTTGGCAGCAAGGACATGGGTTTGACCTCCACCTGCAGAGAGGAGGAAGGGGACTTGGGGCAGTGTCTGTGGGAGGGGATCCTCAGCAGTTAACGCCACTGCAAGTGGGAAAGTGTCCACCTGAGCTGGGAAGGGTCTGTCTCCTCCTCGGAGAGCAATGGAGGTGGTTGAGAGCCTAAACTCAGAGGGAGAAGAGCAGAAGCAATGAGGTTGGGATCTACCCATGGAGGGTAATGAGCTGTGGAGCTAATGAAAGCACCTGAGAAGATGCTGCACATGTGTGAACCACAAGTGTGCTGAGGACACAGGTTCTGCTGCCCTCTGCCTGCCAGGGGAACCAGAGTCCAGAGAGCTACCAAAATTAAAGCCTTGCTTCTGCTGCCCAAGAGCTCAAGCACCAGCCAGAGGGACAAGGAGGCATCCAGGGAAGTGGCTGCCAAGGGATGTGGCCAAGTCACCAACTTGTAGATGTGGTACTCAGGAATATGATTTAGTGGTGGTGTTGGCACCACACTAGGTTAATGGTTTGACTTGACCTTAAAGGTCCCTTCCAACCCATACCATTCTGTGATTCAATGGTTCTATGATCATGACCTCCAGCCCACCACAGGCTGAATACATCCCCACCTTGAAAACACCAGGCCTGGCTCTGATATTCCTCGGCAAATCCGTGAAGGTTGGCTGATGGTGCCTGCGAGGCACCTGCTGGGGTCCCACCAGCAGATGCAAAGGCAATCAGAGCCTCTGGAGAAGCAATCAGGCTCCCTCCAGATTGAATGGACGTGAGAAGTGAGTTTGCAACTTTGGATCGATCCGGCAGCCAAGGTCACTCAGAGGGGAGCTCAGTTCCTGGAGAAGTCACTGTGGAAAGAGAGTTGTAAGAGAAATAGGTTGTAATAGTCTCCAGCCAGCCCCGACTTCCAGCTGCCACTGACCCAGTTAACACTAACATCCATCTGCAGGAGACTTCCACTGCATTTTCCAGGTGCTGTGTCAGGGAAACCAGACCATGGCATGGAGAGGAGCGTGGGAAGGGCACACTTGGGTTGTTCAGCCTGAAGAAGAGGAGGCTGAGGGGTGACCTCGTTGCAGTCTATGGCTTCCTCCTGAGGGGAGGAGAAGGGGCAGGTACCGATCTCTTCACTCCCGTGGCCTGTTGACTGCAGGAAGGCTTATGGCACTTTGATCTCTTGAGACACCTCACTGACCTTGAGATGGGCAGAACTGTGTCCTGGATGCAACCATTGACTCTTAATAGAGCCCTGTGTGGTGGGAAGAAGCTGAACATGAGCCATGGTAGCAAAAAGATCAGTATCCCATACAACAGGGGAGATGTTCCTTGCAGCCCATAGTCCTGTGACTGCACACTTTTCACCGTGATAGACTAACCAGTCCTCTTCAGTGACTGGTGACAGTAGCTCTTGACCATGGGCCAGATCCTACCATGCAGCAGTGTGAGCTTGGAGCCCAGAAAGCCCCCAGGATCCTGGGCTGCATCCCCACAGCGTGAGCAGCAGGGCCAGGGAGGGGATTCTGCCCCTCTACTCTGCTCTCCTGAGCCCCCCCCTGCAGTGCTGGGTCCAGCTCTGGGGTCCCCAACACCAGAAGGACACAGAGCTGTTGGAGAGAGTCCAGAGGAGGCCATGGAGATGCTGCGAGGGCTGGAGCAGCTCTGCTCTGGGGACAGGCTGAGAGAGTTGATGGTGTTCAGCCTGGAGAAGAGAAGGCTCCAGGAGAGACCTTGGAGCACCTTCCAGTGCCTGAAGGGGCTCCAGCAAAGCTGGAGAGGGACTGGTGCCAAGGGCAGGCAGTGATGGGATTGAGGGGCAACGGGTTCCAAGTGCCAGAGGGGAGATGGAGATGGGATGGGAGGGAGAAATTGTTTGGTGTGAGGGTGGTGAGAGCCTGGCCCAGGGTGCCCAGAGAAGCTGTGGCTGCCCCTGCCTGGCAGTGTTGAAGGCCAGGTTGGCTGGGGCTTGGAGCACCCTGGTGTGGTGGGAGGTGTCCCTGCCCATGGCAGGGGGTGGCACTGGGTGAGCATTAAGGTCCCTTCCAAGCCAAAGCATTCAATGATTCTGATTCCCCAAAAGCCTTCTGCTCCCTCTGCTCTCCCTTCTCCCCCGAGGAACCAGCAGCAGAGCATCCCCAGCCCTGCAGGCACAGCTCAGCACACCTCACTCAGTGCAGGTGCTCCCGTTCATGCCTCGGGGCTCCTGGCGTGTTGTCAGCACAGCTCCGGGCACCCTGCTCTGATCCCATCTTATTTATGGCACATCCTTCCTCTCTTCTCCTGCTGTCACTGCCTGAAATGTTGTAATTTAGATTCCGGCTGTGTTTGATTGCAAACTCTCCCAATATACAAATTTCAGTGACAAGCACTAGAGCAGCTCATTTCCATGCCAAAGTGATCAATCTGGAGCTGCTCGTCACACAGTGAATAAATAAATAACTGATACAGTAAAGAATGGGAAACAATCAGACAAATTAACCAATAGATGTTGAATCATGACAAACCCTGACACCCTCACCAGAGAACAAGGGCAGGAGGGATGGGACAAGCCTGCCCAGCATTGCCAGGGCTGCTCAGCCCTCACCTATCTCCTCTCATCCCAGGAGCCAACAGGGATGTGCACCACTGCCTTTCATGGAATCATGGAATCATTTTGGTTGGAAAAGACCTTTAAAATCATCAAGTTCAACCATTAACCCAGCACTGCCAAGGCCACCACTAAACCATGGTCCTCAGCATCACACCTACATGGCTTTTAAACACCTCCAGGGATGGGGACCCCACCATGGACCTGGGCAGCCTGGGCCAGGCCCTGACAGCCCTTTGGGGAAGGAATTGTTCCTCACATCCAACCTAAACCTCCCATGGGCAACCTGAGGCCATTCCCTCTTGTCCCATCGCTTGTTCCTTGGGAGAAGATACCAACCCCCCTGGCTCCAACCTCCTCTCAGGGAGCTGCAGAGAGCACAAGGTCTCCCCTCAGCCTCCTTCTCTCCCGGCTGAGCACCCCCAGCTCCCTCAGCCGTTCCCCATCAGCCCTGTGCTCCAGCCCCTGCCCCAGCTCTGTT
>VZRW01013371.1:6075-32909 GCA_013398125.1 Aegotheles bennettii | reverse complement strand
CAGAATCCTAGGGGTTGGAAGGGACCTCGAAAGCTCACCCAGTCCAACCCCCCTGCCAGAGCAGGGTCACCTAGAGTCCATCACACAGGAACGCATCCAGGTGGGGTTTGAATGTCTCCAGCCAAGGAGACTCCACAGCCTCTCTGGGCAGCCTGGTCCAGTGCTCTGGCACTCTCACAGGAAAGAAGTTCTTCCTGAGATTCACATGGAACCTCCTGGGCTCCAGTTTGCATCCATTGCTCCTTGTCCTATCATTGGTCAGCACTGTAAAAAGCTTGGCTCCATCGTCCTGCCCCTCACCCTTTACAGATTTGTAACCATGGATGAGGTCACCCCTCAGTCTCCTTTTCTCCAAGCTAAAGAGACCCAGCTCCCTCAGCCTCTCCTCATAAGGGAGATGTTCCACTCCCTCCATCATCTTTGTGGCTCTGCGCTGGACTCTCTCAAGCAGTTCCCTGTCCTTCTCGAACTGCGTGGCCCAGAACTGGACACAGGACTCCAGATGTGGCCTCACCAGGGCAGAACAGAGGGGGAGGAGAACCTCTCTGGACCTACTGACCACCCCCCTTCTAATGCACCCCAGGATGCCATTGGCGTCCTTGGCCACAAGGGCACATTGCTTTGCAGGGGTCACTTCTCTTCCATGAAGGGGTACAAGGCTGGGGTGACACTGACCTATCTTGCCAGGTGGTGGGAGGGCAGCAAGGAGGTGAGGGCCCTGCCCCATTGCCCTTCCTGCAAGGAGGAATGTTGCTCAGGGTAAAATCCATCTGGATCAAGGCTGGTCTGCAGCAGAGCCAGGAGGCCATGGCAGGTGCCCTAAATGATGTGGATGCTCACCAGAGTGGTTGGGTTCCCCCAGGTCCTAGGGTTGTCCTCTTTGGGGCTGGTTTTGGTGACATCTGGGCCTCTGCAGAACACCCACATCCTCTGGCTTTCCCCTCTGCCTCAGGCTTGGCCCCATTTCATGTCATCTGGGAGTCCCCTCTGTTGTCCTTGTCCCTTCTCCATGCTGGAGCTCACAGGTGGTGGTGCTGGTGGGACATGGCTCAATCTGTATCAGCAGGGCTTCACCACTCCTCTCACCTTCCACCATAGCTTGGTCCTCATTGAGGAATCACCACTTCTTCTCCAGTCTCGGGGGATGCCAAACTGCTCCCAGCTTGGAGGAATCACATTGGAGGCTCCACTGGGGCTGTGTTGGAGGAAGGAGCTGCATTGTTCCCCACGTGTGACGGCTGGGTGACAAGGTCTCCCTGCATCTGGACACCCTGCAGCGTGGCTCTGGGGACACGGGGATGCCCATGGGATCGCCCCCACCCCTTCTTTGGAGAGAGGAAGAGGAGCCCTGATGGGCAGGAGACAGTGGCCATGGCTGAGGCAGCACTGCCATCTCGTGGTGTGTCACCTCGCTGCCTGTGCCACACCGGGCACAGCGCTCACCGCGTCCCTCAGCTCCCAGAGACACCCTGATGGGAAGGGCAAGAGGAGTGTGCCAGCCTGGAGGAGACCTTATTGCCCTCTACAAATACCTAAAGGGAGGTTGTAGTGAGGCTGGTGTTGGTCTCTTCTCCCCAATTGCTGATGACAGGACGAGAGGAAATGGCCTCAAGTTCCATCAGGGGAAGTTCAGGTTGGAGATTAGGAAGAAGTTCTTTACTGGGAGGGTGGTTGGGCACTGGAATGGGCTGCCCAGGGAGGTGGTGGAGTCACCGTCCCTGGGGGTGTTCAAAAAATGGGTTGATGAGGCACTTGAGGCCATGGTCTGATGGTCTAATGGTTAGGAATCTGATGGGATCAAGGTTGGACTTGATGACCCTGGAGGTCCCTTCCAACCATAATGATTCTGTGATTCTGTGATTCTATTCTTGTGCTGGCAGAAGCCCCCAGGATGGCACCGGGCAATGCTCCTCCTTGGCTCCCTGCAGCCACCCATGCTCTGGAGCTCCAATGTCTGAGGAGATGCTCAGAGGATGGGAGAGGAAGTCTTGGCTTGAACACAGCAACCCTGAAAGTCAAGCGAGTGGGGTTGAGCACTGCTTAGGGGTCTCATGGCCCTGGACAAGGTGCTGCTGGCCCAACACCAGCTTCCAGGAGATGTTGGAAATCCATAACGAGCCCCCCGTAATTCAGCACTTAAATGGGGTTAAGGGGACAGTCAAAGGACACAGGAGCTTGAGGACACAGCCATCGATCAATCCTGGATGAAATGATGGAGTGGTCTCATTTTGGCTGTATATTGAGAAAGGACAATAGGGCAGAAACACAATTACTGCCCAGAAACAGCGTCTGGTGGAAGGTAGGTCCTTTCAAACTCACCTGTCATCTTCTGACACGACACGGTGGATAGAGGAACTCTGCTGATAAAATAAAATTGCTTTTTTTTCTGGACATATGATTTATTATGGGGTGACACTTTGATTAAAAATGTGTGTTACATTGCATTAAGAGGGCATATATTCAATGAATTAAAGAGCAGCTCGGTGACAGATCCCCAAAGGTAATTATCAGTGGGGATGCACTGATGAGTGAAGCTTTGTCTGGCAAAGGTCTCTGGG
Source organism: Aegotheles bennettii (assembly GCA_013398125.1). Lineage (NCBI taxonomy): Eukaryota > Metazoa > Chordata > Aves > Caprimulgiformes > Aegothelidae > Aegotheles > Aegotheles bennettii. Next base: position 30,351 of record VZRW01013371.1, on the reverse strand, counting down.
CTGTTTTTTGATTTCACACCAGTTGTGACCTTTTTCAGCTGTTTTGGAAAGGATGCAACACCTTCCTCAGGACTGCTGGAGGCAGTGGGGTGGGGAGGGCTTCCCAGCTCCCCTTGGCTTTGGAACCACTCTGATCTCTTTCCTTAGACATCCTCCCCTGAGCTCCAGCTGCTGCCACGTTTGCTTGGGGGACCCTGACACCTCTTTCTCATGAAGGTCTGTGCAGCTGCCACAGGACTCCTGAAGCGGGTGTCCAGCTGGGTTTGGGGCAGAAAGCCCCTCCCAGCCACCCACTGCGTCCCCCATGGGGTGGCTGGGCTGGTCTCCAGGGTCCCAAGGATGTTCACCTTCTGGGGTCATTGCAGAATGTCATGGTGGGGCTTGGCTAGTGGTGGCATTTTAGGGGTCTGTTGTGGCAGAGCTGAATGCACATCCCTGGGCCCCTTCCCCAGACTTGGTGGTGTGAGGCATTGGCTTTTTCATTTTGCAGGTCTGGGGGAGGCCACGCACAGCTCCTGAGGTTGTCCAGATCTGGCACAGCCACTCAAAGGGGACCAGGAGCAACCTAGGTGCCAGAAACCCCCATCTTCTCCAGCTCTACTACAGAGATAAGGTCCCCAAGTCACTGAAATGATGGAGATGTTTCATCAAGGATGCCCAAAGCCCTGTTGAGTCACACAGGCACTGATAATCCCTTTGCTGGAGCCCTGCTCCATCAGGGTGCGGCACCAAGGTGGCATCTGGAAGGGTCAGTCCCCAGGAGCAGGAATGACAAGGAACCAGTGAGAGCCACACTCTGCCCATTGCCCAGACCAGGAGCCACGAAGGATTGCTGGGTCCTGCCAAGCATCCCTTGGATGGCTGTGCCACCTCATGCTGTCCCCTCCTGCTCCACGGAGCTGTGACGTGCCTTTGGGTACCCTGCACCTTTGGGTTGCTTTGTGCCCAGTCACCACCAGTCCCTGCTGCAGGGACCGTGCTGCTGGGCCAGGCTGGGAACCCTGTGGTCCTGCACTTCTGCTGACCAAGCTGTTCCCTGACTGCCCAGAACAGCCAGGGTGGAGAACGGGAAGAGGAACAAGATTCTCCCTCACGCAGAGAAAGTGAAACCCACCACTTCTCTTCCCCAACCAGGCAAATCACCCTGGTGCAAGTTCACCCACTCCCTGCTCCTCTTCCTCCCTGCTCCCAGGGAAGAGCTCACAGCAACCAGAGCTGCTGCTCGGACGGGTCTGCCTTCACCCCAGCAGAAGGGTAAGACACCCCATAGACACGACTCCTCTGCCACCACTCTCCAGTCCCTCTTTTCTCCACTTCCCCCATCCGTGAGGGTTTAAAGTAGGAGAAGGGGGAGAAGAAGATGTGAGGAGGGGGTGGTAAAGAGGGCTGCAGGCGTCTGTCCTTGCTCCATGTGGTTGTGGACATCGCTGGGCTCTGCAGGGCTGAGTACAGCAGGTTTTGGGGTGGGTTTATGTGCTCAGGACATCCTTCCTCTCTCCCAGCTCTGTGTGTTGGAGATCTGGGTCTCTTTTGCCTATTTATCCCTCCTCTGTCGTGTCTCTTTGCCTCCCTTCCTCCCTTGTGCTCTCCATCCCATGGTACCACTGCCCTGTAGCTCAGCACTTGCTCCCCCAGCACTGGGAGAAGCACCCTCTGCCTGCATCTGACGTGCAACCACCCAGCCCAGGACACAGGGTTTATGCCATGCTCCATGTCCTGGGCTTTCTAATCCCACAGCCCTGCCATGGGCACAAGTCAGAGATTTCCAGTAACACCAGTGACTTCAGATCACGCAAGGGAACAGCCTCAAAACCCTTCCATGAAGTCATTTTCACCACTGCACGTGGTGTCCTGCAGTGGACACCACCACATGGGTGGTGTGGTGGACCTGATGAGAGCACTTGCATCTTTGTGTCCAAGGTGCACCCGTGTGTTGGCCATGATCTTGCCTCCATCCCCAAGCCCCCTCCCCTGTGCTTGCAGGCAGGCAGGATGAACGCTGGGCTCTGGCTGGTGAACAGCACCCTGGCAGCAGTGCTGAGCATAGCCCTGATGGAGGAGGGTGTGTGTCGGGCACCGGATGGCAATGATGGCTTCCCAGGAGTCCCTGGCCTCGATGGGAGGCCAGGGCAGAAGGGTGATGTGGGAGAACCAGGTAAGGGGGAGCCAGGGATGTGTGGTGTGGGTGACCTGGGAATCACAGAATCACAGAATCACAGAATCACAGAATCCCAGAATCCTAGGGGTTGGAAGGGACCTCGAAAGCTCATCCAGTGCAACCCCCCTGCCAGAGCAGGGTCACCTAGAGTCCATCACACAGGAACTCATCCAGGCGGGGTTTGAATGTCTCCAGCCAAGGAGACTCCACAGCCTCTCTGGGCAGCCTGGTCCAGTGCTCTGGCACTCTCACAGGAAAGAAGTTCTTCCTGAGATTCACATGGAACCTCCTGGGCTCCAGTTTGCACCCATTGCCCCTTGTCCTATCATTGGTCAGCACTGAAAAAAGCTTGGCTCCATCGTCCTGCCCCTCACCCTTTACATATTTGTAACCATGGATGAGGTCCCCCCTCAGTCTCCTTTTCTCCAAGCTAAAGAGACCCAGCTCCCTCAGCCTTTCCTCACAAGGGAGATGTTCCACTCCCTTCATCATCTTTGTGGCTCTGCGCTGGACTCTCTCAAGCAGTTCCCTGTCCTTCTTGAACTGTGGGGCCCAGAACTGAACACAGGACTCCAGATGTGGCCTCACCAGGGCAGAATAGAGGGGGAGGAGAACCTCTCTTGACCTGGGAGGCTCAAGCTTCTTTGTAGGAGCATCATGGGCTGTGGGAGCAGCTCAGGAGATGCCAGACACACATGAACTTCTCCTCACCACCTCTCCCTAGGGATATCAATACACAGGATGGGCATCCAAGGACCCAAAGGGGATGCAGGTGAGCCAGGGCTTCCTGGCATCCCTGGGAAACAGGGCTACCATGGCCCGAGCGGCATTCCCGGGTTCCCAGGCCCACCAGGGCTAAAAGGGGAAAAGGGGGAAGCCGGCAATATCCTGGAGCAGCCGCGTCCTGCCTTCTCTGCCTCCCGGAGGTCCCCACCATCCCTGGGCACGACGGTGGTGTTTGACAAGATCATCACCAACCAGGAGAGCTCCTACAGCCCCCAGACCGGCGAGTTCACCTGCAGCATCCCTGGGCTCTACTACTTCACCTACCAGGTGGTGTCCAGAGGGAACCTCTGCCTGAGCATCACCAAGAACAAGGAGCGTGTGGTCAGCTTCTGCGACAACAACAGCCAGGCACTCCTGCAGGTCAACTCGGGCAGCAGTGTGCTCAGCCTGGCCATGGGTGACAGGGTCTCCCTGAGCACCGACCATGCCGGGGTCAACTCCATTTACCGTGGCTCTGAGGTCGACAGCGTCTTCAGTGGCTTCATGCTCTTCCCGCAGAAGAGCTGAGGGACCATCAGCCTGGACCTGCTGAGCACCAGAGCATGGTGGTTGTGCGTGTGTGTCTGCATGTGTTTTCCTCCTCTGAGTGCATGGCATGGTTTGGTACCACAGCAAACAGGGATGGCCCCAAATCGAGCTGCTGGACGTGTCCCGTGCTTCCACCGATGTCACACAGTGGCCAGGCTGGGGGTCACCACTGCAGCAGTGGGACCCATGCTACCAGTTACCTCCATGCTGAGCCTGCCCACCCCATCCTGGAGGCAGAGGACTCCTGGTCCCAGCAGCTCTTTCTGCTCCTGGGCACTCAGACCCCACACCAGAGGTCACCAGTTGTCACTGGGGCTGTTCACCAGCTGTGGGTCTTTATTACTGAGTGAGAAACCACTGCATGCCCCTGCTTCTGCTCCACTAACAATTGCCAACCATTCCTGGTGCCTCTCACATCCCCCCCTACGTGGTCCCATCCTACATCAGTATAAATAAAATGGTCTTCCAAGACAGCTGCTTGAGTCTTCTTTCCTATCCATGTGTCTTGCCCAAGCCATCACTGTCCTGGGCCCCTTCCCAAGCTGCCCATGGGGAGAAAAGATCTCAGTCTGCTCCTGGCCAAACACAGGAATGGGAAATCTCTGTGTTCCCTTTTCCTGATGAGACCAAGCAAGGACCTTGGCAGTTCCTGCTTGTCCTGTCCTGTACAAGGGGAAATAGAGGCAGCAGATCACCGACCTCATCTACATGGTCCTCTCTTGGTACCCCAACTCTCCCAGGAAGGAGAATGGTGGCTGTGGTCCTCCAGCCTTTCAGCAAGGAAGGACAGGGACACCAGAGTGACTGATGCAGTTGTGGGGTGATGGTGGTGGATGCTCTTCTCTCTTCATCTGGGGTTAGGGCAATGGGAATTAGGGCAGGCTGGGCAGGTATCAGGGAGCTGGAAAGCATCAGGGAAGCCACACAGGTGCCATATGCTGGAACTGCTGCTCATAGGAGCTGCTCCACACATGCTGGGCAGTCAAATGTCTCCATTCCTGGAGCAGTGAGAAGGCCAGGTCACCTGCGAGGGACAACACACTGACCAGAGATGGTGAGGCACCCAGCAGAACTGGTGGAGCTCAGGGCAGAGTGCAGAGAGGACAGCCATCCTGCAGGTCAGAGACCCTCAAGGAGAAACCTCCTTCAGCCCCATTGCCTAGGGGTGACATTTCTTCCTTCAGAGCCAGGAGATGACCTTGCACCAGGCCATGGTTGCCCAATGGTTCTACCTCCATGAAGCTGGTGGGAGGCTCTGCTCCCCATCTGCTTGCTGCCCTCCTGCTCAGAAATGAGTGAAGGACAAGGGAAAGGCAGGCAGTTTCCTCCCCGTGGTGGATGGGGGTTTGGGGCACATCTCCTGCCAGAGGCTCTCCCCACCTTGGTCCTTTCAGCCCCCACGGGGGCACGAGCACAGGGTTCACTGGACAGCCCAGAAAGTGCTTGCTCAGAGGAAACAACCAGGCAGGGGGATGTGAAACTCGGCTGGGGGCCAGCGGGGGGGTCTGGGTCCCCGAGGGACCTTTCCTAACGCTGCAGCTTCCTCCAGGAGGTGGTCACGGAGAGGCACCCGTGTGCCGGCAGCGCCCAGGCGGCTCAGCAGGGTCCCAGGCTCTGCTCCCCCCACCAGAGGTAAGAGGTGCAGCAGGGTCCATCTCTTTGGGGTGGGCTCTGGGGGGGCTGGGGGTCCGTCAGCACAGCATGGGGCTGGGCTGGGTGGGAGGAGGAGAGGAGGAGAGGACAAATGTGATGGGGAACGGCTGAGGGAGCTGGGGGCGCTCAGCCTGGAGAGAAGGAGGCTGAGGGGAGACCTTCTGCTCTCTGCAGCTCCCTGAGAGGAGGTTGGAGCCAGGGGGGTCGGTCTCTGCTCCCAAGGAACAAGCGATGGGACAAGAGGGAATGGCCTCAAGGTGCCCAGGGGAGGTTTAGGTTGGATGTGAGGAACAATTCCTGCCCCAAAGGGCTGTCAGGGCCTGGCTCAGGCTGCCCAGGGCAGGGGTGGGGTCCCCATCCCTGGAGGGTTTAAAAGCCGTGGATATGTGGTGCTGAGGGACATGGGTGAGTGGTGGCTTTGGCAGTGCTGGGTTAATGGGAGGTTTGGGTTGGGTATTAGAAGAAACTTCTTCACTGAAAGGGTTATCAAACACTGGCCCAGGCTGCCCAGGGAGGGGTTGAATCACCACCCCTGGAGGGGTTTCAAAGCTGTGTAGATGTGGTGCTCAGGGCCATGGGTTAGCACTGGACTCAGGAGAGTTAATGGTTGGATTTGATGATCTTTAAGGTCTTTTCCAAACAAAAGGGTTCCATGATTCCATGAGACAGAGGCACTGCCAGGCTGCACACGGGGGGGGGTGCATGGTTGTTCTTGCTGGGAGAAGACCCAGTCCTCTGGACCAGGCACTGTCCTTGGAGATCCCCAGCTGAGGGGGCACTTGATCCTGAGGGGCAGAGCCAGGAAAGTCAGGATGCTGCTGGAGAAGGGGTGAGGTCTCCCGGGTCCAGGGAGGTCCAGGCTCAGCACAGTGTGGTGCAGTGGGCTGCAGCATCTGGGGGAGGTTCAGGACACTGAACCTGGAGAGCTTGGGGCTGGTCATGGGTATGGCAAGACCCCATCACTCCATCCAGACTGGAAATCCAACCACCCTTGTGACAGCAGGGTGGCAAGGAGCCCAGGGTCTGCCTCCACCTATCCACCTCCTCACTGCCTGGCAATTGGCTTGGGGGGACACACTAAGGGACCCAACCCACCATCACAGCCAGGTGCTCCTGGTGCCATCAGCCTCACAGCACAGTAACTCTGTTGCCCCATGGCCTGGAAGCCACCCTGCCATGACCCCTCTTTCTTTCACTTTCCATGCTCCAGAGCACCAAAATGGGGCAGAACTTCTGGGAGCAGCTCTGCCTGGCTCTTGCCCTTCTGCTCCTGAATTTGGGATCTGCTGTGACTGGAGAGGACCCTCACATCTGCTATGGGACTCCAGGCCTGCCAGGTTGGCCGGGTGTGCCAGGCAAGGATGGCCGGGATGGGCTGAAGGGAGCCAAAGGCGAGCCAGGTGAGTGAGCATGGAGGGCAACCACGCAAGCTATTGAAGGGGAGGCATTGAGTCCTCCATGGCTGATCTGCCTTGGTTCTCAAGCCATGGAGAGCATCCTCTGAGGACAGAACAGGAGGAGAGGAGGCTGGAGAGAGGCAACAACCCTCTCCTGCAGAAGGGAAGGGGCTGGAGGAGCCTCTCTTCACATCCTGCCATTGATGCTGACTGCCTTTCCCTTCCCACCACCTACAGGCATCCCAGCCACTCCTGCAACACTAGGGCGCAAGGGCATGAAAGGGGAACCAGGTAGCCCTGGCGTGCAAGGCAAGACTGGCCCCACGGGTCCCCCTGGTCCCCCTGGAGTCCCTGGGGCTATGGGCATGCCCGGAGAGCCGGGTGTGCCGGGCAGCTACAAGCAGAAGCACCAGTCAGCATTCTCAGTGACGAGGCAGACGAGCCAGCACCCCTTGAAGAACGTCCCTGTGGTGTTCAACCACGTCATCACCAACACCAACCACGAGTACAACACCACCACGGGCAGGTTCACCTGCACCATCCCCGGCCTCTACTACTTTGTCTTCCACAGCTCGCAAACAGCCAACCTCTGCGTGGTCCTCTACAAGAACGCCATCAAGATGGCCAGCTTCTGCGACCACAACACCAACACCATGCAGGTCAGCTCCGGGGGGATCCTCCTCCAGCTGGCTGTTGGCAACCAGGTCTGGCTGCAGGTGAATGAATACAATGGCATGGTGGGCATCGCCAACTCCGACAGCATCTTCTCAGGGTTCCTGCTCTTCCCAGACTAGAGGACCACCAGAGCCCACCTCAGCACGCTGACCTCTTCTCCCTACCCTGCAGACACTGCTGCTCACTGCCAGGTTGTTGCTGATGCTCCAGGTCCCTCTGCTGGGTGGGAAGCCCGAGCAAGGGGGTCAGCCCCAGCCACCAGACACAACCCCTGGCCTGGGGACCCAGCAGAGGGAGGTGCTGGGTGGGGGGGACAAGCACATCTGGATGCATCTGCACCCCCAGTGATGGTGCCAAGCCCCTGGGGTCCTGCTGGCACTGCCACCTGCACCCACCCTGATAACCCCACAGCACCTTCTGCTGCCAGAGGTCTCTCTGTGTCTCTCCCCTTCCCACCTGGGTTGCAGCAGGGCCAGCCAGGTGTCCTGGAGCAGGCTTGAAGCAGCAGCACCTTTGCCATGACCCAGCTATGGAAAGTGTCAATAAAAGCTTCCCCAGTGAGCCTGGCCCAGTGTGTTTCTTCCTCCATGACTCATCTTTTTGCAGGTGGAGCCCACTGGGATGGACATGGTGTGCATGTGTGACATCTGGACACCTGCATGGCACCAGAACGTCCCCGAGCCCTTGGTGGCTCAGCCATGCTCAGCACCAGTGAGCACCACACACCATTCCCACCCCTGGGTTTGCTCTGTGGGGCAGGACCCCCTGCTGCACCAGCTGCAGGAAGGGGACACTGCCCAAGCCCCCAGCTAGGGAGGGACCAAGACTACTCCAGGCAAGGTTCCCAATACTCCCCTTCTGCTCCAAGTGGTTGCAATTCAGTTGCAGAGGACCACAGACAACATAGCCATGGCTCCGGTGGCTGGAATGTCCACAGGGTCCCAACCTCCCCAGGGACAGGGCAGGGGAAGCACTGGCTTCCCTGAACTGGACCAAAGGAGCTCATGGCTGTGGAGGCCACAGAGCCCACCAAAACACAATGGAGATTCCACACATTGTCCAGTGGAAAAGGGAGGTCGTGTCCACTGAACGTCCTGTGCTTCACCTCCACAAGGCACCAGGAGAAAGCAGGACTGGAAATGCTTTTACCACGGGGTGAAGTCACTTCCCATCCACAAGGTTCAGTAGAGCCTGGGGACAGGTTCAAGGTGATGGATGCTGAGAGCCTGCAGCATCCTCCAGGCCTGCTGGTACCTCCCAGCAGAGCTGGGTCCATACGGAGGAGCCTGAGGGATGCTGAGTACTGAGTACCTCTGCAGGCCTGAGGGGTTACCCCAAACCTGTCTGCAGCTCATGGCAGCATTGCCCAGAGCAAGCACACCCAAGCAGGACTCCAGGACTCTGCAGGGCAGGGTGGACATCCCTCTGCTCCCTGGGGCCAGCGCTGGACGCCTGAAGGGTGCCAGGGTGCTGCCTGGGGACAGCACGTTCTGCTGAGCTGACAGCTCGTGGCGGATATGAAAGTGCCAACTGAAGAAAGGGCAGGAGCTAAAGATAAAAAAGGGATGTGGCCCAGGTCCTTTCACAATAACCCTTGTGGGAAACTTCTACTTCTCCTCAAGGACATTTCCAAGCAGGACGCTGCTGTGTCCTGCTCCATCTCCCCGTTGGTGCAACGAGAAGCCCAAGGTAAGAGCAAGATGTGGGCAAGGCTGAGCCCCAGCTCCCCCCTGCAGGTAGGAGCATGCAGGGACCTGGCAGCACCAGGGTCACCATCACCCTCTGCATCACTGGCACTTTGCTGTGGCTTGGGGCAAGAGAGGGAGAGAGCTGCTGGGCTGGGGGTGGTGGAGATCCCTGATGGGACCCTGACCCCTCCTGCTCCACCTGGGAGAGGGGGAGGTGGAAAGGGGAGATGGCAAAGGCCCAGAGGGGTGATCAGGGACTCAGCATCAGTCTGAAAGGTGCTCTGGGGTGCTCCCTGAGATGTTCTTGTCATCTGCCTGGGCTGGAAGCCTGCAGATGGGTCCTTGTACCTGCTGCATCCAAATAGGAGCTGCTGCAGCTGGAGGACCCAACTCACCAATGGCTTTTCCTGCTGACACCAGAGTTTCAGTGCTGGCAAAGTCCACCTGAGGTCAGAGAGTGTGGCAGAGGGGATGTGATGTCCAGATACAACCCCCAACTATCCAGTGCCTCCCCCACATGCACCTGACCTAGGATCTGGGGGAAGGAGCTGAGCTGTGGGAAGCTGGGAGGGCAGAAGGAAGATGGGACCCCAGGGACTGGAAGCCCAGATGACTGTCCCAGTAAGGCTGGTTAGATACAGAAATGCTCCTGGGGTGAAGCACAACAGAACCCACAGGGTTGGGAGCCAGGTTTGGGGATTTCATTGCCATCTGCCAGGGCTAAAGGTGTCTCTCAGACAGCTGGTGGAAAGCAAGAGCTGCTCCTCTGCAGATGCTGCCACTGCTCTGGCCTGGGGAAGGGTTTTAGCCTGGAGTTGTGGTCCTGAGATGGGATGGAGTATTTGTCCTCTGAGTGGGGAGCAGTGGGGACTCAGAGCAGCAGGGACCTGCAGCACGTGCCTGTGGCAGCAGCACAGCCAGGCTGGACATCAGACCTCTGGGACAGGACAACCTGTCCCCAGACACTCGTGTGAGTGAAGCCCTGGGCAGTTGTAAACTGATAATTTAAGAGTGGGAAGAGACTGACAAGCCCTGCCATGGCCAAAGGCCCCTCCGAGGCCATCAGGTGAGTAGGTTTGGTTCTGCAGCAGGATGTTTTTCCTCCCTGATGGTATTGCCCCGATGTGCTTCTGGTCATTGTCCTCCAGAGCAGCACGGTCACCCCCACCACCATCCCACCCAAGGCAAGCCCTTCCACATCCTTCTGTACTCCAGCAGATGCCGACCGTGTGGGTGATGCTGATCTGCCTGGCTGGAGGGCAGCTGGCAAGTGCCACACTCTGCAAGACCTACGGCACCATCCCAGGCATCCCAGGGTCACCAGGACAGCCTGGCAGCAACGGCAGGGATGGGCAGAATGGTGCAAAGGGGGAGCCAGGTAAGGAGGAGGCTGCAGATGGGGGAAAACATAGAATCACAGAATGGTTCGGGTTGGAAGGGACCTTTAAAGACCATCCAGTCCAACCCCCTGCAGTGAGCAGGGACATCTTCAACCAGATCAGGTTGCTCAGAGCCCCACCAACCTGACCTTGGATGTTTCAGGGATGGGGCATCTCCCACCTCTCTGGACAACCTGGGCCAGTGTCTCACCAACCTCAGCACAAAAAAAACCTCTCTAACATCTAGGCTAAATCTCCTCAGATTAAAACCATTCCCCCTCGTCCTATCACTACAGGCTCTGCTGAAAACTCTGTCCCCATCTTTCTTATAAACGCCCCTTCAGGCACTGGAAGGTGCTCCAAGGTGTCCCCGGTGCCTTCTCTTCTCCAGGCTGAACACCCCCAACTCTCTCAGCCTGTCCCCAGAGCAGAGCTGCTCCAGCCCCCTGAGCATCATCATGGTCTCCTCTGTATTGTCTGCAACAGCTCCATGTCCTTCTGATGTTGGGGACCCCAGAGGTGGCCCCAGCACTGCAGGGGGGGTCTCACAGAGTGGAACAGAGGGACAGAATCCCTCCCCCCCCCCGGCCCTGCTGCTCACGCTGTGGGGATGCAGCCCAGGAGATGGTTGGCTCTCTGGGCTGTGAGTGCACATGGCCAGGTCACGTCCAGCTTTTCATCCACCAGTGCCCTCAAGTCCCTCTCCACAGCTGCTCTCAATCCCTTCACCCCCTGTACTGAAACTGGGGGTTGCCCTCACCCTGCAGGACCTGGCAGTGCCATGCACATGGTCCTGGGAAAGCAATCCATTTTCCAGAGTCCCTTTGGGGTGTTATCAGGTGGGGGGGTGATGCTTGGGGACAGAAGGGGACAGAGGAACCTGGGGAGGGAGAGTGCACAAGAGCCAGGGGTGTCACAGCTGCCAGGTGGGCAGGGGTCTCCACTGACACCCCATCACAGGTATTGGTGGTTTCCTTCCCAGTGCCCCCTCTGCAGACCCGTGGGGCTCAGCTGCAACTGCAACAACCCTTCCTCCAACTTTCTAGGTCCCCCTGGCCAAGCGAAGGATGAAGGACTCGTGGGGGAGAAGGGAGACCCAGGAATGCCAGGGGACCCTGGGAAGATCGGCCCCAGGGGCCCCCCTGGTTCACCGGGAATACCAGGTCCCATGGGACCCCGTGGCCCTCAGGGGGATTCAGGTGACTACAAGGCCACCCTCAAGTCTGCCTTCTCCGCTGCCAGGACCGTCAGCTCTTACCCACGCCAGGAGCAGCCCATCCGCTTCAACCGCATCATCACCAACGAGAAGGGGCACTACGAGAACCGCTACGGCCGCTTCATCTGCCACGTCCCGGGCATCTACTACTTCACCTACCACGTCACCTCCAGGGGCAACCTCTGCCTCAGCGTGAAAAAGGGCCGGGGTGGCAGCAGAGGCGAGAAGGTGGTGACCTTCTGTGACTACGTGCACAGCAGCTACCAGATCACCACGGGTGGCGTGGTCCTCAAGGTGGCAACGAATGAGTCTGTCTGGCTGGAGCCAACGGAGAAGAACTCCCTGGTGGGGATTGAAGGGTCCGACAGCATCTTCTCTGGCTTCCTCATCTTCCCAGACGCTTAGGCCACCAACGGTGTCCCCTGCAGCCCTCTCCTGGCTGCTGGCAATTTCCATGCAGGGCTGAGGACTCCCCTGGAAATGACTCTGCTCCAGAGTCGGTGCCCTAAGCCTGCTGCTGGCAATCCTGCACATTAAACATCAGCTCCTTGTGCTGCTGGTTCCTTCCTGCCTAGGATTTGCCTCTTTCCCCTAGAATTATCTCAGATACCCTGGGTGCAGCCTGGGCTCGTTGGTATCTCATTACTGCTGAGCAGAGCCAGGCAATTCATGCAGCTCCTGCTGCAGCCCACACCAAGTATCTCCTTCCAGAGCCACCCAGAGAAAGTCCCAGCATGGGGTTAGGAAAACATGGAGAGGAAGCCTGGTCACTGGCAGGGGGCAGGACACACGCCACAGTGGGAAAACTGGGGCCACCAGACACTGGTGGTAGATGGGGAGATGCTGGAGATGGTGCTGTACTGGAGAGACCTGAGGCTGGTGGGATCTGGGGACACCAACCTCTCTTAGACCTTTATTTTTTGAGGTGGAGATGACAATAATATCCACAGAAGTTTGCCAAAGCCTGTGACAATATGAGTCAGGTGCATGTAGGGAAGCCAGAGCTTGATGCCATGATGGGAGAGGTGTGGGGCACACAGTTATCCCCTCGTGATTTTCTCTTCTGATGACCCCAGCCACCCCATAAACCCCAGCAGAGGACTGACACGTGCAAGTCCTATAGCACAGCCAACCCCCTGGGAGATCCAAGGACCTGAGGACCTCCAGGTGAATGAGATGAGGACCCCAAGGATGTCCATGTCCCCAGGGCAGGTTACAATCCAGCATTGCACCTGGGTGGAGGTTTGCCCCCACCGCCCAGCCCAGCTGGGGCAGGTGGTACCAAGAGCCATGGGGTGTAAAGTCGTGAGGGTGTACACGGGGTGCTCAGGGTGTAGGAGAGTTTTCATGGGGACCTGGGATTTGGCAGGGCCTGGCTGAAGGGGATGATGATAAAGGGCTGGAAGGGGTGATGGTGGTGGTGGTGGTGGTGTGTGGGGTGGGACATGGACTGGCTTTTATAGAATCTCAGACTGGTTTGGGTGGGAAGGGACCTTAAAGCTCACCCAGTGCCACCCTCTGCCATGGGCAGGGACACCTCCCACCACGCCAGGCTGCTCCAAGCCCCAGCCAACCTGGCCTTCAACACTGCCAGCCAGGGGCAGCCACAGCTTCTCTGGGCACCCTGGGCCAGGCTCTCACCATCCTCACACCAAACAATTTCTCCCTCCCATCCCATCTCCATCTCCCCTCTGGCACTTGGAACCCGTTCCCCCTTGTCCCATCACTCCCTGCCCTTGGCACCAGTCCCTCTCCAGCTTTCCTGGAGCCCCTACAGGCACTGGAAGGTGCTCCAAGGTCTCCCCGGTGCCTTCTCTTCTCCAGGCTGAACACCCCCAACTCTCTCAGCCTGTCCCCAGAGCAGAGCTGCTCCAGCCCTCGCAGCATCTCCATGGCCTCCTCTGGACTCTCTCCAACAGCTCTTGTCCCACCACTCCATACCCTTGTTATGGACCATCACTACTGAGACCTCGGGGTCTGCTTGTGGGTCCAGGTCCCCCTAGCTCTGTGCTGCAGAGGTGTCCCTGCCCCAGCACAGGGCAGGGACCGGCACTGGTGGTCACCCCGAAGGCTGCGGTTTGTGTCCAGCAGATGGCACTGGAACCCAGCACAGCCCTCACCGGGAGCATCCCAGTGCCACTGGGACCGGGCAGTGGGAGGCTCAGCCCTGCCCTGCCTGTGCTGGGAGCAGGCACGGGGCAGGATCAGTGCTGACTTTTTAGCGCCTCCTCCTCGTTATCTCGCTGCTTTGTCCTGTGGCGTCGATCCCCAGGGGTGCAGCCACCCCGTGTCTCCTGATCTCCACCTCCAGAAGGTCGGGGCAGAGATGTTCGGTGTTGCCCCCCCAAGCCCTCGCTCTGCGGTTGCACTGGGCTGCTGGAACGCTCACACCATCCTGCAGCTGGAGCATCTCGAATGGACTCGGGTGGGGGAAAAGAGCAGGCATTTGAGCCCCAGAACAGAGGCTGGGCAGCACCCCCTGAGCCTCCTGAACCCTCAGCAGCTCTGCAGAAGACTCCAAACCAAGGAGCAGCCGCTGCCCTGGAGGACAGGGCTGTCATTCCAAGAGCCTTGACAGGAGCCTACTGACATTAAACCCAAAGTCATAACCCAAAGTCATAAACCCGAAGTCATAACCCCGTGCCATGGGACAGGCAGGAGGAAGCTTTGCAGGAAGGGGTGTGGGATGCTGGTGGACAGCAAGCTGGAGCTTTCTGCCTTTCTGGCTAATTGATATAATCACTTTGGACCTTTGAAAAGGTCTTTCTTAGGAGCTGGTTTTATTTTTAAAACTCATGTCTGACCTAACTCCAGCACAAGCCGAAGGGTCCCTGGGGTCTCGCTGGACCTGGGGCAGTCAGAGGGCAATGCAGGTGCCAGCTGTCTCTGGAGTGCAGCTCACTGTGCTCACACAGCTGGAAAGGAGAGGTGCAGAGGGCACTGCTCCTCCTGTGGGTCTCAGCCAGCACCCAGCAATGCCCCCTCAGGCTTAGCTCCATGGAGCAGCAGCTCCCCTGAGCCTCCCACTGCACAGACCATGGAGCAGGAGAGCATTCAGGTGTCCAAATGGATGAGAGGAGGGGGGCAGAGGGCAGGTGGTGGTCCATGCAACATCACCCTTCGGTTCTCCCAGGGCTGCTCTGTGCAGGCAGGGTGTTTCTGACCCTGCAGGATGCCCTCAAGCCCCAGGACCCCTCCTCTCAAGCTATTCCAGCCCAGAGCCAAAATGCAGATGCCCCCTCCCACGGGACCGTCCCCAGCAGGACCCTGGAGCGCTGCCCTGTGCCAGGGGTCCCTCTGCACCATCCTCAGCCCCCAGCAAGAATTCAAACTGCTGTGGCCCTGCCCCTGCCAGCCCTTGGTGGTGCCCAGGAGAGGCAGAGCTGCTCCAGCCCTGCTCCAAACCTCCCCGGAGGAAAACCTGTTGCAGGGTCAGGTGACCTGGCCACGTCTGCGCTCGCTGAATGCATCCGCAGGGTTTGGTCTCACCTGGGACCTGGCAGAGCTGTGCCCGTGCTCTGCGCCTGCGCTCGGCGTGTGCCCTGTGCTCACTCACACCGTGCTGCAAGCTCACACCGCACCGTGCACACTGCTCTGTGCGTGTACCTGCTGCTCTGTGCGTGTACCTGCTGCTCGGTGCACCCCCGCACNGCTGCTCCAGCCCTGCTCCAAACCTCCCCGGAGGAAAACCTGTTGCAGGGTCAGGTGACCTGGCCACGTCTGCGCTCGCTGAATGCATCCGCAGGGTTTGGTCNGTGTCACCTGGGACCTGGCAGAGCTGTGCCCATGCTCTGTGCCTGCACTCGGCGTGTGCCCTGTGCTCACTCACACCGTGCTGCAAGCTCACACCGCACCGTGCACACTGCTCTGTGCGTGTACCTGCTGCTCTGTGCGTGTACCTGCTGCTCGGTGCACCCCCGCACTGTGCACACTTGCACACTCCCCCTCTGTGCACACTCACTGCTCTGTGCACTCCCCCTCTGTGCACACTCCCAATCTGTGCACACTCACTGCTCTGTGCACACTCACACTGCACATTCCACTCTGTGCACACTCACAATGTGCACACTCACATTGCACACTCCCCCTCTGTACACACTCACACTGTGAACACTCACACTGTACACACTCACATTGCACATTCCCCTCTGCGCACACTCCCCTCTGTGCACACTCACTGCTCTGTGCACACTCACATTGCACACTCCCCTCTGTGCACACTCACTCTGTGCACACTCACTGCTCTGTGCACACTCACATTGCACACTCCCCCTCTGTGCACACTCACACTGTGCACACTCACACTGTGCACACTCACATTGCACACTCCCCCTCTGTGCATACTCACTCCGTACACACTCACTGCTCTGTGCACACTCACATTGCACACTCCCCTCTGTGCACACTCACTCTGTACACACTCACTGCCCTGCGCACACTCTGCAGATCTGCCCCGACACCCGTTCTCCTTTTCCATCCCTTTTGATTTTCCTTTTCCTTTCCATGGCATCCCAGGTGCAGGGAGCAGCAGCACCTCCTCCGGCCAAGGCAGAGCTAAGCCCTGGAGCTTCACCAGGTGGTGCTGTGACCCCTGCTCGTGGAGCGAGGTCTCCACCGAGCTCTGGGATGTGCCCAGGCAGAGGCCACCAGATGCTCAGCAGATGCTCTGGTAGAAGCCGAGGTGGGTGATGTTTCGAGGTGACTTCAGAGCAGGAGTTTTGGGGTTGGAAGTGTTTTGCCAAGCTGCAGCTAAGCAGCCGTGGGGTGCTTTGGTCTCGCAGTGCTGGAGGTTGCACGGTCCTGTCCCCCAGTCACCCTGCCCCATCACAGCAGACGGAGGTGTCCTGTGACATCCAAAAGCAGTAGGTGGCAAGGTCACTTTCTGGGGGTTCCCTGCAACCAGGCACTGGTTTGGTCCAAAGCTCAACTGGAGCAAATGCACTGATGTGCATAGACACTGGTAGAGAGCTGAAGGGATTTTAAAGTAAAATCTTCCTATTTCGAGGCACAGGGATCAGTGAGAGTATCACATGGAGGTTTCCCCTGCATGGTCTCACTGGGGCCTTGGGGGTTTTCTCTTTGTCAAAGCTCCAGTCCAGGCTTGAGCAGGATTTGATGGGGGGGAGCACTCTATCAATATTCACAAGCAGTGAAGCTGAATGAGGAGATGGAAGCAAGGCTGTGCTGTTTATCAGCAAGATTGGGCCAGGGATGTCAGTCCCTGGACTGACACCAGTAGTAAACACCATGGCACTTCCAAAGGCATTGATCCATTAGTGCTGTGCCTGGGCAGTGCCCAGTACCTGTCACCCAAGGATGAGCCTTTCCTGAACCACCCTTGGCTGGACTGGGTCCTTGCTGGCAGCACCCTACAGCCAAGCCGTGATGCCCAGCAGCCTTCCAGGGGCTGGGTCGTGCAGGCTCCCACGCAAGCCCTGCCCAACAGCCGTTCTCCCACGTAGCTCATGACGCTGCTCCTAGGCACAGGGATGCTTTTCCCGTGCCAGCAGCTCCCTCCCGACCAGCCCATTTCGGTGTTGTTCTCTTCAGCCACGCAGCACCAAGGTTCAGTCACCAAGGTTCAGTCGCTGCTGCCCAGCTCACAGCTGCTCTCCACCTTCTCCTCTGCCCTTGGGCAGTGAGACATCACATTTTTGCTGGTGTTCTTCCTTCCCTCCCCTTCCCCAAACTGCAATATCAAGCAGGAGACGTATGGGAAACCTGCAGGGTTCAGTGCCGTGCCATGATGCTGCCACCTGGGCAGAGGTGGCACTGGGGCAGCACACGGGGCTGTGCTGGCTGTGAGACCCCAGTGGGACACAGCAGCACCGGTTCGGGTTAGGTGGAGACTGAGGTCACCCACGGTCACTTCATTGGCAGCAGGGCAGGAGGTCCCCGCATGGATCCACTGTGTGCACTGGCTTCACTGGGGCCGGGGACTGGTTGCAACCTCAGTAGGACCCGAGTTTGATACAGCAGGAAGCGGTCTGAGGCAGGGGAGGGAGCTGAGACACCACCTCCTATCCCAAACCGAACCGCAGGGCTCCTCAGAAGTTTGTTTCCCCCATCCTCACTCAGGCTTGGATTTGAATGTGAATGGGAAGGAGCGATTGCTTCTTTTGCCTGGAGCAACACGGCCTGGCTCGTCTCCCACTTGGAGCTGCGCAGGGAATTCCTGCTTTTCCCGGCCCCTCTGCAGGGACTGGAGTTCCTCCGGGCTGGCCACCAAGGGGTTAAGTCTCAGCCCTTTTCTTTTTTTCTGGTCTGCCTCCTTATGAGGAACAGCCTTTGCGGGGCTGCAGAAAGGCTCTTTCTTTCCCCAGCAGATCTCTGGGAATGAAAAGTCTGTGTTCCAGATATTAAATTACTCATAAAATAGTTGGCCTGTCCCCGAGGCGGCTCCGCGTCCCCCCCCCCAGCCCCCGCCGCCCGCTCTGACGGGCTGCTGATGTGCATCTGCATGTCACCTCCTGCTCCAAGGTCAACCTCTCCAATTTAAAGCAGCAACGTTGGAAAGCAAACCAGATTTCAGCCGGAATTAGCTTCAAATGGAGCATTCAAGGGACTCGTGCTGGGAAGGGAGCGCGGGGGGGGGAAGGACCAGCAAGGGTGGGGGGGGGCGGTCCTGCTGCTGCGGCACCCCCAGGTGGAGCACCCCGCACCCCCCCGGGGGTGGGCAGAGGGGGCAGGGATGCTGCCAGGGGAGGGGATGCTCGGGCACCCCCCCGGGGCTGGGCAGAGGGGGCAGGGATGCTGCCAGGGGAGGGGATGCTCGGGCACCCCCCCGGGGCTGGGCAGAGGGGGCAGGGATGCTGCCAGGGGAGGGGATGCTCGGGCACCCCCCCGGGGCTGGGCAGAGGGGGCAGGGATGCTGCCAGGGGAGGCGATGCTCGGGCACCCCGCACAGTCCCGGGGCTGGGTGGAGGGGGCAGGGGTGCTGCCAGGGGAGAGGATGCTCGGGCACCCCCCCGGGGCTGNAAGGGATGCTGCCGGGGGAGGGGATGCTCGGGCATCCCGCACCCCCCCGGGGGTGGGCAGAGGGGGCAGGGATGCTGCCAGGGGAGGGGATCCTCGGGCACCCCCAGCCCTGCGGTGTGCGGTGCGTGCGGGCAGGGGGGTGGGAAGGGAAGGGCTCACCCCCTTGCCCCTTGGCAGCTTTCCCAGCCCCAGCCCGTGGCCCTGGGTGACAGAGGAGCCGCTTCGGCCCCGTGGGAGGTCGCTTGGACCAGCGTGGCCATGGGTGACCTACAGTGCAGTGCGGGTGCGAGGCGGGGTGGCGGGGCCGAGGTTTCCATGGGGATGTGCGGGGATGGGGAGCCTGGCCGGCGTTCAGCTCCAGGCACAGCTCGCTCCGACGTCGGGCTCGGCTCCTTCCGCTCCGCTTCCCGCTGCCTCCCGCCCCCCCACCGCCCGACCAGTGCTGGCAGCCGGGCAGCATCTCCCCCAGCCTCCACCCTGGCGTGGAGCAGCAGCACAAGGGGACTCAGCAGAGCTTGGTGGGAGCACGGCTTGGTCCTGCCTGTCCCAGTGCATATCCTTAACCCCTTGGGGGGGAGCTCGGGTTTGGGCCCCCACCCCCTGCATGCAGGCTCCCCCGTGCTCCCGGGGGCCGGGTGCCCTGCTGGGGACTCTCTCTGTCGTGATGTGGGACCAGGCTGTTGGTGAAACCCCAATGCTGGGCTGGGAGAGCCCCACACAGCCCTGCTCTCCTCTCCAGAGAGGTTTGCTGTGTTTTGCAAGAATAACGAAAGGCAGACCTTTCTTTTTTTTTCCACTACTGACTCCTGGGAGTGACTGGGGACAAATCAGTGACCCCCCCTGAATGCCTCAGTTTCCCCACAGGGAGGAACAGACCCCGTTGTGTTCCACAGAACCCTATGGAGCCTGTCCTAGCAGCCTCACTGGGGATGTACGTGGGTTTCAGCCCTGGGTTTGCAGCTGAGCAGTGATCCCAGCCTGTGTGAGGCTGTGAGACAACCCCCCAGCCCCATGCTTGTCACATATGTGGCCACGCTCCTCGCATGACAGCGTCAGGGGCTCGTGTGAATTAACACACAGGGCACGTAGCAGCCACACACACCAAACACAAACCACCCAAACACCATGCGAGGCACAGCTTCCAGCATCCAGCACCCAGCATCAGGATGGGAGAGTCCAGGATTGTCCTCAGCAACATCCCACCGCCCAGAATCTGGCATTTACATGCAAAGAGGGAAAGAAAATCAAGTGAGACAGCTAGGAGCTCACAGCACAGCGAGATGCTGCCCCACAGCAGGGTCCCCGGGGGAATGCGGTGACACACGTGGACACGTACCTGGAGCACCCTGGGGGGTGGACGGGGAGTAACTGGGAGCCTGCAGTCCCGGGAGCAGCAGGGGCTGGAGCCCTCGGGTGAGCGCGCAGAAAGCAGTTCCCGTGGGCTGAGAGCCGCTGCCCAGTGCTCCCGTCTGTCCCCATTATGTGCCAGGAGAGCTTTTGTCTGGGGATGCTGGCATGTGCAGTCACCAAGGAGACGGGAACAGCAGCGGGGCAGCAGCGGCACTTCCAGACGAGCCGGGAGGGAGCAGGACGGCCCCGCACAACCCTGCACATCCTCGGGAGGGACCGGGACAGCTACACACATCCTCGGGAGGGACCAGGACAGCCCCGANTCCCGTGGGCTGAGAGCCGCTGCCCAGTGCTCCCGTCTGTCCCCATTATGTGCCAGGAGAGCTTTTGTCTGGGGATGCTGGCATGTGCAGTCACCAAGGAGACGGGAACAGCAGCGGGGCAGCAGCGGCACTTCCAGACGAGCCGGGAGGGAGCAGGACGGCCCCGCACAACCCCGGGAGGGAACAGGACGGCCCCGCACATCCTTGCACATCCTCGGGAGGGACCGGGACAGCTCCACACATCCTCGGGAGGGACCGGGACAGCCCCGCACATCCCTGAGCGAGCTCCTGCCAGCAGTGCTGGGCTGAAGCTCCACACTCCCCATGGACTCGCATGGCCCGGTGCCCTCTGGGATGCACAGTGACTCGGTCAGGGATCCACCCTTGCAGCCTGGGGATGGCCCTGAGGGCTGGGCAAAGGGTCAGCTCCTGAGAACACAAGGGCTTTGCACAGTTTTGGCTCCTGGAGACCCCCAAGCCAACAGCACCGAGCACCAGCAGTGGGAAGCTCCCAGCATCCACTGGGATCTGGACTCTGCTCCTGTGATGATGCTAGGGTGGTCCTGCCAGTGTCACCAGCTGCCTGCAGTGGAGCACAGACCCTCGGAATGTGGGGGGAGAGCAGGGGCCACCCAGGGTGCAGTGCTGGGTGCCTCCTCCCCACCCTGGGTGCTGGCCCTGCACACAGAAGAGCTCCCTGGAGAAAGGCATGGGTCAGCTGGCCCTTCCCAGTCCTGGGTGGTCTCCTGGGCCAGGCTGGGTGGCCAGGAGTAGGTGATCTTCTCTTCTTCTGTGGATCCACTACAACTGCTCCAGCGTTGTTGCCATGCTCAGGGTGAGCCCTGGCAGCCATTTGGTCCTTCAGCCTCCACCTCCATCATGAAAAGCTCAAGCTCTAGCCCAAACTGTGTTTTGCTAACAGCATTTCATGCCCGTTTTGTTTTGATTCAGAGGAGGACCTGTGTCCTCACTGAGCAGGGAAAGAGGGGAAATAAAACCCTTAAGCAAATGCCAGGGGAGTTTGTGGAATGTGTAGCACCCTTCTGCCTTCACAGCCCAAACATGCAGCCACCACCGACTGTCCCAGGAGGCAATGGAGACAGATGCTCCTGTCACTTCCCAGGCTGGGACCTCAGGGGAGGGTGCAGAGCATGAGTAAGAAGGGGAAAGTAGATTGGGGGTTATCTAGGAGGCTTCTCCTCTTTCAGGAAGACTTCCCTATGGCCCCATGGCTCCCATCAGAGCTTTGAGTGGCTCGTTCTCCATTTTCAACCTTTCCCTTGTTTTATTTTTCTCCTGGTAAAACGTCCTACAGGAACATTGGGTGTGTCTGAATATTGTGCATTCGTGACCCCAAGGACCTCTATACCAGAGCACCCTGAGCCCAGGCAGACAGAAGCATCACCCATTTATTATTAATGCATTTTGATTTCTGATTCTGGATTCAATGTATTTCATATTTAAAGGCAGTTTGTGTTGTCCTGGATTTTGGTTTCCTGCCAGCACTAAAATGTGGGTGCTGTCAAATAAATACTATTCCTTACTAAGTGTCCCAAGTTTTTTCCTTGACCACAGTTTTGCTGCGACATCACTTGTGTCTAGGGGTGCTGAAGTGAATGTCACAGGAGACAGGAGGTGCTCCCCCAGGTTTCTTCTAGCAATTTTCAGCCACTGAAGATCAACCTCAGGCCCCACGAGCCACATGTCTGGCTCCTCATGGTGTGGCACAACTACTTGGCACAGCCTCTTGGCACAGCTTGTGAGCTTCAGAGGAGGTTACATCTGCTCTGCCTCTGTGCAGGACCACCAAAGCAACCTCCTTCATCCTTACATCTGCTCTCTTGGTTCCACTGTCATCATGGTCCTGAAGTCCTCACACCCTGATGCATCTGCAGGCACATCCTTCCTGCTTGCCAAGTCAAGGTGATCTGCTGCAGGAGACAGCAGCAAAAGAGGATTTAGGCTCAGTGGTCCCTTTTGGCCTTGGACAATGTCCATCATCTATTGGCAGCTCATGGTCCAGCAATCCGGATCCTCTGGAGAATAGTAAATAGTCAGAAATGGCACTGAAATCCTGTAGTACAGACACTGATGATCAACCTCTTCGGCGTGTGCTCTCTGGAGTGGATTTTCCAGTGCCTGAGAAGGTATTGAAGCTCTTGCTGACACCTTTACACAGTTTGGTTAAACAGTGAGCAGCCCAGGCTGTCACTCATAGAGTCACAGAATCCCAGACTGGTTTGGGATGGAAGGGACCTCAAAGCTCACCCCCTGCCATGGGCAGGGACACCTCCCACCACACCAGGCTGCTCCAAGCCCCAGCCAACCTGGCCTTCAACACTGCCAGGCAGGGGCAGCCACAGCTTCTCTGGGCACCCTGGGCCAGGCTCTCACCACCCTCACACCAAACAATTTCTCCCTCCCATCCCATCTCCATCTCCCCTCTGGCACTTGGAACCCGTTCCCCCTCATCCCATCACTCCCTGCCCTTGGCACCAGTCCCTCTCCAGCTTTCCTGGAGCCCCTTCAGGCACTGGAAGGTGCTCTAAGGTCTCCCTGGAGCCTTCTCTTCTCCAGGCTGAACACCCCCAACTCTCTCAGCCTGTCCCCAGGGCAGAGCTGCTCCAGCCCCCTGACCATCTCCGTGGCCTCCTCTGGACCCTCTCCAACAGCTCCGTGTCCTTCTGGTGTTGGGGACCCCAGAGGTGGCCCCAGCACTGCAGGGGGGGGTCTCACAGAGTGGAGCAGAGGGGCAGAATCCCCTCCCTGGCCCTGCTGCTCATGCTCTGGGGATGCAGCCCAGGATATTGGTGGCTTTCTGGGCTCCAAGTGCACACGGCTGGCTCATGGTGAGCTTCTCCTCACCCAACACACCACGTCCTTCTCCTCGGGACTGGTCTCAATCCATTCCCTACCCAGCCTGGATCTGTGCACGGGATTGCCCTGACCCAGGTGCAGAACTTTGCCCTTGGCCTTGTTGAACTTCATGCACTTTGCTCTGTCCCACCTCTCCAGTCTGCCCAGGTCCCTCTGGATGCTGTTCCCTTCCTTCCATCAACTGCCCCACAGAGCTTGGTGAAGGTAACCCAGTCTCAGCCAGCCCATCACCTCCCTGCCAGGACCATGCAAGCTCGGAGGCCACCTTATTTGGGGCCAGATGCCCCTCCAGCATCCTTAGAGTCACATTCCATGGTGCACAGCCACTCTGCCTCTGGCTGCTGCAAACATTTTGCTGCTTCCCAAGGCACGGTGCGTGCACTACACTGGACTGGAAGTTTTCCCAAGCCTGACACGTATGTCATGGAACTGCCTGGGAGCAGCTGGCAAGAAACCAAGGGGATGTGTTGGAGCACAGAGCGGAGCGGGGCAGCCATAGGTGTGCTCGTGCATCCTTCCATTCCCAATCCAGGAAACCCAAGACAAGGCAGGGGGGGCAGGCGCATGTTTCAGGGTGGGCTCTTTGGCATCCCAGGTCTGCCGAGGCTGTGGTGCAGCTCGGGTTTGCTTCCTTCTTAACTGGGAGCTCTCTGCTGCAATACAAAGAGCAAAAAATGCCGCAGCGGGAAGCTCGGGCCGGGAAAACCCAGCCGACATTTTCCTCCTTCCCTGGCTTTGCCGCTAGATGTCACAGGGAAAGCAGCATTGCCCCGTTCCGTGGGGTCCTGGGGGGGGGCTGGCATCTCCTTCTCCCACCGCTGGACACGCAGCATCTTCCCAGCCTCCGCCTCGGTGGCCCCGGCGGGGCTTTGTCTGTCTGCCGAGCGCCTGGAAAACCATGGCGGGGGGAATTCAGGGTTCAATGGACATTGAAATGCAACTGAAACCTTTTTTTTTTTCCCAGCGCCTGGCTAAGCCGCCTGCTCGGACCCTCCCAGGAGGGAGCCGCACTCAGCCCCGCTCAAAGGGGCGATGCTGTCCCGCCGGGACCCGCGGCACCTACAGCAATATGGTCCCCTCCGACAAGTCGGACAAACAAGGCCTTTATAGACACTTTCTTTTCTTCTGGAGTGGAAGAGAGAGAAGCCGGGGGAGAACTCGGGGGCGTCCCACCGCAGCGGAGCAGCACACAAAGGCTCCCAATGAAAGGGGCGCCAGCAAATCCTCTTAGGGGCTTCGCTGTGTGCACATTCATATCCCGGCCCCAT
>VZRW01013370.1:252949-267135 GCA_013398125.1 Aegotheles bennettii | reverse complement strand
TTTTTTCCAATACATTAAAGGCAAAAGGCAATGTAGAAGTAACGTTGGCCCATTACATGATATGGATGGTCACCTCAACAACAGGGATATAGACAATACAGAGGTGTTTAATGCATTTTTGCCTCCGTCTTCAACGCTGATAATGGACCAAAAGGGTGTCAGCACCTGGAACTGGAGGACCATTACTGCAACAATGATCGACTCCCAGCTGACCCGGAACTTGTGCGGGATCTGATGCTACAGTTAGATCCCTACAAGTCTATGGGGCCTGATGGGATTCATCCTAGAATCCTCAAAGAGCTAGCTGATGTCATTGCTAAGCCTCTCTCAATGATTTCTGGGAGATCTTGGGATTTTGGAGAGGTCCCAGCTGATTGGAAGCCAGCCAATGTTCCAATTTTCAAGAAGGGCAGGAAGGAGAGCCCTGGAAACTACAGGCCAGTCAGTCTCACTTCAGTGTCCAGTAAAATTATGGAAAAGATTATTCTGGGAGGTATCGAATATATGCATATATTCATATTAACCAACAGGCATATTTTATCAGAAAAACTAAAGAAACTACATGACACTAGGCACTGGTATTAAAGTGTAGAGCTTTTAGTTTCTAGATTTAAAAAACCCTAATTTATGTACATTTTTTGTGTCTGAAAAGCATTAGCACTCTATTGTCTAGTTTAACAACATGAGAGTTGAAAGAAAACTCTACTTTCATTTACCTACCCAAAGACTTTATACTGCCATTATCCCTGCAAGTATCTGAGCAGCCTTCATGTAAAAGTGGCTAAAAGAGCAAAACCTCTTTATGTAACTGTGGGTATTCTTGACTTCCCAGAGCTAGAAACCCTTCTCTTTTTGAGATTTTTTTGTAGGAAATGGATATTGCTCCTGGTTTGCCAAGGAAAGATGGCCTATGTGTTTACACAGTCCGCATGTCCATTTGCCCATCAGTCCCTCTCATACTAGGTGTTGACAAGCTGGCTCATTTCAGTCATATGTAAGTGACTGACAGCCTCAAGTAAGTTCTCGTAAGTTTCAAAAAAGTCAGGAACTGGATTTATGATATGTGCCCAAATCCCATCACAGAAAAGCAGATGAAATTCATCCATCCCACATTCAATTGGGCAGCAGTGTGCCAGTCCATCAGTGGTCACACCAATTCTGGCCTGACAATCAGCCAGAGCGTAACTCCGTGTCATCCCTAGCAGGTGTGGTGCCTTCTCCAGCACATACACTGTAGGAGTGACAAGGCAAAAATTCATACTGAAGTGAGAAGGGGGAAGCACTAGGACAATGGAAATATGCAACTTCATTTGGTTTCATCATTTCATTGAAAAACGTGTTTAATTTGTTTTTGTTGATTCAGGGGCAGAATTTTTGTGACTGTTCCGGCTTTTATTTTCTGGTTGGGCTTTTTAAGATTACCAGGTCTGTGAGTGTGAACAGACATTATGAATGCTCAAAACTGTAATGTCAATGAGAGCTGAGGCTGCTTGACACTTCCCAGAGGAAAGCAATTTGATCCAGGAGAATGAACACTGGATTGGACCCCAAATTCCAGTTCCAGTTCTGCCATTGATTCCCTGCATGGCCTCCAGAGAGGATTTTGTTCCACTTCCACAGACAGTAAATGGAGATATCAAGATGCATTTCATCTCATAGTAGTGATATAATAATTAAAGTTTATGATTCATTTGGGCACTGTTGTGAGGAATGTTCTGGAAAGGATCATGAGGAAAGGAATAATTCTGCATTCATTCCCTGGTATAACCACTAGTTAAATAATGAGGATAAAAATAGAGAACAGATGTTGGATTCTCCAAGCATACCCTACTACACTGAATGAAGCTGGGAACATGGGAAGAATATGGTTGTGTTATTAAGGACTAGCACACATATAGTGCCAAATTAAAGCTGAATGGAGAGCCTCATTTCTGGCATTTCATAACTTTGAATGCTCGGTTTTTCAAGTGAAACATTTTTCTTAATTAAAAATGTGGTTTCAGTAACCTGTACTGTGCATAAATTCCACTGAAAAATACCCACCGAAGTGACACCACATGATTAGTATTCACACTATGTAGAATGGGCAGCAGTTAGTGGTACATTGAACAAAGAGGTTAAGACATCACTGGATGATGGGTTCTTCAATCCAGCCGATGAGTGGCATGGGAGAAACTTCAATTGCTGCATGTGGCCATCCTGTGTAGGTAAGCTGTAGACTTTGCTGTCTCAGTAGTCATTTAATAAGCACTTAAACATGTTAGTTTTGAAGCATGAGACTCAATATAACCTCAGCTTTCCTACATCAACTCATATGTTTAACACTAAGCATATCCTAAATATTGTGTTGGATTGAGATTATATTTTCATCAGTCTTGTAGTTTCCAAAAACTACTAAATGTGTTTCAGCCTTAACCCCTCTATAAACAGATATTCACTGTAGCTGAGACATAAAGAATCTTTGAAACTAAAATCAGGAGTCTTGAAATACATGATTATTTAAAAATATCAAAATTGCTATTAGGTCAAACTCCTTGAATTCCAAAATATCTTGGGTAATTTTCTGGAGGGAAGGAGCAGACTAGACGGTTGACTGGGGAAAAAAAAGGACTTGAGAAGACTTCTTTGAAGTAGTTTATAAGAGGCTGCCAGAAGAAAAGTTTTCATTTAAGAGAAAAAGAAGAAAAAGAAAGAAAAACACTTGGTTGGTATCTATGACCCATCATGTGGCAAGCTGCTATTTGAAAAGACTGTTTATGGTTGTTAAAACCTCACACACATCTGAGAACCAGTTGTGGAGGAAAAGCTCTCTGATCTGCAGCAAACGTACAAGCATGTGTAAGAAAGAAAGCATTTGCTAGGTCCAGCAAAAGGAAGTAATGTCGAATGTAGCTTTGGGACATTTTAAATAAACACCTTCAGTTCTAAATCAACTTCTAAATATGCAATCTGTAATTCTCTCTGTTCTTCAAGTGAGTTTCCTTATGCCGAGAACTGGATTCTTTGATGTTTTGCATCTATTACAGCAAGAAACTGCAAATGTACCTCAGAAGAGCTGATACCTGAGCCCTACGACCAGCCAGCTTGTTGTTAGGGAAAAAATGCCCATCGTCTGGAAGCTGTATATGAAGAGCTTAGTATCTCCATCACAGAGACGAATCACAGACAGAGCTGCAACAACATGGAAAGGAGTGGGTTTGTGATTTGTGGTCCACAATACATTATCCCATTGAATTTGCTGTGTGGATGTTTGAGACTGGGTTAACATTTAAGGAACTATCTCTATGGCAAAAGTGGTTAGATACCTTTAAAATTGTTGAGATCGATACCAGTATTTAGAGGATTAGACTAAACAAGCAAGGGAACAAATTGCAGACTGAAGCATTTCTGAAGTAGTCAGGAACTTTTTGTTACTATAAATTAAATGACAAATAGTGCCTGATTTGTAAACTTAACAGAGTATCTTAAAAAGGTATTTGGAGAAGTTAAATTTCTTTAGTAGAAAAGAATAAAAAGAGGAATTGAAGAAAGATAAATACTGATAGAAAATCAGTAGAAATACTTCATTTTAGGCTACAACATTTGTCTTCTCTTTTATCACAAGCAATATGATCCCATGAACTCCAGGTCATCAGCCACACTTCAGACTAATATTACTAAAGTATTTTTAATTTTAATCTCAAGTTTCCCGAAGTTAGTATAATTATTTTGTATGTGAGGAACCTCAACGAGGAAGAGTGAGCGTCTTTTCTAGCATGATGCAGCATGTCAGCAGTAGCTGGAAATAAAACACAAACTGAAATTCTGGGATATTGGTTTGACATTTCACACCATGTTGCCTTCCCAGAAATGAGAGATGATTTAGGACTGAGGACTAATCAAACTTTTTTTTGAAGAATCTGTGATGAAGTCCTTCAAGTGACAGAAAATTCTTGTTGCTTTCCTGCTTTCATTGTGAACCTGCTACTACTGTCTGTGTCTTTTTTGTGGTTTTGTCTAGTTTGATTTGTGTGTTTTGTGGCTCTCTTCACAGTATGATGACTTTCTGAAACGGAAGGTTTGGAGATTAGGCACAAATGTACACATTGTCTTCTTTTCCTCCCTTTTGTCTGTCTTCTCTTTAATTTTTTTTCAAAATTGGCGGTAATTGAATATTTCTCATTTCTTCCGGATTTCCTTGCAGCATTGATTGGTCCAATTTTAAGAATTCACCATGCTTGCCACCTTTTCAGATTTCACTGTCATCTCTAAACTGCCCTAGGAAAATCAATTACACTGGGCTGAAGTACTCTGGAATGAATGCTTCTCCCCTCATCCAAAGAACCCTAGGAAAACACTTGCTGTCTTCCAGAGTCCTACTCTAGAAGGCAATCACTATCCCCTAATCAAGAGTGATTAGTCACCTGTAGTAAGCTTAGAGAAAAATGCCTGTTGGAAATCCTATAGCAAATCAAAGCTTGTTTGCAGGCTGCTAGGGAACCATCATGAATGGACTGTGAGATGTCTGTGCTGAATTAATTGCCTGTGAATTATGTAAAGTGTAAAACCTGAGAATATTATCTCTGACATAAATAGACTGTGCCCACAAAACTGAGCAACATATTTGAAAATAAAGAGTTTTTTTATGTAACTCATGTTACTGTGGTGAGATGGAAATCAAGATAAATATTATAATTGCATTCCAAGTTGTCCAGCTGGAAGAACAATCCTAAGACCTAAACATGTAATTCAGTGGCAGCATTATTTTCTCTCTTGGCAGTAGTTTGAAAACTAGCAAATAATAATCAGTTATTAATAATCTCTAGTATAACTTGACAGCACACAATAAACCAGATGTCCTTTTCCTTGCTCATTGCTGCTCATACAATTAACAAAATGTACATCCTAATGTTCAGATTGATTGTTATTCAGCTTGTAAAATATTTCTTAATATCTTGATCTGATATGGGTTAGGGGTCATTAATTTATTCACCTCTTTCACTAGCTATGGACCTTAATGAATTAAGAAAGCAAACAAGCAGAAAACAATGAACCTGGGCTTTTGAAATACTAGGTATGGATAAGTGTGAAATTATTTTTTTAAAAAAGCCTGCAGTTACCTTTTAGCAGAGTATATAATAAGCATTAAACACAGATACTCAGTTGCCAGGATTTCTGCCTAGAGTGAGCTCTGTATTTTCTTTTATCTTCAGTTCAGAGATGGTTAGGCAATGAAGTCTCCATAGAATAAATAGAGGTTGAGGGAATAGCGCTGCACCTTTAGGCAGACCAAACTGACAGTAGCTTATGTTTAACTATCTGTTGTTAACAATGCAGAAAATAGGCAGCACTGTTTTAGATAATCCCCACAAATAAAAGTAAAATTAAGGAAAAGTTATACAAATCTATAACAAGAAGGAGCAAAATGTACATAGATCAGCTGTGCAATGATTAAAATTGGCACTGACCCAAGAGTCATGCCAGTCTGAAGGACAAGAATGTCTTGGGAGCCAACCAGAGCAAAGATAGATAAGCTATTGTCTTTGTCCCTCAGCTGACCAGCCAGCTGGCAAAAGCGCTGACCCCCCTTTCCTCAGCTGCCAGCTCTCCATGGCCAGAGTGATGCTGCTCCTCAGGAAGGATCTGGCAAACAAGGCACATACAGCCGGGGGCAGGTCAAGAACTGAAGCACTGTGATGGAGCACACACTCAAGAAAGAAGGACACTCTAATCCTACACACATACATGAAACAAAGAAAAACAAAACAACAAACAAACAAAAAAAACCCCACCAACAAGAAAAGAAGTGCTTTTCTCAGAAAATGATGAACATGAAGACTGTTTTTTCTGCAAATACAGGTAAAGTGATTGGGGAATCAAACCCAGCTTCACACTGTCAGAGTAGTCACACACTACAGTTGTATTCCAAATCTGTTATTTCCACACTTTCCCTCAAAGAATGTTGATTGAAAAAAAAAATTAGAATGATTAGAAAATGTATTTTGCTTATGTTGATACATCAAGCCTGAAAGTCTTTAAAGAAGAAAGAGTACCAGATAGAACACTTTGATGGAGAGAATATGCCCCTATGGGAACTGATATGACATTATGATCTTTTTATATATTTTTTTTTATTTTTTATGGTTGAGAGTGGTGCTACACCTATAAAGCCATTATCCAAATAACTACAGAACTGAGAAGCAGTGGGGATATGATAATATATATAATATTGCAGCGGGAGCAGCTAGCTTTCCCAGTAATGAAGGCTGGGAATCTTCATTTTTGTTCTTTAGCCTACTTGAAACTTAAGCAAACCTTATCCATAACAGGTGTCTGCCTCAGGCTGAAAACCTCTAAAACTTGTCAGCAAGACCTGTTTAACCATTTTGCAATAATAAATTTGAGGGGAAAAAATGACCGTCCCAAGTCAAGAAAAAAAGGCTTTCTTCGACTGGAAAAGTTTGGACTCCCATGTTCGGCAGCAGGATCTTGAAAATTGACACAGGGTTAGCATAGTAGAAGAACAAATCAAACTTTACATATCCATATAAAACTCCTAAAATTGGTCAGGGGCCTCTTAGATATCTCAGGTCAAACATTACTTTCAGCAACTGGTAGTGGAAATCAGCTGTAAGAGAGACATGTATTTATATACTAAATTTCATCATAATCTTCACATAAATTATACTGAAACTGTTGTTTGCTTTGGTCATAATATGACTTGCTCCACTACATAGGCTCATGGTCTGTTTAAGGCACAGGATAGCACTGGTGACAACACAAAATACTCAAAGTATGGTTAGTGTCACTCAAAATCTTTGTCAGAAAAGTTTGCCTTTTTGAATGCAGCTAGAGAAAAGAAAGGGCATCGTCCTCTCTCCTGTCATAGCTGTGAAACTGTGCAGCAATGAATGCAGTGGAAAGCACCTACATTTTCAGCTGAACCTGTGAGTATTGAATAAGTATGATGTATATTTTACATGCATATTAACTGTATTTTTGGGTTTGGAGTAATGTTGATATTTTTCATTTTGTGTCACACCACAAAAAACTAAGAAGCTTGCTGCACGTGACAAAGCTCATGCACATGAACCTCTAGAAAGTGGAGTGGATGGGATGACTCACGGTGTCTGAAGTTCCACACTTGCTTAGCAGAATGGGGACTTAGTATGACATAGTTTAAAGAAGGACAGAATACTTTTTGTTTCCATTTTAGTACTTTACTCCACGCATAAGATACAACAAATACTGCTGCTTTAAAGGTTTGTTACAAATGAAATAAATTTTAGCTAATTGAAATTAAATATGTGGATCAATATGGATTTCTTTATAGTAGTGTCCAGTTTTCACTCATCACACTAAGTATCTGTGTAATTTGCTATCTGTGTATCCAAGTCACATCTTACTTCAGTCATACTTCTGTGGCTGCAGATACCGTTCAGTGTGATACAAGAAAAGTACACTTGTCAACCAAGATAAGCTAAGAATGATAAGGATTTTAGATAAGGATGACACAAAACATTATGTTGATTCATCAGTGTAAAGATAATAGGGGGTTTCTAGTGTTTTCCAGTACTTCAGTTTCAGAACTGTTTTAAAACACATGAAAAGTGTTTGCCTAGAGCACCTCATGTCTGGTTGATGCCTACTGCAAAGTCCTCCCTTGCCCAGCTGGAGATCCTACCAGTTGCTGCTAGAGTAAACCCTCTCACCTCACTCCCACATACAGCTGTTCACAGCTTTGATATTCATCTGTAGGTGCCATTAGTTAATCACCATCAGGTAGGCCATTGCCTAGTCTTCCGTGTTGACAAGATACCAAAATTACCCTGACTTTGTGGAAGAGACCTGGTAGAGGCACTCTGGGTAGAAAGTAATGGCCTTGCATGGAAGAACTTTTGTTCCCTTCCTAGTACATGGCTTGGGAGTACTGAGGACAATGGAGGAGTGACTAGTGAATGTTGGAAAAGGTGTTGGGGGAATTTTGGGATATAAGGTCCCCATATAAACTGGAGCAAACAGCTAGTAAGGGAAGAAAGAGTTTACAATAATACTTCCCTCAGTATTTCACAAACCATTGTCTTGCTTCCCTGAAGCTCAGTCAATTGCTGTCCTTTCTCCTGGCCCTCAGCCTTTAGACCTGCAATGATGATCTACGAGTACTTCTATTTTGCCACAAATATGCCTGACAATGACACTCCTAGGGAGCACTGCAGTGGTTCAATACTGGAGTATTGAACTGTTATCTTCTTCAGAATGCTGACAATGAAGGCAAAGGATTTATCATTCTCATATACAAAAAGGAAAAAACATTTGCAGTGGAGAGGATTCAAAAGCTGTTTCCCTTAGTCTGCTGTCTACCTAGATGAAGATTTACCAAAAGAAGGCAGGGAGGAGTTCAGCAGATCTTTAGCACTTTCACTACTGCTTGTCCCCGTCACAGCCAGAGGATGAGAGTCTCTCAATCCCTCTTCTAGCCCCTGCAGTATTGTATCCATTCACCCCCTGATTACCACAAAGACACAAAAGGCTCTTCAAAATAATAGGATTAATGATAAAACATTGCCCAGAATTTAGTTAACGGAAAGCCTATAAATGGGGAACAAGTAAGCCTGATTGCCACATAAAGACAGCAGTCCAAGCTCCACACCATTTATTTGCATGGATTACAGATAAATTAGTCTGAAATAGACTCTCCTATCCTCACTGCAAGACCACCAGGCCTCGTGAGAGAGGTCTCTGTGATCATCAGGGCTCTCTCCAGACATTTGCCAAAGACTAGCAAACATTACTGTTTGACGTGACTTCCGCATGGCTGGTTTCTCTTCCTCTTCCAGACAAAAACATTAATCTATTACTTCATTGTATGTTTTATGACTTTTAATAAAAAATTAATATTTATTCTTCTAGATTTTCCAGTATACATTTAGGGCTGTCTGATCATTTCACCTGCAGGCATCCAAGATACACTTTGCAAATGACACAGAGACAGCATCTGTATTTCTGCAACCACATCTTTCGAGTTTAAGTAGAACTGTCCTATATGTAGGCTGGGCATATATTACAAGTTCAAGTCCACATAATACAGTTAAATTTGTGGTCAGGAGATAGTGTATTATATTGCCTGGTAGGAAGTGAAGCCCCAGACCTGATACTAACATAAACTTAGCTTTCTGCTCACGGGTGCTCTCATACCACCCATGGAGAATATTTTCAGTGGATAAAAATGTAGCATGCACTTGTAGACTGTAAACTCATATATGTTTCATGTAATTTTAATTCAGTCCTCTTGTATATGTGCTTTGTTGTCCAGTGTTTTTCTTGACCACAGCAGTACTTTTCCAACAGACCCTCAGCCTTGTGTGCTTACCTTGATCTCTACTGTTTCTATGTTAACTATCATTAAAGCAGTACTTTGGGACATTTCCCTAGAAAACAACTGTTCAAAAAAAGCATTCAGCCACTTACGCTTCCCCAGGCAGTACAATGTGTCTGTTATAACAATACTGTTTTACAACACAGATTTTTTTTCCCTCTTAACTATTGGGAAACTCTACGCTGAGCAGAGGAAGTGTTCTGTGCATCCTCAAACAGATCAGGGAAAGGCATGGAGACAGATAACATGGTGTGCAAAACTGCTCAGTCACAGTGTCCTAGCAGCTGTGCTTTCTCACCTGGATACAGGGAAATTTTCCACTTGCCGTACTTCTTCCACTCTTCCAGCTATTCATACCATCCCTTCAGCTATGAATTTAACTTCTAATGCAACTACAGGGGAGAGTAAACAAAAGGCATCCGTCTGCTTCAGGCAATAATGTGCCTCCTACAGCTTCCCTGGTCTGACAGACTAGCTGAATCTGCTGCTGTGCCTTCCTCACCACAGTCTAACAAGAAGAAACATGAAGAATTTCACATTTGCTGCAGAGAAGAAGAAGCTCAGAAGAATTGGGAAGGTGAGTATGAAAGGGAAAAATCATGAAAAAAAAATTAACATATGAAAGGCCTAAACTGAGGTGAGATGAAAAAGAATAGTCAAGGGAAAAGGAAATAAAAGTAGAAAAAAAAAACACAAACCAAGATTGGAAGATATTAAAGAATTAGTTAGTAGAAGCAGACTTGAAGGGAGAGAGACACAAAAAGACACTAAGGATCAGAAAAAAGGGAAGCTACAATGACATCTTACAAGCAAATCTATTTTAGCAGTCCTTTGCTATTCATCATGTAATGATCATTAGGCTATTGAAAGTTCTGAAGCATTTCCAGTGAGCAGCTAGTTCCTTGAACCCAGCTGCTTTTGGTAGCCGGTGTTCCAACATGTGGACAAACAGACAATTTAGCAAAGGATCCCAGTGGATGGGCAGGCTAATACCAGCAAACAGTCACCGTGAAAAAAAAAAAAAAAAGCTAGTTTTTGTTCAGACCATCCTCCACCCTTCAGGCTGAGAGGATACCAAAAGCCTGTTTTGTAAGATTTACTTTTTCTCTTCCTCATTCTCGATATCTCCAGTGAAGAGAAAGAAAAAAAACCAAAAAACAAACAAATAGTTTTTACAATTGCTATTTGAAATATGAAGCAACCACCTTATTTAAAGGCAGTCAACCAGATATGCTAGTTAAAATGGCACAGTAATAACCCTTTCCCAGTCTCCCAGTATGGGCAACTGAAGGTAAAATATAATAATGTAAGCCCAATTACTGTACCACAATTTCAACAACCTTTGTTCAGTAGAGAGTTTTTGCTGACATTCAACTGGTAAAGAGGAGTCAGTTAAAAAGTTGAATTACATGCAGAAGACCAAGTGGCACCAAAAATTAAGCTCACAGTACAAAGATTATCTACCCTGCAGTAGGCGAGGGGTGATTATAATTTA
This sequence comes from Aegotheles bennettii, assembly GCA_013398125.1. Lineage (NCBI taxonomy): Eukaryota > Metazoa > Chordata > Aves > Caprimulgiformes > Aegothelidae > Aegotheles > Aegotheles bennettii. Next base: position 256,285 of record VZRW01013370.1, on the reverse strand, counting down.
TTCTATAACCTCGTGCATGGTTGATTATACTGCATCACAGAGAGACAGAACAGTAATAACAGAACTGCAAACGACTGAATTTTGCCAAGCTGTTCTACACAGATATCAGCCAGCTTGAGCAAAATGAATAATAATGAAATTAAGGCAAATTATTAGTTCAGGCAAGACCTACTGCTGTATGTTTGGCATGCTGTAATGTAATTAGAACTGATCAAACTATTAATCGTGGAAAATTATCAGTCACATTTTGTCCTTGTTTCTGTCAGTGACTCTTCTGTGAACAGATCATGACTTTTACAAATTTCTTTGGGTTTTGTGTTGGTTCTAATTGCTCAAAATCAGTATGTGAGAAATAATTAACCTAGAGGCTTCTTTTGTACTGTTGATAGCAAATTTCAAGTATATGGAAGTACTCATATTCAGTTTACTAACAATAGTGTAGTTGCTCACTTAGTTGTCTGTATGATCTATGTTCCTCTACAAAATGAGGAGGAGGAATGAAGAAAGTAATGGGAGTAACTAATTTCTATGGCGTGTGAGACAAAGAGGGTAGTAGGCAGGCCTAACAAATGGTAGGAAATGCTGATAATTTCTACCCCATCTATACAAGGAAAACAATGTATCTAATGTTATGAGAAGCTTGCAGTTAGAACAAACAAGCATTCCACCTCCTGCCATGTAATGGCAAAATGTGCCTAGTAGTCAGTTAAGATAACTCTCCTGTAAGGTCATGAAGTACTAAAATCACCATCTGACAGGTACGGAATGAAGACACAAAGACCATACCTAAGCCTGAGGAACTAGGCTTCTGCATTCATATTAGACCTCAGACACACCCTTATGTGAGCATGTGGCAATTGACTTCCATCCCACCTCGGTTTTTGCAAAAAGGAGAGAAACTTAGGCAGCTGTCTGGGTGGAGACCTTCAGTGCACATCAGCCAAATCCCCTGTCTGAATGGACTGTAGCTGTGCTGTCAGTCTAGATACAGTTAGAGAGGTTTACCAGAACCCCTAGTGTACCTGAAATAATGTGTCCCACATTCATCTTCAATCTCTCAACCCATGACAATGTTACTTGCCTATCTCATCTCTTATCAGAGAACCTCTGCTACCCTGTGCCATCATCCAATAAAAAAAAAAAAAAAAAAAGCCTAATTTTTGAGTAACAGTCTTCCCTTCCATATTCTGATGCTACTATTTCTGCTGGAAAGTAAATAATTATTAGAACAATTGTCTTGAAGTTAATATAGTATGACAGCTTAAAGTAATACATTTAAACCAAAATCTCTAAATACTGTTTTTCTCCCAGAGATCTACCTTTTCCCCTCATTTTGCCAAACAGCTATTCTCTTCACCCACTCCCAACTACATTGCATGCATCATCTATCTTTCTGTGACATGAAGTAAGTATGCTCCAAGCCAGCTGAGAAAGTTTAGATAATTTTACTGAAGCCACTAATTCAAAGCATAACAAAGGAATTAGTAAATGCAATAAACTATTATAAAATCAGGAGCAAGTGATGATTGTTTGCCAGATCAGTTACCGGATATTTTAATCATTCCTTTATTTCCCATTGAAGGCATCCCTTCACTCTAGTTGGGCTTCGCTTGGGTTCCTAACTTGTGTACACACATGCTGACTAGACAATTACACAACATTACCCTTCCAGAGCAGTCCTCATTGCTCTCTGGCACGAAAAAGCTCTGTTAACGAATCTACATGATAGCGAAACATTACAGCACTAGGACAGTACCACTTAGCCACACAACTCCATCCTCTCATTGCAAGGACATAATCTTGCTGTTGAAGTGTTTTATTTGGAGATCATGTTAACAAAGACTTGAAGTTCAACAAGGCAATGTGCAAGGTCCTGCACCTGGGTCAGGGCAACCCCATGTACAAATACAGGCTTGGTGAAGAATGGATTGAGAGCAGCCCTGAGGAGAAGGACTTGGGGGTTTTGTTTGATGAGAAGCTCAACATGAGCCAGCAGTGTGTGCTTGCAGCCCAGAAAGCCAACCATATCCCCGGCTGCACCAAAAGAAGTGTGACCAGCAGGTCAAGGGAGAGGATTCTCCCTTTCTGCTCTGCTCTTGTGAGACCCCACCTGCAGTACTGTGTCCAGTTCTGGAGTCCCCAACATAAGGAGGACATGGAGTTGTTGGAGTGAGTCCAGAGGAGCGCCACGAGGATGATCAGGGGGCTGGAACACCTCTCCTATGAAGACAGGCTGAGAGAGTTGGGGTTGTTCAGCCTGGAGAAGAGAAGGCTCTGGGGAGATGTCATAGCAGCCTTCCAGTACCTGAAGGTAGCTTTCCTGCAGGAAAGCTGGAGAGGGACTTTGGGGGGGAACGGTTTTAAACTCCAAGAGGGTAGATTTAGATTGGATATTAGTAAGAAATTCTTTCCTGTGAGGGTGGTGAGACACTGGCACAGGTTGCCCAGGGGAGTTGTGGCTGCCCCCTCCCTGGCAGTGCTCAAGGCCGGGTTGGATGGGGCTTTGAGCAACCTGGTCTGGTGGGAGGTGTCCCTGCCCATGGCAGGGGGGTTGGAACTGGATGATCTTTAAGGTCCCTTCCAGCCCAAACCATTCTACGAATGATTCTGACTTTTTTCTGCGCGTGGTACTGCACGGTCCCAGGGACAGGAAACATTTTATGTTCAGTCCATTGCCTGATGTATTTTTTAAAAACAACCAGAGAGTGATAAAAAATGTTTTACTGGATTAATTTACGAACAGAAGGGAACCGAACTTAGTTGTAGGTGTCTGACGAGAATCCTGCTGGCGAGGAGGCGATTTCTTCCCCGGTTACCTGAGGGTGACGGCCCAGGCTGCGGCACCGCTCTGCCCCCGCCTTCAGCCTCTCTGCACAGGGCAGCTCAGCGCCAGCCGCCCCGGCCTGCGGCTCCGGGCCTCGCTGCAGGGCGTGCAGAGTGCAGGGAGGCGGCCTGGGAGCAAACTCCCCGGGCCCCACGCTGGCTCCAGGCGGGCAGACCTGCCAGCCGGGATACGGGGAGGCGCCTGCGTGGCCTACCGGAGCCCTCCTGTTAGCAGACATCCCGACAAACCCCCTTCTCCCGGGAAACCCTCCGCCGTACGGCGCTCTGCAGAACGGCGGGGAGAAACTCGAGTGTCTCCCAGCGAGGGGGCACTCCCGGCACTCCGCCGAGGGAAAACTCTGCCGCCATCGCCGGTAAAAGGGGGCAGAGGACGCCACCGGCGAGGAGCTGAAGCTTCCCCGGTGCGAGCCCTTTTTAACGCCCAGGTCCCGCCGCCGCCGGCCCCACGGACAGCCCGTCCCGGCAGCTGGGGGGTGAGGGGGGGCCAGGACC
>VZRW01013370.1:220874-252720 GCA_013398125.1 Aegotheles bennettii | reverse complement strand
GGCAGCCCGGGCCTCCCCGCCGGGCCCGCAGCGCCGCGCTCCGCTCCGCAGGAGGGCCGAGGATGGCGGGCGGGGAAGGAGCGGGCTCCGGCGTGCCCGAGAGCCGGGAGCACCTCTTCAAGGTGCTGGTGATCGGGGAGCTGGGCGTCGGCAAGACCAGCATTATCAAGCGCTACGTGCACCAGCTCTTCTCCCAGCACTACCGGGCCACCATCGGGGTGGATTTCGCGCTCAAAGTCATCAACTGGGACAGCAAGACCCTGGTGCGGCTGCAGCTCTGGGACATCGCCGGTAAGGGCCGAGCCGAGCGGCTCTGCAGGCCGGGCCCCGGGAGGGCAGGGGCCTCGGAGCCCGGCCCTTGCGGAGCAAAGTGTGTTTCGCCTGGGAAGGAAGGCGGTTTTCTTGTTCTTCTCCCGTCCCTGTTACACGCAGCCCTTCTTGTCTGTGTCTCAGGCATAAGAGGAGGTCTCGGTGTGGGAGTAAAGTTTCTGACTTCTCATGGGCTGCGTGTGGTGCTGTTGGCTGATGCTGCGGGGCTCTTGGCTTGGCCCAGGGTTTACAGCAGTCCTCAAAAAGCTGCTTTGCTCTGCTGCTGGCTCAGGGCTCCTGCTCACGCTGCTCCCCCTGACCTGCTTGCCCAGGTGCATCTGGCCTCGGTTGTGACTACTGCTTAAATTCAACCACGGCTGTAGCCCCACAACACCTCTAGAGGAAATAAGTGTATTTTCCAAGTAGCTTATGTTCAGTAAGCACACTGTACAGGTTAAAGGTAACTCAAATAGCTAAAATTGTTTTCAAAGTGAGTATGGCCAAACTATGTTTGAAGTCACCTGCTTAATTTAAAAGTAACTTGCATCCCTGCAATGTGGAGTGAGGGAATGGGACTTGTGTTACGCTTAGTTCTGCATTCAAATCATAAGTTTGTGTATCAAAAAGATACTTTGAGCATACTGAAGCAGAAAAGCCCTGTTCACTTGCCCAGACTGTGTGACATTCCTGTCCTATGTATAATTCAAAACTGTTCTTTAACACCTCTTCCTTGAAGACTACATCAGTGTACCTGTCGCAGTTAGCTTTGCTTACGCTGAGGCGTGAAATGCCATAGACTAAACTCTGTTTTGCTGTCTTCTTGTAAGAAGCCTGTGTCCGCAACTCCTTAATCATCTCTAGTTGGTATTGCATTTCTCCTGCATTGTGTGTAGCCCAGATATTAACCTGCAGCTCTTGTCATCCCTCTCCGCCATGGTTGGAATATCTCCTTGGATGTGACTAAGTAGACTTTATTTCAAACTCTGGTGTTTAGACTTGCACTGCTTGAGATACTAGGGTAACAACTGGTAGTTACTTTTTCCATGAACTCTATGCTTTATCAAGTGGAAGCTCAGAAAGAGGAAGTGGGACATGTGGCTGCTGTAACCCTGTGACAGACCTGCTGTATGTCAGTTTCTGGTCATTTGGCTCCAAAGATTATCTTGAAACACTTGAAATATGATTCCTTGAACTAAAAAGCCTGCTTCTTATTGTCACATGCTGAAATATGCCCTAGATCTTTCTGCTGCTGGCCTGTAGGGCAAACTAAAATATTTTCTAATTGCTGTTTTGGAGAGTAAGTAAACTGTTGGCAGATTTTTCCTTCTGATGTGTTCCTTTTAAGGATCAGTTTTAACTTTCTTTATATCAATTGGCAGTATCGGTGCAAGCTGCTACAATGCTCTGGATGTATTTGAGCAAGTCTGGGGTTCCAAAGATTGAAGAGGGGAGACTATCAGCATCCTGGGGCTTGGCAGGCTGCCACGCTTGTGTTTAACTTCTCCTCAGCCCTTTGTGAGGCTGGGGCAGGCTGCGTGCTTTGCTAAAGCAATCCGATTCAACAGGCTAGGCAGAAATGTAGCTGTAACTTCTAACAGAATTTAGACAGAACCTATTTACATTATGGGAAGTCCATGTGTCCATGCATTGATTTCAAGATCTAGAAGACAGTATCTTTCACTCTTGATTCTTGCCCTCAATGTATCTTGGACATTGCTAGGTGAAGACTGAGTTAAGAGCTGCTGATAAATCCCCATTTTTCCTATCTTGCAATGTGATGCATAGTTTTGTATGAAACACCTGACCAGCTTTTCCCTAGCAAAACTGAAAAGGAAAATGCAACTGTTTTGCAATTTGCACTCTAAACTTTTATGTCTAATCTGGTAGTTTAGGCTATTCTGTTTCCAAGAGGGTGGGGGTCCTTCCCCAATCAAAAAACAAGACCAAGAAGAAAAAGTAATCTTAGTATCGGTGATATTTGATTGGGCTATGCTTAGCTGGTGTGAGAGTAACAGTTCAGACTCCTATAGGACTTGACATCTCAGTTAGGCATTAATCACTAAAATAAAAGGGATTTTAATGTACATGCAGGTTGTTTCATGGTCTTAAAACTGCTAAAGGCATTGACCGGGGACTGTATTCTGCAGCTGTCTACATCTATACACAAGCATTTCTAAATGCATGAGGACGTAAAAATGTTCATATAGAAATTATTGGAGAACCAGGTTGAAGATGGCTTCTCTGCAGTCATAGCACATATTCCCTAAAGCGCTTTATTAAAGCGTGTAACAAAGTATCTGAGCATGTGATAGTCATTTCCTTTTAACTCATCAGCCCAACTGTCTTCTGGCTTTCAACAGCTCATGTAGATAATTTTGTCTGCTGGTATGTGTAACAAACAGCTTTAGATCTCCTCGAGATCTAAGTCTTATGGTAAGTAATGTCATATGTGACTCCCCTATAAGCAGTATGGGGCTGGCATTCTGAATTGATTTTGATGCATTTAAAAGGTGTTCTGAATTAGTCTAACCCTTAAGCGTAGTAAGGAATGTTATTTTTCACTAGATCAAAGCTTGTACCTAACAGTTCATCATAAACTTTCCTCAAAGAGCTTGGTGCTGCAATCTAAGGTTCTGTACCGAAGTCAAGGATAAGAACTAACCATGTATTTCAGTCATTAGCTGAAGATTATAATGCTGACACTGTGCTGACTTCTGGTGTGATTGTAGCCAAAGTGATGAATGCTGTGCTGTGTATGGCAATGCAGCAGGTTCCTGAGTGACTTCAATTTCTTGTGCCAGCTGAGGTTTTTGTTAGTGATTAGATAATTCTATCAAGTAGAGCATGGCAATGTTACACTGCCTTTGCTTTTTTTTTCTTCTGGTGATAATAGCCTTGTTGTAAGATACAAAGTCATGCAAATTCCTGCAGCAGAACCAAAGGGGAGGGAATGTGAACTAGTGAAGGGGGAAGGGTACTGTTGTGCCTGGACTTGTGTATTCCAGAAATACTGAGCTATTTTAGTCTTTAGCCACAGGTTATAGCTTCTTGAATAATGAAGATGAAAAAACTTGGGAGTAGGACTGATCAATCACTGTCAAATTATCTCTGTTGCATCATGGAGTATTCTGAAAGAGGCTGAACAGACTACATGCATGTTCATACAGGAGCAAAACTCTAAACCTTAGCTACCCTTAGGCATTACTCTTGTTTTTTATCTTGACATATGGGGTTATGAGAAATACCTCTTCCTGGATAAATTCTGAAAGTGTTGGAGCCAGGTTAAACCCCTTGATCAAAGGACATAAATGGTGAAATAAATAGGAGATAGAAATAAGTCATTATGTTAAAGACATGCAAAACAAAGGAATCTTAAGGATAGGGAAGTGCTTTTAAGGTCTATTTCAATACACTGGAGATACATACATGACAAGCATGCTGTTTTGAGTATGCTGCACTGACCACAACATAGTGTAGGGTGAGAATGTAGCATATTGATGAAACTCAGTCAAATATCATTGAAAGAACAGTGTAAGAATTTTCCGTATCATAAAAACTTTCAATCTGATCTAATAAGACCAGAAACTGAGTAGTGTTAGCTGCTGCTTTATGGTCACATTGACTATCACTCACATCAGCCTGTATGAACAAGCAACTCAACTGCAGGGCAGGGCTGGTAAGTCATCAATGGCCACTTGAGTTTGGCTTCGTCTGAGGAGTGTCACTAATGACAACTGGTAGACAAATTTGTTTTTAAAGCTTTGACTGAGTGATTCTGCATTAACTTTGATGCAATGGCGCCCTTTTTCCAGGACTTTATTAGAATTTGATTGTAAAAGTGTTTATTAACACTGAAGTAACACTTTAACTGGAAGAGTGTGGCTATGAAATTGGCCAAAATTAGAGGAATGATTGTACTTCAGTATTCTAAACATGCTCTATACAAGCTTTCAGGAGTTGAATGATAAGACTTGTAAATGCAAATTTGTTACTGAACTCTTGTCTCCTTGAAAAGATCTGAACTCTAATTTGTTAGAAGTATATGCCAGTCCCCAAGACAATGAAATCAGATGAAGTGTTTTACTCAAACACTAAGTTGAGGAAGAGGAGGAATAACCCATCTCTTCTATGAAGACAAATAAGTCTTACATATGTGAGTTGATGTTAAGTTTTTAACTTATTTCAGAAGCTAACTAGCTCTCATCTATAGGAAGCCATGAGAAATGGGAGAGTGGGTGCAAGAAACCATGGATGTGGGAGAACAAGGATATTCTAGAACTTCACAGCAGGCAAGAAAACTTAAACTGAAACCAGTACTTGCAGATTGAGACAGCAAAGGCAAAATGCAAGCCTTCTTGCTTAGATAAGCAGGAGCGATGCTGCACCTAATAGATCTTATTCCATTGGGACAGAAGAAGTTACCTGTTCTGGAAAGGTGGAGTGCTTGGTAGCTATGCATCTTCTGTGGAACATTAGCTGTGTACTGCTGTGTACTTTGGCAGCTGAGTTTCAAAGGCATTCAGGCTTTTCCAGTATGTGGGGTAGCATACTTCCATGTGAAAAACCTTTGTTTCAAGCAGGTGTGTATTTCAGTTTTTCTCAGTCTGCATTTGTGCTACTGACATGTCAGGAGACTGCCAAGTTTCTTCTATGTACCAGGTCATCAACTTGTTTCTTCCATTATGGACTGATTATTTTTTTTTAAATAAGGTCTAAAGCCAGCCTTAAGTGATGTTAGTGCATTCCTGAAAGTCTGTAAGGGGCAACCACAAAACTTCTTCCATTTCCTATACATACATAACTCTGTGCTGTAGAGACATGTTCTTCAATTGCTTTTCAGAGGAGTCTCTCCTAAGTATAGAGAGATTGGAGGTAGTAGTATCTAAAGATAGTCAAGGTATTCTTGTAACAAGGTATTCTTGTAACAACTCATCCTTACCCACAACATATCTTGAAGCTCAATGTTGGGATTAAAATGGTGACTCCTGCAAAGAAACTATGAAAAAAAATTGCTTTGCTGTGTGCCTACTACTAGTGAGCATAGGGTGGAGGAAAGACAATCTAAGCATAACCTGTCCCCAACAGTGATTTTTTTCTTCCCCTCACTGTTATAAAGATATATAATGAGTGATAATTGTGCACATAAATAACTGCATCAGAAATGGATTCAGAACTTGGAGCTCAGAGCTTTTTCAGAAGCTGGTAAGTCATCTGAGGTCACTTTCTAGTTTGTATTGTGATGGAGGGAGGTTCCAGTAGCAGCTGCCTTCATGTGGAGATGGGAGCAGTATCATTTTGCTGACAGCTGAGGTGGGTCAGAAAACTCCCAGACAGGGTGTGGAGACTGATGAAAAAGATTTGAATGACCTGTGACTGATTGCTGAATGCTTCCTGCTCATGTACATTTAAGTATAGACCTGATGTTAGGAAAAAACTTAAAGATGATGTTGGCTGGGAACATGAAAGACTGGCAGATAAAGTTTGAGGAGGGGAAAGTAGAAGGCCTGTTCGTGTTGATAGGTTTTAACACTGCCTTAGAAGCAGTAGAGGAACTGAAGGTGTACTGTATGTTTTCTTCTGGAAACCACCCCTCTGTGGGAAATCTTGTGTGGGTGTTCGTTCTTGTGACTGTTCTGAAAGAGCTGAATTAGAGTCATGAGCTTTCAGTGGAGAATTACTTGCTGTGCTTGGAGCTCTAAATCTAAGTATCCAAATAAGTGCTGAACATGCTAAACTTGTTTCTTTTTGGTGTGTCTCCAGCCTTCAGACATCTCTGAATACAAGCTCTGGATGTCAACATGCTTTCTTTTTTTGGAATTCTTCTGTTTAAGTAACTTTTTATGAAATGCTATGAAGCAAGGTATGGTTATTGGTCTTGCCGATGAAGCAATTTCCTTGTCTTACCAGTGGGATACTGAATCATTCATATTGGTGAAGGTTCTTGTGCTTAGTACTGTATTATATAGCAACATGAAGTTCTGTATGTGTTGTCTTGAACTATACTTTTTAAAGCCTGTGTGCTGATGGAATTCCATAAGCATATGGGAAATGTTACTGTCTTGAAGTTGGTGTTGTAAGACGGTTTAGTATGGTAATTTTGATTATGCAAGACAGGACTATTCAGTTAATTTTCAGTTAAATAGTAGAATTGAGACAGATTCTTGGAGTGTCTTGAAAATAAGCATAGAGTTTATGCATAGGCTTTTTTAGGTGTCCTACAAGAAATGGGGTTAAAGATATGATCTTAGAAGACCACTTGATCTACTACAAGCTTAAGAGAGCTTGCTGAATTGATCTTGCAGGTACTCTTAATTTCTGTCAACAATGGAAATGTACTTAGTGCTTGAGCTTCTAATCACCATGGAATAGATGGAACTTCAGCCTTATTTTCAAATAGATAAAGTTCATATCATATCGTATAGAGCAGTTGCTCAAAGCTTTATGCTTTCTACAAGATCACAATAAAAATGTTTCCCTAGTGCTCTGATACAGAGAATAAAGGACAGATGGATGGGTATTCATCAAATGGGAAGGGGAAAGTTAACTTAAAGGGAAATGATACCAAAGTTCTTATGTGCAATGGAGCAATTAAGAAAAATAGTATGTATCAGACAACATAACTAATTTCTAGGTCAGATTATAAAACAAACTAGAAATCTTTGCAGAAATTATCAATTTAGATTGATCATATCCAGTATTTGCCTCAAAGCTTAAATTATTGCCCTTCACTTAATACTGACTCCAGTAGTCAGAAATTAAGCTGGTTTGAGTCAAGTGCATTACCTTTCAGAGGCAAACTGGTGTAGACGGTATTTAATCTACACTTTTAATGCATGGAGTTTACATGAATGTAAATCTACCTTTATCAACTCTCCTTGCATTAGTGTTGCAGCTTCAAAGTCTTGGTATCTTCACCTTATTTACATTTCCACTTTGACTCTTACCAGTTTGGTTTTCCTTACATGCACACTAGGACAAGGTGTCACCGAAGTGCATGTACACAAGTACGATTTGAGTTGGCAAGTGCTCTAAAGGGGTTGTTCTCAACTGATTGCCCATCTTAGAAAATGCAGGAAAGAAAATCTTAGCTGCCTGGTTACAAAAAAGGCTCCAGCATGCTGTATAAAATCAGATTCTTCCTTTCAGTAGTGAGCAAGGCCACTGGGATTCAGCATTGCAAAAACCTTCCTTGAATGTCAGTGGTGACCATTGCCTTGCTTTTGCAGTCCGTTGTAAACTATTCTCTTCACATACTTACCCCAGAAGTTCTGAAGTGTGATATGCCATGTCAGAAAGAAGAGTTTTCAGCAAGGGAATTTCGTATTTTTGTATGAAAGCATAGAAATAACTCTTGTGAAATTCTTGCAAGTGTTAAAGCTAGCAAGACAAGCAGTAAGGAGTGACTACAAAGCATGTTTCTCAAGCTACCTGTGGTAGAATGTTAGACGTTCAAAGTTCTCCTCTGGCTATGAAGACACAGAACAGAGAGAGATAGATATTAATACTGTTTTGGAAAATGATGGGATTTTAGGGGTTTATAGAGATTTTTTAGAAATAAATATCTTAACTCTGTCTAGTGAAAGTGTAGAAAACTTTCAGTAGCTGTGTCTTCTAGATTAGCAGTGAATGAAAACCAGTATTCCTCCTTGTATGGATTTTAGCAGCTTTCCAAACAGACTGAAAAGCAGCCTCTTGGTGTCACCGCAAACAGCTTATGGGAACTTGTTCTTTAAATGCTCCCAGGCTAGAGTGCTGGGTAGAGCAAAGTGGCAGCTGCTTGATACAAAATTCCAATCGCGCACAGTGTGCCATGACACATTGACCATTTTAGAGATTAACATTTTTTCAGTCTCGTGATAAAGTTGTTCTTGAGACAAACTGACTTTAGAACTGTTCTGCTGTGTGCAGTGAAATGCTGTAGTGCCATGCAGTATCACTGCTAAGAACACAGTGCAGCTCTGGCTGCACGACAGTGCACCAGAGAGATAGATTAGAGGGTGTCAGGCATGAAATAGCTTAACTCTGGCAGATGACTTGTTTGGGTAAGCCTAGTTAAAGCAAGGCGGGAGTACCAATTCATGGTGTTGCTGGCACTAATTGAACTATGTCAACTTTTTCTGAATACTAATGCAAGGAGATTTTTTCTGTACATGCTGCATTTGACAGCTAGTTAGCAATTGTTTAGCTTGGTTGAACTCTACTTTTCTGGGGATGGACATCTAGTGCTTAGTCAGGGATTTCTTCCTCCCTTGTCAATTTGCTGTTTAGCAAAGATACAAGCAAAACAGGTGAAAATTTCTTATACAACATGACTATCAGAGTTTTATGTATAATACATTTGATACTGGACAAAGCAAGTTTAAGAAGTTGAGGCACTTATGGTTAAAGACAAGATAGAAAGCTGTTAAAGTCATACTGGACAATCTTAAATTATTAGATTAGCCCAAGACTACAGGCAGTAATTAAAAGTTCACAGCAAGACTGATAAAATTCCCTGAGAGCTGTGGCAGTGTTTGAGGAAGGCTTTCCGTCTTTCTGAAAGAGAATGCTGTGCTTTTTTCATCTATTAGGGTGATAGATGTGGTCAGCATTCCTGATGGAAATCGGGTGTCTAACTCCTGCGTGCTTGCACCTCAGTGCTCTTTCTCTTTCACCGGTAGCGAACAGGACTGTTCTGCTTTAGGATAAAGCAAGCAGTGAATGGAAAGACTAGTTACTGATTTTGAAAATTCAGGTAGCTAACAGATTATCAGGTTAGAAACTGGTTGTGTTGTGCAACAAAACTTTAGAGTAAACTGTTTCGTACCATTTCAGAATTAAATAGTGGCCTCTAAGAACATGTAAAAACACTTCATGATCTAAACAATCAGAATACTGCTGCACCAACTGATATTCTTCAGTGACTTTTCAATGACTACAGAGTCTCTCATACATACTGTGTACACAGCATACTGTGGATGTCAGGTCTCTGACACACTCATTCAACAGAACTGCTTCAACTGCACCCTGAAACTTATGTCAATATAACCAGAGGACCAAAGGTTGTCCTACTGTAAAGTGAGAGTCAGTTGAAAAGAATTAACTGGCTGGTTACCTTTTTCCCCTGAAGACTGTTATTCTGAAGGGTTTGGGACAGTTACTGGCGGGAAAAAGTCTATGCAGTGGTCAGTTAACTTTCCCACACCACTCTTGGAAAGAATGGACATTAGCAATTCACTTATTCATTTGAGGCTACTTTTTTCTGTAAGAGCTGCAGCAAGTGAAACTGTTTCTTGTACTGTCTAATACAGGAAAATATCATTCTTGTAGTTCATGCTTTTTAACCTCTTGCTGTTTGTCACCAGAACCACAAATACCAAATATTACTTCCACAATAGTGGCAAGTAAAAGTCAGGCTAGTCGTGCCTTTAACTCTTACAGGTTTCTGAAATCTGCTAGAGCTGCTAGTGTAGTTCAACACCTCTGTGGTTTAAACACGTGGGAGCTTTGCGCTGATAGGTTGAATGGGTAAGTGAGGAGTAGAGAGACAGCGAGTACTGACAATCTCGGAGTCTGTTTACTCTTGATCTATGGCTGCTACCCATGTGAAAAAACAGGTAGGCACACTTGAGCTTGTTCAGTAATATTAATACTGGTTTGCTTAACCTACTTCTTGCTGAGTAACAGATTCAATCTAATTGGGTAAGACAGTTCTGGGACAAGCTGTGCTGGTTTGGGGAGAAGGGGGAATGCTGTCAGCTGTGGCAACTTGCCAGATATATCCAATACACTACTGGCTAAAAAGGAGCCTTATTCAGTTCACACCTGACCCTGGTAGAGCTAAAATGTACATTAGCTTCTGGAGAACTGGACGATATATCCTCAGGGTAGTTCTGGATATTTGCTGTATCGTGCCAAACATCCAGCTGTAGGACCAACAGGCATCCAAAGTAGCTTATTCTTGCTGGTGGCTCCTAAAGGACTTGGGTGAGTTTTGAAAGCGACAGGGGCTCTAACTCAGTGAGAGGATTGGACTGCATGCTCACCCATTTTGGATGATGCTTTAGCTTGTATCTATCACACTGAATGACATGAACTTTACTGAGATCTGGAGTTGGAACTAAGGGGCTGCTACTCAGGTGTTCCTTGATGTTAGCATGTGGAAGCCTGACCTTAGAAATTCAGGGAGTTGGAGAAAAAGCTTCTGTAAAACAGCACAAGTAGAGCAGGGAGGAGAGTGCTCATTAGGTTGGGCTTTCCCTTGGCAGGAAGACTGAAAAAAGGGGTTTCACTTACTGTTGAATTGTGTTTTTTCCTGTCTAGGATAAATAAAAACACGTCTGATGGTCCTGGAAATTGTATGAAACAACTAACTTGTAGTTTGGCACAGAAGCCTAAATAGTGGTGCTGTGCTTGCACACTGTGGCAAATAAGGTCACAGTAGTTGATAGCAAGGACCTAAGAGACATGGTGTTGTCAGATAAATTAGTTAGTCTGACTGCCACTAATGACCCTTCTTGAATTTTGGCATGACTAAATATCTGTTAGTGGTTGTGGTAAATAGTTGATAGTGAGAATCCTTCTCACAATAGAATGAGAACGTTTAAGTATACCCAGACTAAAACAGATTTATTACAACCATTCACTGTAGCTTATTAAGCATCCTGTGATGCCTGAGTTCACTGCAGTGTACAGTACCTGATGATATAAAAGCAGAATAACTGAAGCAGACTAACAGGATACTTACTACTTGTACACGTTTTGAACACACTCAGTTTGATTGGCTAGGTCTCTTGATCCTGCAGCATCGCTGGGTAGGTTTTTTTGGCTTGGTTTTATAGATTAAACTTTTCCTATGTATTATGTTCCTTCTTTCTGTTGAACTTCAACTGCTTTTTAACTGAACTCTGAATTTCAGCATTCTGAAGGACAATATTGACATGAGCTTCTTGGCATTATTCATAAACCGGGGACGACTTGCTGTTTATCAGACTCCTGACAATTCTGTATTTGGTTCATGAAAAAACTGCAGAACTTCATTGCAAAGTCTTCCAGTTCCAGCAAACAACTTTGGAATAAAACTCTTCAGCTACTTGTGCATTGACTTGTGGGTGACCGCAGTCTAGACTATACATCTATAGTTTAATATTATTTGATGTGGGACTGCCAAACTTGTTAAAATCAAATTTTGATCTCTGGACAGCCATTAAGCTGATTAGCCTGTCAAAGATGACTTGAACTAATATTACTTCAGTGAGAGAAACTATTTGTTCCATCATGCTTTCAGTTGTCAGACTTATGTAACCCTTGGTCATCTTTCTCCTCCTCATTAATGATTCAGTTCTTGGAGGATGCCAGAACTGTTATTCTTGTCTGAAAGAGAACTTTGTAGAACTTTGTCCAGTTATCCATCAGTACTCCTAATGAAATGTTAAGGGTTTAAATGCAACTAACACAACTTTGGTTTCTGAGCTGTGTGCCTTCGGGTAAGACTGAGCTTAATTTTTACAAGGAAGGGGAACTCAGGCTATGCTGTTGGTATTGACAGGGTTAAACCAAAATTAACCTTCATAGTAAAAAAGTATAGCTGGAGAAGCTTCTAGATGGGGTATTTTACTCTACTTGAGTAGGTTCCTGTTAGTTCATATAAACTACATGTTAAGACTTCTAGGTATGGTAAGTAGTCTGGGAGGAGAAACACTGACAAACTCAGTATCATGCATATCCAGCAGTCATTTGTATGTTTAACTTTTTTCTAGCCTCAATTCCCATCATGTAGGAGGAGTTAAGAGCAGAAACAATGGTAGGGCTAAAAGCAAGAACTGCCACAATAAGTTGCACTGCTGTGATAAACAGGACTTTTGTTTATCCGTTACACTGGGAAAGAATTCTGTAGAAATTTTCTAATGTACTTAAAGGCCAGGTTGGCACTGTCTGAATCGTATAATGATAACTTATCTTTTGCAGTGAAGTAAAAGAAAAGATAAAGCTTCTAATGTCTGACCTGGCTATAACATTTTTCATGTAGTTTTTAGCTTACAGTCTACCCCTGTTACACTGTAAACAAGGGAAGCAAGAATAGCTCCCAAGCTCTTATACAGTTCTAAATTCCTGTGATGCTGCTGTAGGGAACTGTATTAGTTCCCAATGCATGACATTATGCAAGTGTTTCACTTAATGCTGTTGCAATTCCTGGAAGATCTGGTGACAATATTTGCTGAGTCATTTAGATGTGAAAACTTTGTGGTTAGAGAATGCAGAACTTTGCATTGCATGCAGCCACTTCCATACCCCCAAACAAAACCCCTGATCCCCATGACTGCTCTGTAGCTTAGCTCTCATCTACACCCGAACCTCTGAAACACAGAAAGTATTCCTTTGTGGTACCATCAGGTTTGTGTCAAGGCACTAGACCTACCAGAATGAATAATCCTATGGTGTCCTTTCCATACTACTGTAGTAAGCAAGTAGTTATCTTTCTGTCCTCTTTCTTCCATGGTTGTACACGCTGGAGATTTTAAGTCTGTTTCATCTGATCACATTTAGCTTTTTTCCCCTCTGGGGGAACAATCCAGTTTCTGTACTGCTCAACACTGTTCCCACACATGGTGAAAGCCTACAGCAAAAATTCTGCTGGACACAGGAAAGGGAATGACAAATTCCTGGCTGAACTGAGCATGACAAACTGAGTCATTTAGTTTTAATAACATGGAGAATAATGTTCAGATGCCAGGCTCTGGAGGGATGGTGTGTTCTACAGTTTGCTTTATGAGTTTTTTGCAAGCAGAAAAACACTTGCAAAAGCTTTGCCTGAAAGTCCTGTTAAATTTTCAAAAGGCTGTCTAGAATACTCTGCATACCCTGCAGGAAGTTCAGTATGTGCATTTTCAGTAACAACAGGATTGTAAAGAAAGTCTACTCTGTTTATACTGAATTCTCTTCCTGCCTCATGCAGGAGACAGGACAGAAGAGCAGTAATAAGCTAGTATGCAGGTCAGGTTTATTGTTAGTGGATGTGAATTCTAGAGGTGAAAGCAGCTCTGTATAAAACTGTTTTGGAGTTTGGGCTACTTTAGAAAAGGGCAGCACTCATACTGGGGTGTATTTGACTATTAAAAGGCATTAATCTCTAATACTACAGTGGTGTTGAGCTTGTGTGTGTTTTTAGGGGTAAGGGGTATCAAATCCTCCTAATGTAAAGCTTAAATCTAGTAAGTAAAGATAGAAGCTTTTATGCTGATAGGCACATCAGTTGTCTACTTTCACCCAAATTTAAATTACAGAAGAATATGTATTAATGTTTTTCTAAATCTAAAACTCATACTATAGAAGCAAAAATTTGTACTCTTATCAAAAAAGTGAGTTAGAAATAACTTAAATTACTGTTCTGGACAGCTGAAGCCCATGCTTTCTAAGTGACTGCTATGGAGTACAAAGTACTGTTCAGTGCGGGCTTGCATTCCTACTGGAACTGCTGTCTTCTCACACAATGAGAGGCTACTGTACAAAGTCAGCCTTGGCTTCTGCATTATTCCTGAGCTCCTGAATCTGCCAGTTAGCACAACCCCACTTGCAGTGGCCTCTCTCTTTGAGAGGCTTCAGCTAGTCTGCTCTGCTGCAAGACCGTAGCTGCCTTTCTGGTATAGCATATCTGGCAGGAGGCTGCAAGGTGTTAAAGTTTCACATAGGCTGGGGGATACTGGCAAGAGAAGTTGCCACTGTCAAGGAACCAAGTGCCTGGCAGCCTTGGTTCTGTCAGAGTCAATGCAGCTCCAGCTCACTGTATAGAAAGGCATTGGGCCAGGTGGTTGGAGAAGACAAAATATGGTAAGATGATGGAATTCTCTTGGGAATGGAACTGACAAACTCATCTGAATGATGATCAGACTTTTCTGGTCAAGGTTAGGCTTTCTGTTATTTCAGTAAGAAAAATCATTTGGTGCTGTTCATATATCAACCAAACCTGAAGTCATACTTTGCAACTCTGCTGCTTTCTTTTTAAGCTATATGTGATGCTGTACTAGTTCAATCTCTATTGTATGCCTTAAAGGCACTTTGTGCAGGTTTCAGCAAGGGTTATTGCTGTAGGAGGCTAACATGGCATTCTTGCTAACTGTTCTTTATCCTTAAAGCTTTTTTGGATGGGAGGGCATTAGGCAGGAAGGGATTCAGTAAATGGTAATGTCCTTCAGTGTGGTGACTGATCACAGCCATGTTTACCTACAGCATGCGCAAGCATCCGAGAAATGGTAACTGCCTGACAACCTTTTCTGCAATTCTCAAATAATTTCACTTTCGTATGTAGTGATTATGCTGTCTCTACTCCTTGCTGGTAACAGTCTAGCAACCCTTTCTGCAACTAATCAATACAACTTAATTTTCTTATGTAAATGTCCATCAAGTCTTTGGAAAAAACTTATAACCTTAATTAAAAAGGCAGAAATACCCACAGATCTCCAACAACTGAATAGGTAGGACTAATGGGTCTGTTTCCCTTGTTGCTTCAGATTCATGTACAGTCTCATGTAAATAACAGCAAGTGATGTCCATTTCGAGACTGTTTCAGGGCCAAACTGAAGAAATCTTTCTGTAGAAGACTGAGGTTGGTACAGAGCACTATAGACACTGGGATTACATTGTTCTTGTGGGCTTGCCCTGTGGTATGAAGGGACAGACTGCCTGAATTGAACACAGACTTGGTGCTTTAGTGCAGTTGGAGGCATTCCCATGTAAGAGAATCGATGGTGAGACTGATGGCTAAACAAATGAGGAAGCTGAGAAGGAGCTCCTTATAGCTTGTGTGGTGCCCTATGCAGTGCCTGGCTTAGTATAACTAAACTTGATCCTGTACAGCTCCATTAAAAAAAATAAAATAATTCCCAGATGTAAAGGTAAAGCTTCTTTAGATGTGACAATTGAGTTATAGAAGCAGTAAAAGCCTTCTGGCCAAACTCTTTCCTGATGGTATTCTCTTGGGAATGGAACTGGGCATGTGGTAGGACAACTTTGCAGTAAGGCAATACCAAAAACACCTTTAGGCATAAAAATCCAGCCTGGACAGGCCCAGGAAGACAATGTGAGTTACTTGTATACAATTTCTGTGTACACTATTTAGGAGACTTGTATCATCAATGTGTCTCTTCCAGTGACAGAGTCGCTGAAATGCAGGCTTGGTGCCTTGCTTGCCAGCCTTAGTCCATGACACACATGCTGCTTCAGAACTTGAGCTCTGAATATGGAGGCAGGAGCTTTCCTCTTGCACGGTCCTTATTCTCACACAGGGGATTATGAGCTGGTAGTGAAGAAATTAATGTGTAATTTTCACTCCAGAATATGCTGGCTAGTGATGCTGTTTTATGCAGCATCATACTTTATAGATGAACAGCCAGAAATAGTCTGCTTTGTAGAGCTTTATAATTCTCTGGAACTTCACTGTAACTGCTGTGGCTTTCAGATAGTTCTAACAGCTGCTTAGTCAACCCTTTCTGAGAATGTCTATTGGGAATGAGCTAATTGGTACACTAAAGTACTGACATTAAAATCACAGAATCACAGAATCTAAGGGGTTGGAAGGGACCTCGAAAGATCATCTAGTCCACCCCCCCTGGCAGAGCAGGGTCATCTAGAGTACATCACACAGGAACGCATCCAGGCGGGTTTTGAATGTCTCCAGTGAAGGAGACTCCACAACCTCTCTGGGCAGCCTGTTCCAGTGCTCTGTCACTCTCACAGTGAAAAAGTTTTTCCTGATATTTACATGGAACCTCCTATGCTCCAGTTTAAAACCATTGCCCCTTGTCCTATCATTAGTTATTACTGACAAAAGCTTGGCTCCATTGTCCTGACCCTCACCCTTTACATATTTGTAAACATGGATGAGGTCACCCCTCAGCCTCCTTTTCTCCAAGCTAAAGAGACCCAGCTCCCGCAGCCTTTNACTTGTATCATCAATGTGTCTCTTCCAGTGACAGAGTCGCTGAAATGCAGGCTTGGTGCCTTGCTTGCCAGCCTTAGTCCATGACACACATGCTGCTTCAGAACTTGAGCTCTGAATATGGAGGCAGGAGCTTTCCTCTTGCACGGTCCTTATTCTCACACAGGGGATTATGAGCTGGTAGTGAAGAAATTAATGTGTAATTTTCACTCCAGAATATGCTGGCTAGTGATGCTGTTTTATGCAGCATCATACTTTATAGATGAACAGCCAGAAATAGTCTGCTTTGTAGAGCTTTATAATTCTCTGGAACTTCACTGTAACTGCTGTGGCTTTCAGATAGTTCTAACAGCTGCTTAGTCAACCCTTTCTGAGAATGTCTATTGGGAATGAGCTAATTGGTACACTAAAGTACTGACATTAAAATAAGACAATTGAGCTAGAAAAGCATGCTGTTGAACAGGATTTCTTGTCAGGTTCCTTCACCTAATGAACTTATGGCTTTTTCGGAGATGGTTATAATACCCAGTTCTTCTTTTAACTGTTTGTTCTTGCTAATCAAAGGTGGACCTGAATGTTTATAAACAGAAGACAACTGTTTTCAGTTAAAATTCTTTCTTAATGCTTATGCAGTTTTAGAATAGATAAAGTGCTAAAAGCTGAAGTGATAATACACAGTAAAACTAAATTATAAAGTTCAGGGACTACTCTTTCCAATGAAGACTTCTGAAGAAAAAAGAGAGCTGTTTTAGCAGCCCTAACTTCCCAAGCAACATGCTAGCACGTGACACTGCTATGCACATTCAAGTACAAACACAGCATGTTGGTGTGACCTTCCAAACTGAAGAATAACTTAACCGGCACTCTAATGCTACATTTCAAGTACACTGACTACAATAGCTGTACTTAATAAAAAAATTATTTTTTAGTTTACTCTCTGACCATTGGTTTTCTCCTGGGTTTTTGTTGTAAATAACTGTACTTTAGCTATTCTAACAATCTTGTTTCAAATCCTGGGATTGCTGTAGAACTCGTATAGTTGGAAATTATTCCAGAGAAGGTCTTAAACTTAAAAGATGAAGTCAAAGGTAACAGGTTTAGCTAAACCGTTAGGCACAAGCTCGAAAGGATCTAGTTTAAGGGAAAATCTATAATATTGGTGACTTCTTCAGAAGATGCTTTGAAGGCTGTTAGCCTTGGAGCTTGTAGAAACCCTTGTTGCTGAACCTTCAGAAAAAGTCTGAGTTTGCTTAAGTCTAGCTGAAATAACCAGATTTATATATTAAATCTTGCAGAATATTTTTTTATGAAAGAAGGATTTGTGTATAGCTGTGCTGGTAGTGTCCTTAGGCATTACTTCTCAAAGAACACTACTCAACAAATAAGCTTAAAAAAAATGCAAAGTGGTGGTTGAGATTGCAAACTGCTTTTAGCATCTGACTTGTCATGTATGATATACATAATGGCTGTTACAATGAGCTTACACAAGATAGAAGAAGCAGTGTTGTATGAACTAGGTCACTAGAACTGAATGCCAAACTTGTATGTACTAACCTGGACTAACTGTAGTCCATTTACCTTGACTACTGTTCATGCTTAAATATAAATATACTTTGTCACTGTCCTCTTTCAGGCCAGGAGCGCTTTGGAAATATGACCAGAGTATACTACAAAGAGGCAGTTGGTGCTTTTGTTGTCTTTGATGTCACAAGAGGCTCCACTTTCGAGGCTGTTTCAAAATGGAAGCATGATTTGGACAGTAAAGTACTACTTCCCAATGGCAGCCCCATCCCTGCTGTGCTTCTTGCAAACAAGTGTGACCAGAAGAAAGATAGCAACCAGAATCCCTCTCAAATGGACCAGTTCTGCAGAGAAGGTGGCTTTGTTGGATGGTTTGAAACATCTGCTAAGGTGAGCATAAAGAATAAACATGTTTTAACTCTTCTAAGTATTGGCATATGAATGGATGAATGTAGTCATGTGAGGAATAAAATTATCAAGTATTGGAAGTGACAGGCAAGTCTGTGGTGTTCATCAAAAGTTGGAAGTGGTGTGCAGGCTAGCTCACTCCCGAGGAAGACTTGGAGCATATTTGGTTTGGATTAGAACTGCATCTTGAATTCAGATAACCTTAAAATTAACTGGAAACCTTGATTAACTGATTTTGATAAGTTTCTTCATCTTGCATGCATCAGAATCAGTCATTGCTTAGAGGTTAATAATACTAAATGCTGATTAAACTATCAAAAAGATACAAATAATCTTTAGGCACTGGTTTTTAAATTGCAGCTTCTGTCTTCACTGTTGCACATAGGAAGTGGTTAAGACTCCAGAAGGGAACAAGCTATTTGCTCACTTGTTGCTACCTACTCAGATGATAATGTCACTAAAGCAAATTTCTGTTTTATCAGACAGTGTCAAGACTGAACTGGAGAAAAACATTGTTCTGTATAGTAACTTAAGCTAAGATAGACAACTGCTTTGTTCAAACAGATAACTTTGAGTAACTTCATTTATTGTGCACTTTTAATCTACGGACTTGGTCAATACACAGATAAGCTTGCAGTAGCTTAGTTGGAAGTTAAATCCAACAGTTCCTTAAAACTCAATTGAAGAATTAAAATGAAAGGTTCCTCTAGATAAAGACAATGTGGCTGACAGACCAAATTAGTGATCTGGCTAATAACTCCTTTATATGGTAAGCTAAGCCTCAAGGTCCCTTTTTTTCTTTGGCTTGCCTGCTTCCTTTAACTGCTGCTCATGAACTGGTATAAAGTGATGCTTAGACAACTCTTTGAAAGAAAAAGTCTGTAAGAGGAATATAAGAAATAAACTAACTAGCCTCTTCCTGATCACTTTAGGGAAGAAGAGTACACAGTGACAGGAATTAGTTAAATTAGCTAATAATTTGCATTTGAACAAATAATTCCCAAACCCACCCATCTGTTAATAAAAACTCACATTTTATGACCCTTTATAGTGAAAAATAATACCAAGATTCTGATTTGGGTTGTGTTGCATCTTCCCTGAAACTTCACCTGCCCATAACACTGCTATGCATAAACTTCAACATGGGTTAAAAATAAATGCAAGTAACTTGAGAACAAAAATGACAGCTTTCATTTTAGGTGGCATTTACGACACAAAAATGTAAAACAAGATTCTTGGTGCAGAGAAGTCCAGACAAGATTAGTTCTAGTTCAGTTATGAATTGACTTGCTTAGGAATTGACTTGTTTAGGACTCTGAAGAGGTGTGGTTTAAAAAAAAATCAGGAGAGCTTAGCAAAAATTCTGGACAGCTTTCTTGTTTCCTAAGCATACCAGGTTCTGTAGGATCAAAGCTGTAGTCCAAGGCCCCTTGGCACTGGTAAGCTTGGCCCCTCAGTAATGGAGATACCCTGACAAAACACATCTCTGGGTATCAGGCATACAGACCTTATAAAGAGTGTATGTGAAGGTACTTTTCAAAGCAGGCACAAGAAAATGTGGAATGGTTAGATGAGGCACCCTGATTTAGCTGGGGTTTTGAGATTGAGATAGAAGAGGTCCTTTTACATAAGTGCATCCAAACTGCAGCAGAGACAGAAAAAGGCCCCCAAAGATACTATGCTACTACAAGTAGTGTAATTGCCCATTTTTTCCTGATGCGGAAATGCACTTTGGCATTTGAGTCTTCTAAATGCAAAGTGACACCCCCAACTACATACTATATTAGAGTCAAAGCATCCTATTTGTAATATGGGTGAATAACTTTGTGTCAAACCTTTCCGGTAACCTTCTTCAAAAAGTAAGTGTATGACCTGATGCATCTAAGCTGTTTGTGTCATGCTGATGAGACTGTAGAAGTATGTTGTATTTGGTCAGCTTCTACTAGTAATGTGTGACTATTTAAAAAAAATCACTGACTACTTTGCTTTCAACATTTCTAGGACAACATCAACATTGATGAAGCTGCTCGATTCTTGGTGGAAAACATCCTTGCCAACTACAAAACCTTTCCTAATGAAGAGAATGATGTGGGGAAACCCAAACTGGACCTAGACCCATTGAAAGCAGAGAGTAAATCACAGTGCTGCTAATGCTACCACTAATCAGTAAATGTGATGGGATGAGCAGCAAGACTGATCTTCAAACTGCTATGGTGCTGCATTGTGACAATCCATATGGGGTGTCTGGTATTATCTGAATAGGTGATTCTTGTGGGTGTTTACATATTCTCATTTATCATGAAGCTGAGTATCTTGTGAGTTATCGCTCCACTTGCTTGAGTGGCTGCATCTAAGTCTGATTCGTGTTGTCTTACTTGAGAACATAAGGTAGTGTTTACACTCCTAAAAAGGAACAAAGACAACATCAGTGTCTAGCTTGCTTCTAGGACATATGATACATTCCAAATAGGACTCACGGTATTAGCTGAATAAACACTTTCGCCTTTAAAATGAACTTTTCCTTTGTCACCAGTAATGTCCTACTTTAGCCTTCTCACCTACACACTTGTCCTTATTTATTATCCCCCACCATGAGGATCTGTCTCATTACTAGTTCTCCTAGATCAAGACATCCCAGAAATCTTGAAGGGGCCAATGACAGATGGGAGGTATCTATCTTAGTGTGTTCACTAGGACTGGGTGAAGTAGATGGCTGTTACCACTGAGTAAGAACAAGATGGGTAAACAATTGTACTTAACAGGGGAAAGGTGTGGTTATAAAGATACTAACAAAAATGCATATCCAGCCTTTTAAGGCAGAATATTTTCAGCTAATATCTTTCATATGTAGCACATTAATAAATACAGTTGTACTGTTGGCACATAGTAATGGTAACCCACACGCACATCCAGAAATAAACATCCAGTCACTTTTTCATGCACAAACACTGGAAACTTTACCAAGAGTGCAAAAATTAAATATCTTACTGTCCTGTGATGATGAACTTCCTTTTTTTCTTCTGTCTTGAGATGGTTCTGAATACCATGAGGGAGGGGAGAGGTCTTGAAGGAAATAGCTTAACTGGTTCTTGCTAGCCTATCAAAAAAAAAACAAACAACCCAAGCTCTTTCTTTTTCAATTTTAGAACAGTGCTGCACTCTTCTGACTATTCAGAGCTGGTGAACTGGCTTACCATTTATAACTGTATACTGAGATGCTTATGTTTCCTTGTTATAATTCATGTATTTTGGCAGCAAATGAAGATCAAAAGGATTGAAGATTTCATGGTTCTTGAATATATTCTAGAACTCTGGCTCTACTTGGCTGAAAGGCTTTGAAGCTTCTCTTTATTTTAAGGGTTTCTTCTGTCCTGGTACCTCATTGCTACTGACTTAAGAAGTCTTATCTTGCTTGTTTATTTAAACATCAGCATGAAGTATGTGCCAGATCGGATATACTTTAATCTGTATTGAGATTTCCTAAACTGTCTTTTTTCTAAAGAGTAAAGTACTTTTTAAGAGACAAATAAATATATTTAGGCATCTTATGTATGTTGTTGGTGTATGCTTTTGAGAACATGAATCTTCATATCATGTGTCCCATCCTATACATAAATGCTTCCATTGACATTTGAAAACAATTTCATCTTCTAGTAGCTGCTATATTAAAGGCTTACTTTAAATTACCACAGTAAGGCTTGGCATAAGCTAAAACTGGGTTCAACTATCTTGGGATCATAAGACAATTCAGATGAAAGGATTCTTCGGAGGTTTTCTAAGTCAACATCCTTCTCCAATCAAGGTCATACCATGGTGCTTAAGCTTTCATGTGGTCTGGTGTTAAACCTTCAACAGTGGAGGCTGTACAGCCCTAGGAAAGCTATTTCAATGCCTGACTGTCGCCTGAGAGTTTATCTAGTTTGAACCTTTTTAACTTCAACTTATGTTCATGGTCTGTCATCCTACCATTGCCACTGTAAAGGATGTGTCCATCAGGCTTGTGCAGATTTATTGGACACTTAAGCTTGATTGCTACTTTTTTTTTAAAGCCTGTAGCGCTTCAGAAAGGAAGCTGGACCCTGTCCATATTCCTTGCTTGCTGGTTTGTTGAACTTTCTAGCTAGTCTGGAAATACCATAATCTTCCTAGTCAGTCACTTGCAGAACAACTCTATTTAGACTGTAAACTTGCTTTTAATAAGCTATTTAATTTCCAGTGTCCTGGGTTTTTTCTAAACTTTAATTATGGCTGCACAAATCCAGTCACTAGCCAGGGGAACACGTGTGTAGCTTGTTTATTTGATGCTTCTTGACTAGATGAAAACATGATAAATCTTGATGACCAGTCAAACAAGATATACTTGAAGCAAATTTAACTTGAAATTGTAAGTTTACTGAGCCTATGCAATATAATGAGAAGTTTCACTAGTGGGCAATAGGCCAATTCTTGAGTCTGTCTAGTATGGCATAGAACATTGGTCTACTCTGAAATGTTAGCTACTTAAATACCTACTTTACTGTGGAAACTGCCAGTGGAGGTAGACTATTTTTTCCAAACAGCTATTGTGCTTTTTCTTGGTTTTAGTTTTCAGATTCAACAGCAGAATGAAAACGGAACTCTGAAGCTTTGGACTCTACCTGAATGCATGAATCTCATCCGGCTCCTGTCAATGACAATGCAATCTTATGCCAATTAGTTTCAAGAATGTCTAAATTTCTGCCTGAAGGGCTATTGCTGCTGTGCTTAAGCACTTCTGTTGTCCTGTATGTAGCCTGTGTTCTTCTAAATCTTTATGTGAACGCAGAATGGCCATGACTCTTAAACTGTGGAGTATACTGGTACTGATGTGAGCTGTCACTGACAAAAGATCAGGTGCAGGGTGAAGTTCAGGAGCTATCATCTACAAAAATAATGATTTAAAGTGACTGTGCAGATTGTATCACAAAGCAGACTGGT
Source organism: Aegotheles bennettii (assembly GCA_013398125.1). Classification (NCBI taxonomy): domain Eukaryota; kingdom Metazoa; phylum Chordata; class Aves; order Caprimulgiformes; family Aegothelidae; genus Aegotheles; species Aegotheles bennettii. The sequence continues at coordinate 229,613 of VZRW01013370.1, read as the reverse complement.
ATTTCCTAAGTCCAGTAGTATAAAATCCTGTGTGACTTCTACCTGCATGATGGAGTCTTCTTTTTTGTCTTTTTTTTTTCCTGCCACCTTTCTGGGGAATAGAAAGTTTTAATAGATGGCTAGTCTTCCTTTGTGCTACAAATTGCATTTTCACTCCGGTTCCTTGGAGGGAGCATTTACTATATTTGAGACTGGTGCTATGGATCAGGAAATCTGATCCAGATATAAAGTGGAAACTATAAGAAAAGACTGCCATTTTAGCTCAAGAAAGGGAATGGGAGCATCTCCCTGGCAGAGCAGAATGAGACCATAGTTTGTGAAGAAGTGTTTAGGTCAATTAAACTAGTTGTGAAACCCTGTCCTAATTAACTGAAGAATTTTGATTTGGAAAGATACGTGAAAGTTTGGACAGACCCAATTTAACTTTAGGCTACTAAGTGAGCAAGAAGTGTCAAACAATTTGTTTTACATGTACAGGATATATAGTAAAGTGATGATTCATCTCCATCAGATGAACAGAGACCCCACACTATTTTTTTCTCTTGCCATCTGAAATATGTCAATCTTAAATGAGCAAGTACCTGACTTCCTAGTCCCTGTATTTAAGGGAAGGTTTTGAGATAAAAAGCTTGAGTGAAAATCTGAATCGGTGCCTCCATAAAATGTCTTTCCTGGCATGTTTCCATCAACTGATTTTTGTAAAGGCTGGAAATGGCATATAGTCTTCCTGGATGGTTGTTGTGCAGTATGTCTTTGCAGCTAATGCAAACTCAGCCGGCATTCATTTAAAAAGCTTAATGAGGCATTACAAATGCTTAGAAAACCAGAAAGGAGTTAGAACAATTAGTGATCTTTCAGTATAGGATTTTCTAGGTGTATTTCTAGGTTTTCTACTGCAGTAGTAGAAAAATATAAGCTATTCCAAGCTCCAGAGTTCTGGTTATTTAAACTTTGTCAGACTATTGAGTTGTAATAGCATTCAGTCGTCTTAAATTGAACAATTCCTTGTTCATCTATAGTGATTAATCACTGGGCAATAGCTTGAGTCATTCTTACAGACTCAGTGCCTGAGTAGCTGTTTGATAAATGGTGGTATGAGGAAATAGTTATAAAATAAACATGTTCAGTAAAACTACAGAATTTAATGGTGAAACGTTTTGCTCTTAAACCTTTGCTCCCTTATCTTTCTAGTCTTAACATATTGCTAATGACCTTGTTTCCAAAACGGAGAGTTGACTACCTCTTTCTTCCTTTATAGAACACTGTTTGGCACAGAAACACAATTCTGTAAGCATTTGTATGCCTCTGTCCTTCATCTAATGAATTACTAAAGAACTAAGAAATAGGGGTAGCAATATACTTTAAGGAATAAAAAAATGTATTAGCAAAATACCAGTGAGATAAAAATTATTCTTAATTGAAATACATCATTCACTTGTCAGTAAGCAAAAGGTAATTTCAGAGTTCTTTGTCTTGTAGCAGAATAATATTGAAAACAAGGAACACCAGATCTAACTATGTAGTGAAGATTTGAAAGAAATTGTGCTTGTATTGTACATTACCATTATAAAGCTCTGTTTGCAAGCTCACTTCTGTTTCAATTCATGTCTAAACAGGGAAAAAAAAAGTAGTTGTATTTTTAAACAAATTATTATAGATTCTTTTATCACCAACTAAAATAGTGTCCATTCAGTGAAAATTTCTGGCTTAGACATCCTATTTGGCGTACATACTAATGTGAATAAGTTCTACTAGATGGTTATTTTATCATTTCAACCTGTGTACATACAAAATGCTTCCTGCCCCAAGTATCTGAAGGAAAACTTCCCTTTTTAGGTAGAGAATGTTTCAGATAGCTTTGAATCACAGAATCATTGAGATTGGAAGGGACCTTCAAGATCATCCAGTCCAACCACCTACCTACATCACCACTAAACCGTATCACCCAGTGGCAGATCCAGGTGCATCTTGAACACCTCCAGGGACAGTGACTCCACCACCTCCCTGGGCAGCCTATTCCAATACTCAATCACCCTTATAGTGAAAAAAATTTTTCTAATGTCCATTTTTCCTAATGTTTGGCTTGGGAGGTGTACAAGTAGAGGGCTTGCCAAGTTAGTAAGAGGTCATTATAGTGATCTTGCATCTTTTTATCACTGGGTAAGTCATCATTTGACCTGAACTCTAGAGGAAATTAAAATATGCAGGATTCCTGGACTTATTGCCCTTAACTTGTAACTGGGAGAAAGAGGTTGCTGCTGCATGTCATTTGGCCTTTTAATATTAAGGCATCCTGTCTTTTACAGGTTCTAGGAAATTAAAGTGTTCAGTCTTTTGATAAAACATACAGGCTGCTTCTGTGTGGCCTCATCTTTCTTCTTAAACTTAGGGACTTTAAACCAGTTTATTATGGTGACCCTTCAGAAAGCATAAGTTATGCTGATATTTATCGGTCCTGTTGGAAAGCCCTTGGCTCCCTAAAGGTTAAATGTAGCATGGGCATTCTGCTAACTGTTATTAAACTCTACCTTTCTTGGTATGTATCAAAGTATGTAGTATTCATCCACAATAATGGACTTCCAACCCCTCACATTCAGATGGATTTGTTTGACTTTTGTATTTCAAAAGTGTCCTGTAGACTGTGGTATTGAAGTTTCTGTAGTGTAGTACTTGGGCCGCATTATCCATTTCCATTGTTCATATTATGTCAAAGCATCTTTGGTTATAATGAGTGAATTTTGATTATGATGACAGTGCTATTCAAGCATTGATGTAGCAAAATGTCTGCCCCACCAAGATACATTCAGTATTAACTTTAAATTACTATGCCTAAAAGGTGATTTTATACTCGATCAGTATTTATTCAGTACAAAACAACATTGAAATAGTTGTATTGTGCACAAAGATTACTTCTAGACTCTTTGCTGGATAGCACTGGGCTGCTTGAAATGCTAAAGCTTCTATGGATAGATGTACAGGCAGACTACTTTGCTTGAATCTTAAATAATTCCTTTTTTTAACTGTGCTTTGCCTCAAGGTACCCAAAGTCACTGCCTTCTAGTATTCAGTTTAAGGAGGAAGGGCTTTCAGTTAGATTTTCTGCCAGGATGGTATTTGTTTTCCTCAGATTATTCTTTTTAAGCACAACTAGATGAGACTTACTATAGCCCAAGTGGTTATGATGGCACTTGTGTCCTATGTTATGTTTATGATGGCACAAATGCCATAATGTCTCCTTTCATTTTCATGTGTTTCAGAATTTAGGGAATGTAAAATGCATTGTAGTTTTGTTTTGTTTTTCTTAAAAAAAAAAACATTTAGAGAAGATAATTTGTTGTTTATTTAAAAAACAAAAACCAAAAACAAAAAAAGGTAACCTGTAAGATGCTTCAAACTTGTTTTTCTAAGCTAAGTTTGAAGACATCTTACAGGTATACCTATTTATGGTCTTGTTCCTAACCTTTCTTGAAGAATGTTAATCACATTTGTATTACAAAATATTTATCTAGCAGTCTTATATTTTGTATTTTTAAGAATATAGCTTTTTACTTTTAGCCTGTATACACAACTGCAGCCACACTTAAAACTACACTGAAATTAATCACAATTAAAAAGGATTTGCTATTATGTGCAGCATGCCTTGAGTTAGAACAACAAAACTTGGCTTTTAAATCTCTCACAAAGAAGTTGCAACCTTAATTGTAAATAACAAAATACTAAAGTAAAATGGTGTACTAAGAGATTTAGTAGTCTCCACAACTCAGTAGATACCACTGCATTAAGATTGTGTATTCTCATTTTAAAAACGAAAATATCCTTCTATCCCTCAGGCTACTATCAGTTATTTTTAAGAGATAATACTACTTCCTCTGTCAGGATCCCCATTTCTTAACAATTCCAATAGCTAGCATACCACAGTTGCCCTCAACTCCAAACTTCAGATAGGGGTTTTCACACAGTATCAAAACCAGGAAGTTTTTCAATTTGACATAGAAAGATAGTCCTGTTGTGAATCAGCAAATGTAAATTTACAAGAGAAAGGCAATGGCACTGCCCAGTTCTCTGAGCTACCTTAATTTTCTTCTGTTGCCTGCTCTGCCTGTCTACACTCTGTTCCCTCCATACCGAAGTGGAGAGAGGATCAAAGTTGCAGTGGGACCCAGTTTCAATTTTGGCTTAAGTACGTGCCCATGGGACTCAATGGTACTGCTGAATATTTTACTGAATATTTTAGGACTGTCTTTCTCCAAAATGAGACTGTGATGACAATGGGATCAAAAGGTGCTGTAGCAGAGAAAAAGGTCAACAAAAAGGTAAGGGGAAATAGTATTGCAGCTGGGGTTGATCAAAATCCTTTCTAGGGCCATGACAAATTCAAGGGAGGCTAGAGTGGTAGAAAAGGCATGTCCCTGGAAAGATCAGATGAGACACAGTACCATAAGATTTTTGAAATGGCAGTGGGCAGGAGGTTTTGTGCTTAGAAGACTTTTCTGTTACGCAGTTGGTTGCAATTTTCTTCCTCTACCTTGTCTTACTCTGTAAGTTTATCCAAGATATTAATATATTCCATTAACCCACTTTGCTCCCTAACCTCAGGCTGATTTAACGGAATACAGCTGCTTGTCTTTTCAGGGGTGGTTTTGCTCAAGTTCAGGTCCCTGTCCTGTAAGTCACCTCAGCAGTCGACTGTTCCTAGCTGTGCACAGGCTGCTCCTCCCAAGCTTTACCACACATTGCAGGGTTTCCTTTCTCTCAGGCATTGCCAATCTCAGTGCACACTCTGCAAAATGAATAAATGTCAGAACATAAATTTTCCTAAGAAATTTTTTAAAAATATCTCCAAAACCCAAACAGAAGAAAATCAAAATGCATTCTACCTCCCTTTCATCCCATATCTAACTTTGTGGCAATCTCATGCTTGAAGATCACAGAATCACAGAATTCTAGGGTTGGAAGGGACCTCGAAGGATCATCTAGTCCAACCCCCCTGCCAGAGCAGGGTCACCTAGAGTACATCACACAGGAACGCATCCAGGCGGGTTTTGAATGTCTCCAGTGAAGGAGACTCCACAACCTCTCTGGGCAGCCTGTTCCAGTGCTCTGTCACTCGCACAGTGAAGAAGTTCTTCCTGATATTCACATGGAACCTCCTATGCTCCAGTTTGCATCCATTGCCCCTTGTCCTATCATTGGACGTCACTGCAAAAAGCTTGGCTCCATCATCCTGACCTTCACCCTTTACATATTTGTAAACATGGATGAGGTCACCCCTCAGTCTCCTTTTCTCCAAGCTAAAGAGACCCAGCTCCCTCAGCCTTTCCTCATAAGGGAGATGTTCCACTCCCTTAATCATCTTAGTGGCTCTGCGCTGGACTCTCTCAAGCAGTTCCATGTCCTTCTTGAACTGTGGGGCCCAGAACTGGACACAATACTCCAGATGTGGCCACACAATACTCCAGATACAGCATCTGTTCTTGTGCAAGCTTTTGTGTCTAATTTTTATCCTTTTTTTATGGAAAACATTCCAGAATCATAGAATGGGTAAAGTTAGAAAAGGGCTTGGGAGATCATCTAGTCCAACACCCCAGCCGAGAGCAGAGCCAGCTTGAGCAGGTTGCTTGTAGCCACATCCAGTTTGATGGAGACTCCACAGTCTTGTTGGAAAACCTGTTCCAGTGTTCAACCATCCTTGCTGTAGTTTAAAAAATAAAAATCTTATTTTTTTTAAGTGGAATTTCCTGTATTTAAGTTTTCACGTTGTCTCAAACCCTGTCACTGGGCACCTCTGAGAAGAATCTGAGTGTCTTTAGTCTTCTCATCAGGTATTTCTACACATTAAGATTTGTCCCTTCCATGCTCCCAGGCCTTCTTTTCGTAAGGTGAAAACTTTTTCCTGTCTTGTTCTGAAATCCTTGTGTAAAATCAGAGGGGAGCTAAGTCTGAGGGGTCTGAGCTCCAAGAGCCCTGAGAGGAGCTTTGATAGTGTTCCTGTTCATAGTTAATGTTTTTCTGTTCTCTCCAACTGGTATATGTAACTACGAAAAAGTGCAAAATATTTAGTCCTAAAAGGCTGATTTCCTGTAAGTGACTTGTGTGTGCTACAGTGGTTGAGGATGTGGTGGTTTAAGGAGAAAAAAATAAAATAAAAGCCAGTATTTATTTTGAACGCTATCTTAAAAGAATGATGACCAGAATGCCACCCATCCATTGCTAACCAGTACTTGTTATATTAGTATCTGTTTAACTACATCACAATGGGTTCTTAACATACATACTTTTTCTGCTTTATTGTCTTGTATATTTATTTCACATTTTCCAACTGCAAGGCTGCCTCTACCCTAACAATTCCCCTTCCAGGGGGTGTCTGTCAGATATACTTCATGGCTAGTGAAGCAGCTGATTTGACCTTACAGAGTCTTTGTCAGTTAGAAAACTAGCTTATTTTAAAATTCAGATTAACTCCTCTTTTCAAAGCAGCTGTCCTTGTCATTTCTGTTAGGTTATGGAATTCTAAATTAAGTTATTGGATAAAGTAAAAAATGTAACTCAATGGATGGAAAACTTGAGATTCTTTTTTTTTCCTTCATAAAGCACCTAGATACATGCTTTTAATGCCATCAGCCTTTGCAAACAATGTATTGTAGAATTTTATGGCAAAAGGTGCATTTTGAACTTCATATGTAGCAGCTATTGATTTACGGAAAGGACTCCACAACTCGGGAGTTGTAAAGTAGGTATGCTTATTCAGCACTGGGACGCATGGGGGATAACTCCTCCAAACACATGCGTGCCCTTCAGCACACTCTACTCAGTATATATGTGGTTACATGTTACATATTCAGTGCATTACCTAACACGCCTGTACATATTTATGACCTGTCCCCTCTTAGTATTATAATGAGCTTAAAAGTCATTTTCATGTTATTACACCTGCGTAGTGTTTCCAGGTGGTCGTGGGCAGGGGTCTCCAAGGATGATGTCAGAGGTCTTCCTCGTCTTGAACTTTTTACCCGTGTTCTGAGCATGTTCTCTAGTTCTTTGGCCATGGTCCAGTACCCAAGCTGGTTTTCACTGGTTTAGGCCTCAAGAAATGAGCACAGTGTCCTTGCTTCCAGTCTTGTATCTTCTTTTTATCTGTGGTCTGGTGTCCTCCCTTCTTCCCTTGGCAGGTAAAATAAATTTTAAGCAAGCAGTATGCATTGTTTAGCTAGCAGCTCTTAATAGATCAATTTTTAACCCATTCCTTAACTTCTAATTCCCTTACATCACTATCACTTAACAAAGAATGAAGGGCTCTCTAGCTTATGTACATTCTCTTCTGATTTCTGTCCTTCCTCCTTCACCACCCAAAAATGTTTACAAAAAGATGCACTGTATTTCCATTCTTTTCCTGTTGTCTTTCACATAATTGTATTATAAAAATATTTTCTAGGATGATGCAAACCTCACTGGTCATCTGCAATGGGATCAGAAAGGAAATTTTCCTATAAGGAAAACTTTCACAGGTGCCTCTTAGACCTATGTTTCATAGATACTCTTCCATAGTAGATTTTTTAACCAGTGAATATAGGAAAGGAAAGGGGGTTCAGAGGAGTAGACAGAAATCACTGATTATCTGAGGTGATTTTATTTGTCTTCTGGGTCACAAACTCAGTCCTGTAACTTTTAGCCTCAGTCTGCAAGTTTACATCAGCCTCCTGCAAGGTGTGGGTGGAGGTTAGCACCCCTGCAGTGGTACTGAAGCAGCCAGATGTCTGAACTCACCTCTGCCTCTGTTGTTATTCCATCTGCATGCCCTGATCAATATTTGATAGCATAATTGTCTGAGGAGAGACAAGCTGCTCAGTTTGAAAAGCAAGAAATGAACCTAAAATGCTTACTTGATTCTCAAGTGAGAAGTGTCCCAAGGTACCTTAATTAAAATGGATGCTGTTTGACATAATGCTGAAGGAAATGCAAAGATGCAGGAGAATTTTCCACTTTGAAATTTAAAAGTATCTATCTGGCCCTCTGTCATTGTGATGTAAATCAAGATCTGACATTTGTCTAAAGTAAGCCTCTAGACGTAGCAGCATCTGCGTATTTTCTTTGTGCCTTTTATCTAGTCATGCCCTCTGCAACTTGACAAATACATTTTCATTGATTTTTATATTTCAAAAAGACTTCACTTGAGTAAGTGAACAAGCATGTTCTGGTTTATTATGGATTTTTCATCATGCACTACAGATTGGGAAACAGCAAACAGGTTACGAGTTAGAAGCAGGAGTTGTTGGCAATAATGTGATCCTTGCAATGTTTCTGAAAAAGTCTGATGAGTTAAAAGTCAACTCTCCGCTGCATTCGAGAGCAGCTGGTTAGTGCTGGTTAGTGCTGGTTTACCTGGCCCTGATGGAACTCCATCTACCTCGGTGACCACAGCCTTCCTACCAGGAACTAATTGATTGCATCATTTTGAAATGAAAAAATAAATAATAAAATAAAAATAATAGTTTCCAACTCTAAGATCTCTCCAAGCTCCAGGACCAGTTCTTTTCTGCTTCCTGCTCATGTGCTTTGCATGTCCCGGTGTGCCAGGGCCAAGGAACCGCTGCCATTTCACACCGGCACCTCTTCACCCTCGCGCTTCGCTTGTTCAACAGAAACCTGGGGATGCGATTAGAACCTTTATAACGAGAATGCACCAGATTTTGGGTTCCCTGCACACGAAGGCGTTGGTGAGCAGCGTGTCCGTGCTCCCCG
>VZRW01013370.1:100182-220579 GCA_013398125.1 Aegotheles bennettii | reverse complement strand
TGGGCAGGGGCTGGGCTCGGCGTGGGGGAGGCGCCCCCCGCAGTCCTGTGCGTGCCCGTGACTTGTGCTGACAAAGTCTGCTTGATCGAGCAGGTGGTTAATTAAAAGTGTTGGTTTCAGCTGACACGGTGGCGTTTGTTTGCTGTTTGTGCTTTTGTTTGTTTGTTTAAACTGGAGGCTCAGCTCGGGGTGGAAGTTGTGAAGATGCTCAGGGGGCTGGAGCAGCTCTCCTGTGCAGGCAGGCTGAGAGAGTTGGGGTTGTTCAGCCTGGGGAAGAGAGGGCTCTGGGGAGACCTTAGAGCAGCCTTCCAGTACCTGAAGGGGCTACAGGAAAGCTGGAGAGGGACTTCACCAGGGTGTGTAGGGATAAGACAAGGAGAAATGGGTTCAAACTAAAGGAAGGTAGATTTAGACTGGGTATTAGGAAGAAGTTCTTTCCTTGTGCAGGTGGTGAGACACTGGCACAGGTTGCCCAGAGAAGCTGTGGCTGCCCCCTCCCTGGCAGTGTTCAAGGCCAGGTTGGATGGGGCTTGGAGCAACCTGGTCTGGTGGGAGGTGTGCCTGCCCATGGCAGGGGAGGTGGAGCTGGATGATCTTTAAGGTCCCTTCCAACTCAAACCATTCCATGATTCTATGATTCCTATGAACCTGTCTGGTAGCATCATCCTGCCAAAACAATGTTGTGTGTGTCCTGCACCATACCTGGCCTAGCAGATGGGGTGTCTTGGACCTCAAGGATAGCAGTAGAAATGGGACGATCATGGCACAGGTGGGTGACTTTGCGATGTGGCTGTTTCTCTTTGTGAGGGGCAGCATCTTGGCTACAGCTCACGGTATGAAGCATTCAGTTTATGGTCAGGAGCAGACAGAAGTTAAGTGTTCCCAGAAATGGTTGTTTGGGTTTAAAAGAACCTCAAAGCTGTAAAACAGGGCAATAGTTTGGGGAATGCACACCCCCCATTTTCATCAGGTAGAGGAACTAAGCTAGCTAAGTTCTCAGGGCAAGATATAGCACATCACTTTCATTTATAGCAAGGAAGCACAATTCCCAACGCCTTGAATGTTTACTTTATGTTATAATGAATCTGAGAAAATTAAGTATAAAACCCCCCACATTCTTCCTATTTTTTTCTTAAACATTTCTGTGTAAGTAGCATCTCTTCAGATTTTTAAAAATTATTCACTGTTTACTAGGAACTTAGTGTGAATTTGTATATTTCTGTGGAAATGTGTATTTCTTCCTGCAAAGACAAATAAATAGAAAACATTTACTTTGACTGTTGCTATTTTGACATGCAAGTTCCATTTCTATGTTAAGAGCAGACTTGTCATCCTAAAGTATGCAAGCCTGTGTGCATGGCACTGGCAGGACTGAGATGAAAAAGATATTTCATGCGTATGCTTACGCCCTTTTCTTATTTTTCTTGTCATAAATGAAGGTTTCAATTGTATCGCTTGTTTCTCTCTTGAAATCAATCTTCAAACGCCCTTTTGTTCTTATTTCATATCCAGTTACCTAGCCTTTGCTACGAAGTGGATTCTTATTTCATATTTTCATACTTCTGTTTTGTATTTCACACCTTGATTCCCATTTTGTTAGCTTCTCTGTTGTTGCAGGCAATCAATATCTTTAATTTCCCCTCTCTCCTCACTGCATCCCTTTGCTTAGTAACTTTTTTCTTGTTTTGACCGCAGCCATGCAGCCCCTCATATTTACTGCTTCAAGCAGTTTATCAAAATTTTTCTGATGATAGCTAAGCTGTCAGGGAAACTTTTATTTTTTTAGCACTGTTAGAGAAAAAGATGTCTTTTCTTACTTTCTAGTGTATGTGAAAATGAATCTGTCATCCAAAAGGTTTTGTATCCTAATATTCATTCTTATGGTGTGAGAATTTTGTAGCTGTTCTATTAAATCAAGAGATATGCTTTTTTGGAGAGTCTAAAATTATGTACTTTTTATATAGTAAAATGGTTAATTCTGTCCTATATCATACACAGTAACTTGTAACTGAATCATTCTTATGAAATGAGTTATTTGTATCAGTTTATCTACAGCAGTATTGGTCCTCTCCTTTAGTACGTTGTTACTTTAGGCTTTATTAAATGAGATCATGATTAGAAAATTGTTTTCCCAGTGTTAAATTGAGATGAGAATATTTGATGAGAATTGATGAGAATTGAGATGAGAATATACAAACTATTTGAATTATGTTAAGTTTTGCTGAAAGACCTCTGAAATTCAATCTAGGGATACACTGGTGCTATAATTGAAACCTGATGTTTGACCTAGAGGACAGGAGACATGATTTCTCTTCTCACTCTGCAATTATCAACTAATTGCAATGCGTCTAATGTCTAGCATATGCCAATGTTAATTCAACGTTAGCTAGGAGTCAAAGCACAGGAATATTTAATCACTTCACTAAGACTGTTTTACATAAAGTATAGTAGCTTGAAGATGTCCTAATCTCCTGACTAACCTATCCCTGTCCACTTTTTATCAATCTGAAATATTACTAAGGCCTTTTGGATTGATAAAAAAATGTTGGTTTAGGTCAATGCATGTTGTGCCAAACTCAGCAACTGACCTAATAAACCTTCTTGTTTGAGCTGTCAGGAACGATTTTACTTTAGCATCTGTTGAGCTGTAGATGATGAATTTAAATCAAGGAAAGCTAGTGATAGCTGATTCTGAATTTTTGCATAAATAAAGTTTTGTCTTGAAACAAAAAATCTTACGGAAAAAGTAGCCCTATTTTCTCATGAAACAGTAGAGAATGGTGCTATGAAATATTTGAAAATTTGAATTCAGCACTTGCTACGCTTTCAGTCGTATTGTTTTACTCTGTAAGTTGGAAGTGCTTTCCAAGTTGATTAAAAGCTCTATTCTGCTACAGTGCTTAGTCTCAGTAAGATCTTCATCCTCCTGCTGAAAACCCACACACATCTTAATACTTTCTAGTCAAAGATCTGGGTGAAAATCTGGTTTTGCTGAAATCAGAGAAGATTGTTGATAGTTGGGGACTGAACACAGTGAGGCTAGAAGTTTACCCTTGAGAACACTTTTAACACCTTGAATAGCCTTTCTTCTTATTTGTCTCTTTTCCCCAGATGGTCAAAATTTGTACCCCAAACCCAATACAAAAAATGTATTTTAGCATTCTAGTCCCTCTCAAAGGACTGAAGCATAGAAACGTATTTCTTTTCTTTAGCCATGCTATATGTCAGTGGTCTCCGACCTTTTTTGATCAACCTATCAGTAAAAAAACCCTATCAGTAAAACCAAATTGAACACAATCCCCCAATATATGTTTATTTATTCATAAATTATATACGTGCACTACTCAAGTTCTAATATTTTAAAATATTTCTTCCTTATGTGTGCACCCCACTTTGGAGACCACTACAAAAGTTCTATGGAGAGAACAAGCAACTAGGCAGTTTCAAATTTTGAACTACATTCTCCTAAGTCTACAGGGAGCTTTTAATTTGGATCAGGCTTGTGGTCAGAAGTTAGACCTACAGGTGATGATTTATGCAAAATGGAGGTTATGTTTCATTTTTCAACTTTCAACTTTGCTTCTAGAGTGCTTTCGCCTTTGTCGTAGGGTTTGTAATGTCAGAATGCTGGGAATGCAGTTGATAGCAGACAGATTGTGTCATTTATGTGAAAATGGAAAGATGCTTTATAGTAAGGAATATGTATATTACAGTAAAGATACTCTGTGTTGGCAGGTTCATGAGAAGAAGATGCAAATCTCATTCATTTACTAGAAAGTACAGTTGTAGCCCCTAATGCAGAGAATGTTCAGTTTTCTGATTTAAGGCCAGATCTGTATCATTGTTGTCAAGAAAAATGAGCAGAGTACTGAGCTGATTCTGCAGGAGTCTGCTCTGGGACAAAATTATTAATACTGCTGCTCTTAATATTTATAGTTGTTGAGAAATATTGCTGAACATGATGATAAAACAATTGTACTGTGTAACCCTATGACTTAGTCCTTGTTTTGGTTGGCAGTCCCTGTGTTGGAGAGATTGATCTATTTTTCCTCAGATAATTATTTTCTCCTAATAGTACACAAGTGTTCCAAATGATTATAAATGTTTTATCAAAGGCAGTTTATCAAGTCTTTTTTTAGTGGGATGTGGAGATTTGAAGTAAATGTTTGGAGATATGACAATTACTTATTAGGCATTTTCTGTTTGTATTCACTCTGTTACCAATCTTTTTCAGTGTATTTGAGAGACAAAGGCAACTTGTAGTGTACACATTTTGTGTGAGTCTATGAGAACTTAAATAGTGTTACTATCCCTGCATCAGAAAGAGGAATGGATATTTGCAGACTACCTGAAAAAACGTTGTCCCATCAGTTTAGTATTGTGTGATAATTGCAAGATAGATTTTCCTTGAGGATCTCTGATGCATTTTTGAACACAACTTGCAGTTGCAGGGATGGGATAAAAATGTAAATCTTATTTCGTATTTTGTCTAATATTGTCTTCCTGATAGTAAATGCTACTTGTTATCAATGTCTGAAATGATTGAAATACTGAGTAGAAATATCAGCGGTAGAAAAAAGAAAAAAAAGTTAATAGGTTTTTTTTTTTAAATGTCATTTAAAAAAAGGCCTGAGAGCTGTCAATACCACAAAGAATTAGAGTGTTATAATTTCAAATCCTGTGGATTCTGCATTAATGCAGAAGCCCTCTGAGAGTAATAAATACAAACAGCTAGAAAATATATTTTGATGACCTTAAAATTACTTTGCTTGATTTCTAGCGAGATCAGGCTTATTTTTCCCCTGTAAATGCTTACAGTAGTCAGCACAGTACATCTGTACTGTGGAAAATAACAGGGGTTACTGATGGATATATTATGGTACTGGAGTGGGACCTCAGCAGCATATGGAGAAGGCAGGAACATTCCTTTGGACTCACTAAGACAGACTTTGCATGGCTCTCTGCAGGATGCTCCATTGGGTCTCTCTTCATTACTGCTTTCTAATTAGGTAGCAATTCCCTTCAGGAGCTAGGCAGTTACTGGAGATGACAGGCTGAAGAGCTCAAAAGAACTGCTGTCCTTACGGCTTTTCTTAATTGCACCATTAGAGGCTACTGAGAATCTGATATTTCCCAGGTTTCAACAGCTATAATGAATAGGAATTGATGTCTTTGTCGGCACTAAAAGAGGTTCTGGCTAGTAAGAATGGATAATGAATTAATATGATTTTTAAAGGAATTTTATGAAGCTCTATGCCATCAAGCCCAATCTTCTGAATGAAACTTGAGTCATCAGCATCTGCCAGCACAAAGGAAAATTAGAGTTTGTGTTATTAGGGACAAAAGTGAGGAGTTAACGGTCAGTGCCAAGAACTGTTGTGTAGGATAAGGTCAGAGTGATGTTGGAGTTCTTATTAGGGAGAACAGTAACTAAGAGCAATATTTACTGCTGGTGGATCCTTGAGGACCTGCAGAGACAGGCTGAAGCCTGGACTAACTGGAAGAAATTAGTTACGTTTAGCTGCGCACCTGGTTGATTGCAATGAGTAGCAAATTGTACGGTGGGTTGCTGCACCAAAATCTAGGATTACTTAATGTTCATCATTAAGATTTAAGGCCGGGACAGCAGGAACAGAAAAAGTAGCTGTGTTGCTGTTTCATGCTTGAGTTCCCATATGCCTAGGATAAGGAGTAAGCCAAGGCTTGTGATTGAGGTTTTATCCACTGCCACCATGTGTTCCTCTGGTAACTGTTCTTAAGGTTTAGGCTACAGCAGTGGTTTAGAGAATACAGACTGAACAGAATAATTTTTTTTATGTTTTGGGTAGGGCTCAGGGCTCACTAGATTGACTGAAATTTGGGAATGGTGAGAACTAATGTCTTGTGGATAATGGCATGGTGGTTGAACTTGAAGCTGCTTTTAGTGTTGTGCTGGAGTGCTTGTGTTCATTAGTTTATGTTGTAATGGGCACTAAAAATTTACATGGGGTCATGGAACAAGCCTGTGGAAAAGAAATCCATTGAAGATTGTATAAATTAAGAGCAACCACATGTAGCTCAGGAAGTGCTTGAGCTAAAAATGATTGAAGACTATCAAAGTAGAGAAATACACTATATATGGCTTTATGGTCTTAATAGACTTTCAGTTGCAAGTATTGTTTGGGACAAGATGTTGGGCTATAATTCACCCTTGCTCTGACTCAGTACTCCTGTTCTTACGTTTGTGGTCCAAGAAGGTGGCTCAACAGTGTACCTTTGTGTTGCAACACAGGCGTTATCGAGGAAAAGGGTTGCTATATTATTGTAAAAGCTAGTTAGATTTGTATGTTGATGCTTATGCATGTTTTTGACCTTGCATGAGCTTCGGTCAGAGATCAATATGGCTTGGTGATTCTGACTAAGTTCTGCTAAAAACTTGAAACAAAGTTAAAGTTTCGGACAAAAGGCATTGAGGATACTAGTCCTGATTATTGCTGATGTCCTAAATTTGTAAATTTTAGATTAGGCTTTTTTTTTTTTTTTCTTAATTCTGCCCTATTTATTGGAAACTAGGCTGGCTTTAAAAATAGTTAGTTTTGAGGTTATGGTTATGAGAAACGCAGTGCTCTCGTTCAGAGCATGCTGCTGTCATTCAGAATGACATTCAGAAGCAACATAAATCTGTAATGGCCCAGGATTTCAGGACATCCAGCTGCAGAATTGAATGGAGAAGTGTCAATGTAGCTTAAAATTTAACCATCTGAAATATTGAGCAAATGGTACCATCATGCATGTGCATATTTTCCCCAGACATAGCAGTGTTAGTGAATAAATGTGTTATCACCTTAGGTTCAATTTGAGTGAATTTTTTTGATTCATCATTGTTCTTCAGAAGTTATTTATTGTGTCAATGTGCATTTGCAAACTCATTTACTGTACTATTGTACTAATACTTAAATTACATTTGCAAACTCATTTACTGTACTATTGTACTAATACTTAAATTGTAATCTAACAAAAACCAGAGACATTCCTGGTGAGTTTGCATTGTCTTGCCTCAGCATAAAATAGCTGCTTTGCATTTATTGTCTTTTATTGTCTATTCGTTTTGTACGTAATTCGTATTTCCAAGGCCAGTATTTTTGTTAGTCTCAAAAATAAAGTTAAGCACAAATAGAATTCTTAGTGTTAGCGTTTTCTGGTCAGAAAGATGAAGATCTTGCTTTCAGCACCTGTGCTTCAGTCATTGAAACGTTTCAGCATGTGAAAGCAGTACAACTTTATATAGTAAATGTGTTAGCAATTGTTTTTCCTCATGGCTTTAACTTCTTTTTAGTTTTGTGCTTTATGGTGAGACAATGTGTTCTTTCCCAAGTAAATATAATAAACATATTAAAATAGCAAATAAGCCAACCAGTAAGTTGAATTTTTTATTAACTGGATTACATTTTAATTAGGAAACTATGTATTCAAATTAGCTTTACTAGTTGATTCTAATTAAAAAAACGAACTCCTAAGAGCTCAGCCTACCCTGATCTGTAGATTTCAAACTTCATGGACTCATGGGCATGAAAACATTAAGTAATATAGCTGTGACAATATCACACTAAATGCTGTTCTCCCTACTGGTCATAGTTTTAGCTTTTTCTTTCCTTGTAATTCAAAACAAAGTCAGGGAGTTTAGCAGGCAAACACTGTCCATGAGCAGTTGATTGAAGACTATGCAACCAGAGAGTGCAATAGAAGTCTAGACTTCTATTACAATGAACAATATAACAGCGAAAAGCCGCTTTCAGCAGAACTATATAGCAGAAACAGTGCTGTCAAAAGAAGAATAATTATTGTGCTTTGAAACTGGAAGCCATGTTAGAGACTGCCATGGATTATTCACCTACTTAAGCAGAATGATCTTTAACTTCTGAGAACTCTTTGTAACTACTAATGAAGAAATGGAATTTCCTGTTTTTCTTACCAATGCACGCTAAGTGCTTTGTAAGTGAGTTGACTTAAATCCACAGAAGTACTGACATGCTTTGCCATGCAGAGATATTTAGTTCTTAATTACCCAGGTGCCACACAGAAAGCACAAAAGGATTTTACAGAAGCCAACAAGGAAGTAATGCCGAAGAAACAAGCAAAGCACAAGCCGTGTTCTTAACAGATACTTGAGTACCAAACTCCAGTGTGCAAAGAGGTGCTGCAATCTTACCAGCAGTCTTGTAGCTGAATATAAAGCCAGTTCCATCTTCTTAACAGGAAACACTGGGAGAAACAAGCTCAGAAAATTTACTGGTTCCATAATTTCTATGGTGCTATACAATTATATGGAGAAATATTACTTCAGATTCCCTCTTTGTATCAGGTACAGCAAAGAAGGATTTGGAAAGAGATCCTCAGCTTCCTGCCTTGGAGGACAACCAGAACAAGTGGATGCTCTGTGACTGTGCTGTTAGGTTTCTCACACAGAGCTCAGTGGAATGGAACTAAGATCCCCCAAGTGGCACATTCCTTTTCTTCTTATTTTGTCCTGCATTTGACAAAGTTATGTGCTGCTTGAGACAGGCTGTTCCAGTAGCTATAGATCATTATTCTCACCTGAGTGGCATCTGATGTGAAGGAGTTCTGCTGGCTAATTAAGTGCTGAGCTTTCAGGTGTTTCCTTTTATCAGTATTAAATTTGCTCTGGTTAAATGCTTTATTGTTTTTGTGTTATTAGAACAGATAAACAATACACTCTTATTGGTAGTACTCTGTATTTTGTATGTCTACACTTTGTTATACCTTCATTCTCTAAACTTTTCCTTGTCACTGAATTTCCAAAGTCATTTGTATTGCTACATTGCTAGGGCAACTGGAACCAAACACAGTAGTTCATGCAAGGGACATAGAATTGATTGTGCTGAGTGGCATTGTACTAATTTCATGCATTGGACATCCTGCTTCTAATCTGTCCTAGTGTTTTATTTGCTTTTCTTGGCTGTGCTTGAACAGAGATATTAATTGATCTGTCGTAAAGACAGACAGCTTCTGATGTTGAAATGTTATCATTAACTAAGAACTGTATGACCTGTAGGGACAGTGCAAGGATCAAACAGAAATTTGGTCTGCAGATTGGATGTAGATGATACTTGCACTCAAGACTGTGACTTATTGAAAGACTGCAAGATGCAGCTGCCTATGTTAGTAGGTACTCTGTTCACTTGGCCTGTCACCTCCACCTTTTGCAACCAGATAACTATAAAGGATTTAGGCCAGATGACCACAGTCCCACCTGGAGCACAACCCAGGGTCGACCACCTTGAAAGAATTAGTCAAAGAATCACTTCTCTAGGCTCATATTGGCACCTGAAAATCACCAGAAAAGGCACTCCTCTTTCCAGGCCCTTGCTATTACTCTAGCTAGGTCTTGGTATATCATATTTCCACTTGTAAAACTGGATATAAAGCCCTCTTCTGTAAACTAGTTTTGTTTCCATAGATTAAAGGTGCTCATTTAGGAGCTAGATATTACAAGGTTTCTGCTTTGGCAGACATTTCTTGGGATTAATCTTCAGTGTGCCACTCTTGGGAATGTAAATTTAAAAAATTACATTATTTGGAAGCATGTCTTTTAAAATTCTCAGTGACCTTCTGTATAGTAGACTATGAAAGGCTGGCAAATGAATGACTTCCAGGCCATCTGATACCTTCCATTATCTAGAGTGTTTTCTAAATACATGAAACAGTATTTTTTTCCATTCCATATTAAAAGCTTTCTGACAGCAGTCCTTTGGCTCCGTAGAATCAGGAGCAGAGAATTTTTACTATAGCTGGCTCTTGCCACTGAAAATGGCAAGCTGGGCGTTTCTGGCATGGATCTCACTGGCTATAGAGTCTTGACTTGTGCTGATGTTAGAATGCAGCAGCGTCCACACTATTCTTTCTGAAGTCACCTTCACCTGGTTTTTCTTCTTTGAGCCATTTATTAATGCTAGTTTATGTGATAAAAAAAGATTATGTGATAATCTTCTTGCTGAAATGCAAAAATAGAAAGTTGAAAGAGTCCAAAATTCTGACACTTTACATGAGCTTGCTGTGAGCCTGTAGGTTGGATTTCACATGAACTCTTCCAAAAATGCATAAAAAATTGTTTTTTTGTTTAGCTTTGCTAAGATTTAGTCACAAAATATAAAGCAAATCTATTGTGATCTATATGAAATATTCTGTTGCCTTATGACTGTATCTGTCATGAGTTTTTTTTAATGCATCTTCATCTTTTTTCTCTGAACATGGCACCAGGCTAGTACTGTATTCTGCCTTTTATGTTTAATTTCTTACCTTTTTCTCAGTTCAAATTTTTATATAGCAAAAAGGTACACCTGGTATAAATGAATCAAAATAGCAAAAGTATTAATTATATTGATGAGAACTGACCCAAACTTAAAAAAAAAAAAGATACTGAAATTTAGCTGGAATTTATAAATTATAAAGACTAGAATTCAGACAATATTTATAGAAAAACAAATAGAATCAGGCTGAAAATAAGGAGAACAAACTAAAAAAAAGCAAACCAAAACCAAAACGAAACAAAACCCCTTAAATCCCCCAATGCTTCTAGGCCACTACTTTCCATTAATTTTTCTTTGAAATAATGTCCAGGAAACACGACTGTGCAGAATATTGGCAGGGGATTTGGCATGTAGCTTCTGCCCCCTTTTATTGCCTGGAAATCAAACCAAGAATGTACATCTCGCTTGCCATTAATAATGCAGACAAATAAAAATAAGAAAACACGTGTAATTCTAGCAGGCGAGGCTAAGTGTGAGTCTTACTGACCATTCTCTCAGTAAATGTACACAAGCATTTGAAATAGGCTCATTCTGGGCAAGGTATTGAAGACTATTAGTAGTTCATCTGCCATCTAAAAGGATGTCAGCCATATTTAGAAATAAGAATATTACACATGGAAGTAGTAATTCAAATTACAGACTCCTTTAAAAATAATATAACTATAAAGAATAATCATTTGGCATTTATCTTTTCTTTCTATCATCACTTTAATTTTTCACAGTTTGATCTAACTTCATGCAGAAAACACTCTGTGCTTTTTGAGGAATAAATCCTATCCCACTACACAGAAGTGAAATGACAATGAAACCTCTTGTCGTAGGCTTTGAAAGCAACTGTCATTGCAGCTTAGATGCTTTACAATCATTTGCTCTGCTCATTGTACCTCGACCACATTCACAACTTGAGTCTCTCCCTAAACATGAGAGCTCTGAGCATTTAGACTAGTGTATTTTAGTTCTGTAGCGAGGCCTTTGTTTTGGCTCCAGTGTCTGAGATAAGAATAATGATAAGTTACTGTAAATGACACATATTTTGGTTTTATTTTGAAATTGCTGCTGACCGTATTAATAATACAGAGAAGATTGTATCGCCTTAGCTGCTTATTAGATCTTCTGATCATGACTCATTCTGTTAATTTCTCTTCTGAAGAACAGCACTAGGTATGAAGAGAAAGAGCAAATAATTTTGTAAGTTACTGATGCTTGGTCAAACGTTCTCATATGCTTTTGAAACTCTTATGAAGTTGAATGTTGTCATGGTTTCTGTTGTGGGTTTCTAAGATATTCAGATGCTTCTTTTTGAAAAACTATTTCAATTATTAGAGTTTAAAAGAACTTTCTGCCACAAATAAGGTCTTCAAAGTGCCCTTTTGCGTTTGAGTTCTGAAGATATTAAGGATAAAGTTAAGTAGCTTCCCTCCAGGATGTTTTTGGAGTCGAGCCATTTGTTTGTTCTCTGCCCTCTTTTTCCTCATATAAAGCCTTTACTGGGGCCAGAAATTGTTTCTTCTGACTGCCCAAAATTTTCATCTTCCTGTGTCCCAACATTTGTATTCAATGGGGAATATGAGATGTGAGATTCCTCACTCACGTCTCTTCCTTCAGATTGCTCTTACTTCTGTACATACAGAGGAGTTCAGAGCATCCAAGGTAGTGGAAGGACGAAGGAAGGATAAAAGTTTCAGCTCTGATCTTCATTCACTGACCTGCTTAAGTATCCTGTTACTGAATTATTTCCATTTAATTATTTGCCATCCCAAAAACTGTAGTCCGTATAATATCAGATATACGTTAGTAGTGGATTTTCTGGGGTTTGAATGAAACTAAGCTCTACTGTGTAATGATTGCAGACATTTCATGGGAAGAATAGATAGTATGTAATGAAAGATAAAAGTTTGGTGACACTCTCCAGGGAATAACATGAAAATCATGAGCATCAAATAGATTTTGGCTTCTGTTGAGGTATTATGATCAAATTCACAGTTAATTTTTTAATCTTTAAAACATGCTATGGGTAACGTTGGTGACCATTCAGAACACCTACAGGGAGCAGCAAGATGGGATGAAGTGACAGCCTGTTGGTGGTTACTTAGCAACAAATGCCCTGTCGCACAGATAAACAAAT
Organism: Aegotheles bennettii; assembly: GCA_013398125.1. Classification (NCBI taxonomy): domain Eukaryota; kingdom Metazoa; phylum Chordata; class Aves; order Caprimulgiformes; family Aegothelidae; genus Aegotheles; species Aegotheles bennettii. The sequence continues at coordinate 208,147 of VZRW01013370.1, read as the reverse complement.
TCTTAATAGAATAAATCAAATTAAGATCAAACTCACAATCATTGCGTCTACAGAACGGCTAGCATATAAATACCTAATCATACAGTACCACCTAAATGTATCATACTGCAAAAAAAATGGCTGGTTGGTTTAGACAGTTGTTGTTGCAGATGCCAGTGCTCAATCTTTTGATTTTCCAAAATGTGCTTTAAACGCATATTTTACTCCACAGTTAAAGTTAGCTAAGAACAGATGCATAGACAGTAACTGTAGCTCAGCTGCAGAGTAGCAATTCATTAAATTAATCAAAGCTTAGCTTTCAATTTTGGACCTCACACCTCAGGCAGACATCCTGATACTATGTCCTAAGTCCGTGAAAACCTCCATATTGACTTCTTAGAATGATAATACAAATCAGATCTTAAACATTGAAACTTATGTAGTTTTCATAGAAATAAAGAAATGAAACCTTAATCAAAATAAATCTGAAAAAGGTTTAGCTGCAAAAAAATATCATACTTGCAGCCTGTTTAATAAGGAATGACAAAGATCGCAGAAAGAATAAAAAAGACTGGATATATCTATATGCAGATAATTAATCAGAAACCTCGAAGAGTCACCAATATGGTGGAATCCCTGCGGATTTTTTTCCTAACTTCCAAAGTACAGACATGGAGACAGAAGAAGCCGAAGCACTTTTATTTGTCAAGGCTTCAACCAGATTTCTGCATAAAGCCCAAGAGTCATTGTGGAAGCAATGCTGGCATCATTATTGAGCTATTACACAATTTTATCTGTTTCGAGTATTCCAAATCAAAATTACTGTGAGAAGGTGTCTCATTTGCATCCTCAGATGTGCTCATCCAAACAAAAGTGAAAAATTAATTGTTTTTCCTTGCTTTTGGTGATTTTGTTTTGGTTTATTTTACTGTTGAGAAAAGTGACAGCATCAAAATGCTAAGATTGAAAAAGCATTTAACTTTGACAGGGGGAGGTTAGGAAAGAGAGTATTACATCTTTATCTGGAGAACAGAATGAAATAAAGAGTAGCATTTTCCTGAATTATGAAAAAACCTGCATTGCATAGAGCATCAATAATTTTCATGTGTCACAAAATTACTATTGTCTGGTGCAGAAGGTCAGTAGTACTGGGATAGGAAGGTGGAGTAGGCAGGCTACTCTGAAACCAAATACCAATACTTTCTTTTCTGTAATTCTCTTCAGAAGACTCCATTCAATGTTGCTGGGTTCCTTCTGTGTGGAATGGTCATAGATAGTTTACAGCTAGATTTATCTAAGAAGAAAATATTTGCTCCCTAGATTCCATTGACTACATTGACAAGATCTTCCTTGCTTACAGCATGAGCGAGTAGCTAAAGTGTGTATGTTTACAGAGTAAATTACTGTGTTTAACTTGAGAGAGCACACTTCCAGTACATTGTGGGTCTCTTTCCTGTCTCTCTATTAAATCTGAAGTCTCTGAAACAAACTTAGGTTGCAATCTGTCTGTGTTTTTTTTTTCCTGTTGTGTTTGTCTACCGTGCCATTCCCTATTTCCCCTGTTGGCACTGTATCAACTATACCGATATTCTTGGAGAAACTACTTAGAGGGTTAGAGGTGAAGTAGTGCCAACTTCATAGTCTTTCCCTCATTTGGCAACTTAATCTTCCATTTTTCTCCTTTAGAGTTTAGCACAGGATTAAAAAGAAACTTGCCAGTAAGTTGGTGTTTAAAATACTCTTACACAATGAAGCCATCCAGCTTGAGCATAAAATACCAGTAGTGGTTTGCATTGTCCTTGCATCTGTTAGTTTGTTTCAAAGAATTCTCAATGAATTATATTATTCAATTCTTGCAATAAAGGAACTTCTTAATAGCCTTACTCAAATAGAGTATTTTAATAAGTTCAGTTGACTTTTTTCACTTATTTATGTTTGGAGTCTAATTAAATTGCAGTCTTCATGAATTTTTCCAAAATCTCATTGAGTAATCCTTTTTGAGAAACAGAAGCATTGGGCTTCCTCAACTTAGTTTAGATATCCCAGTCATAGAAAGTACTGTTTCCACGTCTTTCGCATTGTCAGTGTTGAGTGTGTTCTAATGTATCAAAGTATATTGTAATGTAATTTTCTGTATTAATATGATAGTAAGCAGGGCAAGTCTTTCCATATCACACTGTTTTTAAAAATACGCTTTTTTATTATTGTTATTGTCCCAAAGCAGTCAGAAATCTTATAGCAATTATTGCAATTATTATTTAATTGTATTTAGGAATGGCTTCAGAATATCTTTATCATCATCATCATTATTGAGTGAAACTTCCATGCTTCTCTATAAATATTTAAAAGAGCAAACACAGACTTAGAGGCATAAAAAAAATACAAAAAATTATAAATAGTCCTTGAATATTTAAAATTGTTACATATGTCATTCTTATTTCATCTGAAATCAGAAAAACTAGAAGAAGTAATAATTTTAACTTCTCATTTTTTGCTTATAAGTCTATGTAAGAAGCTACCAGGAGTTGTATTGAAATCAATGTTGAAAGGGGCAAAGTTTCAAAATAACACATGTTGAAGCTGTTGGCACAGCTAGCTTTTTGTTTTTCATTGTTCTTCATGCATGTGGTTAATGCAGATACAGCATATTCTTTGAAACGACTGAAAGTGATATAGGCATTCATAGTAATTCAAAATAATTGATGAACACTTCAGGGTTTTCAGTTGCTTGTTAAGTATTATTGAATACAGAATGAAGTATCATTTGAGTCTTCAATAAAATGCTGAAGAAAAAATGATGCCATTAATGAAAGATCAAACATAACAGAGATATGCTGGAGGCCATTTACAGATGACTGAGATGACAAAGGTGAAAATGCAAAGCGAGATACCACTGTAGAGAATACATCTTGCTTCCAGTTAGAGTGGTAGAAGCTATATTTTTTCTTTGCACAGTAGAAGGCACAGATGGTATTGGATTGTCACAGCTGTCTTCCAATAAGAGCTACTGGTAGTGTGGATGAATGTAGTTATCGTCTAGACAGTGAGAAATCTTTATTTTTACCCACGCCTTTGTCCCTAGTATTGCTAACAACGAAGCATTATGGAGTCACAAAAAATGTTGATTGAAAAGTGCCTCTGGGGACCATCTAGTCCAACACCCTGCTCAAAGCAAGGCCACTGTAGATCAGGTTGCTTAGGTCCTTGTCTATTTCAGTTTAAAGTACCTCCAAGCAATGTAGTGCCCCAGATCCTTCTTCTTACTGTTTTTGAAGACAGGTGTGATGTTTGCCTTTTTCCAGTCATCAGAAACTTTGTCCAATTGTTGTAGTCTTTTGAATATGATTGACAGGAACCTTGGAGTGACTCCAGTCAGATCCCTCAGTACCTTTGCTCACATCCCAACTAGTCCCATGGACCAGTATGTGTCCAGTTGACTTAAGTGCCTCCTAACTGCCTTCCCCTACAGTAGGCAGCCTGTTTGTCTTCCTCTTCCTCTTCCCTCCCACAGACTCTGTTAGTAGACTCATGAACTGGGAGCTGAGAGCCAAATTTGCCAGCAAAATCCAAGACACAAAAAGGCATTGAGTACCTTGGCCTTTTCTATGTCCTTTGTCACTAGGGTCCCTGCCCTAGTGGGGGACTTGCACTTTCCTTAGTCATCCTTTTGCTGCCCTTGTACTCGTAGACACTTTGCTCCATGCCCTTAGTGTCCTTTGATTTTTTTGACTCCTGCTGAGTGTCGGCTTCAGTGATTTCATTGCCCTACACTTGGGCAGTATCTCTGTTCCCCCAAGTGACTTGGATCTGCTTCCACCTTCTGAGAGACAGGAGCTTAATAGTATTTTCAGGTGTCACTTGCTACACATGCTTTTTCCCTAGCCGAAGCACTAATTTATGTAGTCTGTGTTTGTCTTTACAATGTAGTGTTGCACGTATACAGGAACAATAAATGAGTATTGTGTACAACAACTAAAAAAGAGCATATGTGAATTAGGATGTTGTGGCCATCTTATCTGAAATATCAAATGCTTGTGGAATTTGAGTGATGCTGTAAATCATAATCAGGCTTCATTATTTTCTGCTGAGTCACCAAAATCTCAAGAGGAAGCTACAATTCTGAAATTTAAAATGTGAGTATGATTTTATATGATATCACTAATGATTTGTATATCATGATAAAAATCCACATAATAAGATATGCAATATATGGCCAGGATTTAAAAAAAACCCTATTCTCAAATATAAAAAATGAGAAACATTCCATTTCAAATCTCCTGCAGATATCTGTTTCAAAAGAAATTAAGCTTTTATTTTAAAAATAAGTATTTCTTGGCACCAGTTGGTAAAAATAGCCCTCCAGCTGTAGTCCTGTACAGGACTGTATCAGTGTTATCTTCCTGATCTCCTGGATGTGTTTGTAGGAATTGTGCTGTTTCTCATTAAAAAAAAAATATAAGTAAAAAAACAAATGTGTGGTTTAAGAAAAAGAAAGAGAAAACTACAGTATCGTTAGCTTTGTATAGCTGTTGTACATAATGAAGTAGAAATATTGTGTGAGTATTTTGTTAAGGCTCCAGTCTCTGTTATTGTATATCTGCTGAAGGACACTGTTGAGTATTAAAGAGAAAATTCTGACCTTAGTCTTTTTTTCCAACTAGTTGAAGTCCACATGTTTTTTCTGCAACAAGAATTATTTAAACCCTTTTGCTCGGTTTTCAGTGCCAGGTTGCTTCTCAAGTTCCAAGAGTACACAACATGGAGCTTATTGCCATTGCGTTTGAGAGAATATAATTAATATGTGACCTGCACATACTTTGTCTGCTTCCAGATTTGGTAGTTAAGGGGGTAGAAACTGCTGTATTCTCATTCTAGCTAATTCAGTTTTTTAACCCTTTGTATGCACTGGAAGAATGATGTGCACATGTATTACTAGTACTAGTTGGTAGCTATGTACACTTTGTGTATTAGTCTTTGTGAAAATCCCTGCAGTCTCAGCAAACTTTTTACCAGAATTATGAATTCCAAGAAGAAGGTAGTGAGAGTACTGGTAGCACAGGAAGCCCTGGAAATGAAACTAACTGGAGACAGAACTGGCTAGTCTATTGGCTCACAGGTGCCCAGAAGTGGGAGTCCTATTCCTCAATATGTCTTTTATCCATGACAAGCTCATTTTGGTTAAAGAAAGCAATCAGAAAAATAAATAAATAAAAGAAAAGCCTCTTCGATTGGAGAACTGAGTTGTATTGCATCGTGAATGCTAGGGTGCAGGAAAGGAAATAGAACCATGTGGCTTGAAACAGGGGAAAAGGGAGAGGGAGGAAACTGTGCCCTAGGTCTCTGCTTTTGTGCTTCAGTTGTCCCATTTACTTCATCAGGATTCCTCATATAAATGAATTTACATATTTTGTTAGATTATATCTAATAATGCCATCTAGCACTTCTGTAGGATTGTTTATCTTAGTGACAAGAAGTTATTGTAGTTGCTAACACTAAAATTTTTATTACAGTACATTAAGAAAATAATATTTTCTGAGATAGAAATCTTCCTGCTACCCTTGCCTAACACACTGTTCATTTTTATTCATGACTCTGCTTCCCAGGGCAACTCCCTCTTCCCATGTAGGTGCTTCCAATGAGAAGTGGAGATTTCCTATTTGGCCAGAATGGAATGAAGCAGATATCAATGCAGAAAAATGGGATGCTGGAAAAGTTGGAAAAGAGAAAGAAAAAACTGGGAAAAGTCCTATTTCAGTAAGTTGAGTGACAGAAACATAGTATTTCCACTTCAATTTTTGTACTTGTATTTAATAGAATATTTGTCACAACTTCAAAATAATTTGTTGCTGATAAATATATTAATTTTCAATCTTTTTAAAACATTTAAATAGGTCCCTAATAAACAAAAATAAAGTAATAAACTAAAAGTATTGTACATTGTTTATTTGTTGCTTTTTAAACAAGCTGTTAATACATGTGTGTGTATTAATTTCTGCACATTAATGGTTAAAAAAACCTGTGACTCCAAAATCTATTTCATAACATAATTAGAATTGATGATGTGGGAACAAGCTGAACTGTTATAGTATGTTAGAGCGATCCTTTTTCCGAGTACTGCAGTTTCTGCAGACTCAAAAGGTTAAATGCACCCATCTTTATCATGGGAAAAATGACAGGTTGAAGTCCTTTGTTTGCACACCACTGTTTCTAGACATGTGAAACACTGTCTGAAATTTTAGTGTGCAGAGAGTGGTTTGGGGAGATACAGTTATTTTGCAGAAAGTAAGCACCTACCAGGTGAAGAAAAATTCCTTAATCTTTCCAATTTTGGAATGACTTTTATCTAGATTTTTACTCCTTCAAACTGTTTCACTTTTAAAAAAATATGTGGTTTAGGCAGAGTAGCAGTAAAATTATTTCTTAAAGAGTTTCTTAAACTTAGCATTTTGAAGTTATATTTTAAATCCATTTAATACCACCCTTAATAATCTATTTTATATGCAAATTCTGCATTGTTCATGTGTTTGTACTGTATGTACTCTTGTGTGCTATGTATATGTTAGCAAATGTGTTTGTAAATCTTTTTTTTTTATTACCCGAAGCTTAAATATATTGTAGTACTATGGGTTCAAAGTACCCTTCTGGGAGAAGTTACAGGTTCTATCCTGAATACTGCCATTACTTGACAGGGAAATAATTTTCCTTTGTATCTTTCTTCTGTTCCATTACTACATTTGGTGTCTTCGGGCTGTGTTCTACACATTTATCTAGCACTAATCTGTTAGGTCTGCCAGACATTATTATAATAGATAAAATTTAAAAATAATGGTAACTGAAAATCTTCTTTTATAGCATAAGAGGGATTCTGAGGTGTTTATTGTACCATTCAGTTCTTCAGTCACAAGCTATATGAAACTGCTCCTTTTACATGTTCAAAGGAGTTATTAAGGATGTCAGTCAGAGCAGATGAATTTACAGATCTAAATAATTTTCTAATGTGACCTCTTTTGATTCAAGCAGCTAGGCAGGATTCAACATTGTATAGGGTATTTCAGTTAGAAACAAAATTGGTGATGACATCCAGTACCTGTGAGTACACTTAGAACAAGAATATGAACAATCCTAGTTTCTTGTGTGGGAAAAGGAATCAATCAGATGTGATCTTCCTTGTAACTCTAAAGCTTTTACCAAGAACCCTTACACAGCAGCCTCTCTTAGAGCAGCGCAGTGTGCTGCTGAAATTGTGTTTGACCTTGCCTGTTTCTCTTGTGCCTGTTTCTTGCCTGCCCTTCCTGTAGAACTTGTGGTTGAGGCTCCTGACATTAGAGCATGAACTCTTTAGACCTGGCAGTAGTCTGTTATAGCCACCTTCAATAAAAGATAAGTTAAACCTATTTTTGTCAGCCAAGTTTAGCTTAGTTAAATAAACAGATATCACATATCCTGATGCCTTCTGTTCACATGAAGAATAAGTATCACTTTGGAAATGGAAGTTTGAAAATTATGAGACTCTTTCTATATATAAGAATCTCTAATTCATGATGCTGCGTAATTATATCTCTCTTTGGTTTCTGTAGCAGTTTTAAATGCATGGAACCTGCTTTGTTTGTCTCTAAAATTGCTTTAGATTCTTCTTTCAGTCCTTAATTTAAAAAGCTTTAGAAATAAGCTAGTTAGAAGAAGTACTTAGAAACAACCTGGTAGAAGAGTGCCTAATTAAAAGCTTAAAGAGTTTTTCAGGAAGTTTTTCTGAATGGTGGAAAAGAAAGGAAACATTTCACATTGACCTGTTCAGACAGTATAACCAGGCCACATAACCTTCTCTGAACAACATAAGTGGCTTTTGTGCTGAATGTTCAGTTTCGGCTTTGCACTCTTTCAGTTCAGAGTCATAGATACTATTAGTTCCATTTTATTCTTTTTTTCCCCTTAAGTGAATTATCGTGTGAACAGTAACTTTTTTTAAATCTTGTGAGAGATACAATACTGTAATTAATAAAAAATGTTCCATTTGTGTTCATGCATATTTTGTGTAGCATGTCTTTGAGGATCCTGAAGGGAAAATAGAATTGCCAACATCCTTAAAAGTGCATTCATGGAAACGTCCACATGAGTTTTTAACAAGTAAGGTAAGAAACAAGCAAAGTCTTAATGAAAAAATGCTACTCACCTAGCTATGTCACAAGTAGAGGAAAATTAGTAGAGGAAATTAGTTCAACAGGTAAAACCCTGTTGGCCATGCATAGTCATCCTGTCTGGGAGACTGTTGTACACCAAGGAGTCAATGATCCATATAGCAGTTAAGCTATGCTGCACACACAGCTTGCCCTTCAGGCTTGCGTGGTGCTGAGCATGATCCCTGGCCACTGGATAAACTCTGCCAGAGCATTTTAACGGAGGAGCCTGCAGGCAGCCCCACGTTCTTACTGGCAATTACACCTGCATCTCCTTACCTTTATCTCAGTACAGCAGGAAGTTCTTACGTGAACATCCTTTCTGTTTTACAGAAATGATGAAGAGAGTTGTTTTCTTGAAAGAATATCCTGTAATAGCTCAAATCCTATTATAGCTCATTAATAGCAAAATGGGGTAACCATTTCAATGAATAGGGTCTGCACAGAATGCTGCATCTGAATCAGAAGCCTGTTTGATGCTGCACAACTTGAGGTTCCCAGTGTCTAAAAGGCCATAAGGTTATCTATACTAATCCCTTTCTTTATGTCTAATAATAGCATTTTAAGTGATACTCTAAGGAGTCTCAATGCCATTCTCACCGGGATCACCAAGGACGAGCACCTTCTGATGCAAAAAACATCATACTAGTGTATCATCCCAAATCTGCTCTACTTTCAGTCTCCACATTCATTTATGAGACACATGGACAGAGAGATGCCTTCCTACTTTTCTTTATGTTCTTGTTTTCTCACTTAAAAACCAGTGTCATGACAAAACAACCTCTGCTTATTCCAACTAGGGTTTCCCTTCAGCAGGTATCTGAAATAAATATCTATAATGAACTAGCTTTACCAGAAATATAGTACTTTTTCACACTTCATCTATTGTATTTTTCCAGTCTGCATACAGAATGGGTCCATGTCTTTGACAGTACTTGCCTAGAAGGTAACTATAACATTTTAAAATTATGCAAAACTCTTACTCGGTTTATTTTTTTAAATTAAATGCAAGGAAAATAAGCAACCTGCCATTTCAAAGGTTAGTGTTTTTCAATGCTGTTGCTAATCTAAGTTTTAAAATGTTTTTGCTTCAGATGAAATGCTGAACTTCTAAAACACTTTGACCAACTTTTTTAGGCTTGTCAGTTTTCCTTTTGTCAGCTTGTCAGTTCCATTTTTTATTAACTAGACTCTAAACAGATCCAAGTTTAATTTTTAATTGCTGAACCGGAGGGGGGGTAGGTCAGAGGAGTAATTGACAAGACTAAAATATTGGAGGAGAAACGCTGCCAAAATGCATAAACTGAGCAGGAGTATTGGAAAGATGATGGCAAGAGAGCTGTCAGCCCAGAAAGCTATAGAAACATGTATCATAAAACCATATAATCATAGAATGGTTTGGGTTGGAAGGGACCTTAAAGATCATCCAGTTCCACCCCCCCTGCTATGGGCAGGGACACCTCCCACCAGACCAGGTTGCACAAAGCCCCATCCAACCTGGCTTTGAACACTTCCAGGGAGGGGGCAGCCACAATGTCCCTGGGCAACCTGTGCCAGTGCCTCACCACCCTCACAGGAAAGAATTTCTTCTTAATATCCAATCAAAATCTACCCTTTTTCAGTTTGAAACTGTTCATCCTTGTCCTATCACTACACACCCTTGTAAAAAGTCCCTCTCCAGCTTTCCTGTAGCCCCTTCAGGTACTGGAAGGCTGCTATGAGGTCTCCCCAGAGCCTTCTTTCCTCCAGGCTGAACAACCCCAACTCTCTCTGCCTGTCTTCATAGGAGAGGTGCTCCAGCCCCCTGATCATCTTCGTGGGCCTCCTCTGGACTCGCTCCAGCAGCTCTGTGTCCTTCTTATATTGGGAGCCCCAGAACTGGGCACAGTACTACAGGTGGGGTCTCATGACAGCAGAGTAGAGGGGGAGAATCACCTCCCTTGACCTGCTGGTCACACTTCTTTTGGTGCAGCTGGGGATATGGTTGGCTTTCTGGGCTGCAAGCTCACACTGCTGACTCATGTTAAACTTTTCATCAACCAACACCCCCAAGTCCTTCTCCTCAGGGCTGTTCTCAATCCATTCTCTGCCTAGGCTCTATTTGTACATGGGATTGCCCCAACTCACATACAGGACCTTGCACTTGGCCTTATTGAACTTCATGCGGTTTGCGTGGGCCCATGTCTCAAGGCTGTCAAGGTCTCTCTGAGTGGCATCCCTTCCCTCCAGCGTGTCAACACACAGAGCTTGGTGTCATTCACAAACCTTATGAGGATGCACCAATCCCACTGTCCATGTCACCAAGAAAGATATTAAACAGCAGCAGTCCCAATACTGACCTCAGAGGATTGCCACTCGTCACTGATTTCTGCTTGGACGTTAAGCCATTGACTGGAATTCTTTGAGTGTGGCCATCCAGCCAATTCCTTATTCATTGAGTGCTTGATCTGTCAAGTCCATGCCTCTCTAATTTAGAGACAAGGCTGTCATGCAAGATAGTGTCAAATGCTTTGCACATGTCCAGGTAGATGATGTCAGATGCTCTTCCCTAATCCACCAATGCTGTAACCCTGTTGTAAAAGACCACCAAATTTGTTAGGCAGGATTTGCCCTTAGTGAAGCCATGTTGGCTGTCACCAATCACCTCCTTATTTTCCATGTGCCTTAGCATAGTTTTCAGGCGGATCTGCTCCATGATCTTATCAGGCACAGAGATGAGACTGACTCGCCTGTAGTTCCCCGGGTCTTATTTTTCTCTCTTTTTAAAAATGGGAGTTATGTTTCCCCTTTTCCAGTCAGTGGGAACTTCACCAGGCTGCCACAATTTCTCAAATATGATGGATAGTGGCTTAGCAACTTCATCTGCCAGTTTCCTCAGGACCCAAGAATGTATCTCATCAGGTCTCAGGGACTTGTGCACCTGCAGGTTCCTTAGATGGTCTCGAACCTGACCTATTGATATCCTGGGTGGTTCTTCATTCTCCCAGTCCCTGCCTTTGCCTTCTGTGATTGGGCGGTGTGGCTTGAGCACTTGCTGGAGAAGACTGAGGCAAAAAAGTCATTGAGTAACTCAGCCCTCTCCATATCCTGAGTAACAAGGTCTCCCATTTCCTTTCAGAGGGCCCACATTTTCCCTGGTCTACCTTCTATCACCGACATACCTATAAAAGTTTATGTATCTGTATTAAAAATAGCTTTTAAAAAAATCTTTAGAGCACTATGAAGAAAGCATTTGTTTTCTTTGAGACCTGATTAAAACTTGATGTTTGTTTTGGTCCAATGTATTTTGAATCAAGAAGCCACAGTTACTAGAACTTTTGTATGTTGTTAAAAATTCAAGTAAATGTCAAGTGATGAAAGGCTATTAAGATGATATATGTTGCTACCTAATCTACTAGTAATTCTAAAAGAAATTGTGGACAAGCCTGTTTAGTGTGGTAAGCAAACTGAGCAATGATCACCAGCCAGTGATGAGAGGTACAGATATATTTAGTTCAATAAATTACAATCCTAGTATGTTATTTTTAAACTGCTTAAAAAAAGAAAACAGACTGTATAAACAAGTAATAGTCAACAAAACTATGTAATACAGTCAAAGGTTTGATAAAGTCAGTGTTCATACTGACAATACCACTATCTAACTGACCATGAGGAAACAAATCCCTTTGAATCTTGGTTGGGGGCCAAGGAAATCTGTATGAGACAGTGTTATGATCATGTTTTAAATGCAGACTGCAAATACTATGAATAAATTGAGGGAATCTCAATTGACTTATGTAATTATTCCATTTGATACTCTTTAAATCTCCTGGTAAAAGGAATAATTTTTTAAAATGCTGCACATCTACATTTTAGAAGTACCAAAGCAGCTACAAGATTTGCAAACTCATGGCCTTTATTTTGCCGATGTCTAATGAATGTTTGCCAAATGTCTAACATTTGTATGACATTACTATTAAACTTCAGTGTTCATTTATTTTTTTTCCGGATAATTTAGCTATGGACTTAACTAATTTACTTTCTCCTAGATTCCTGTGGTTGTCAAAAATGAAACCTCATTTGATCTTTTTTCAGCAAATGAGCACATATTTTGTAGTGAGGTAGGTAGAAATACATTAATGTCTTTTTAAAAAAAATTTTTCTTCTGTTCTTTTAAACTCCTTTTAACTTTTTGGATTTCACTCCAAATTTCTACCATGAAGAAGTTGTGACATTTTTTTTAAGTGAAAAGAAAAAGGTGGTAATAAAATGGCAAGAAATCATCTAGATTTGTATAATTAGTGTTTAGCTTTTTTAGAATTTGAAAAATTAAATCAGTGATGGTAAGAGATTTTTCAAATATGTTTTAAAAATATATGTATACAGTCTATGAACTACAAAGATTATTACTGAATGATATTCTCTAAAGATAAGAGCAAATAAAAGCTACGTTAGACAGAATTTATATTTTTCATGCAATCTTTCCTGAAGTCATGTTCTTAGTGTGGCTGCATGTATGTGCAAATGTCTGTCACTCAGCCAGTCTTCCTCTCCAGAGCTGAGTAAATGTTTATTGAATTTCTACAGGTCAGGGGAAAAAATAAAGCAGGTAGAACCAAGTCACCTGAGTGCCTTACTGAATATAATATTACTTCATAATTTCTACTTCATTCAGTGTTTCAGTACAAATTCAAAATTCAGCATCAGAGAAACTATATGGGAGGAAGCCACAAGAAAAAGAGATGGTGTAAATTTTGCTGTCCACAGAACCACTAATTAATCTTAGGGAAAGTTTCTTGTAGTAAAAGCTTATTCTCATTCTTGTTTATATAAATCATTGTAACAGTCTGGTAATACTTGTGGAGCCATAGCACAGATCAGAAATCTGCACATAGGAAAAACACATGCACTAAAGCATGACTAGTTAAGCTATTTTAATTTTTAAAAATTATTAAAGACTTTTAACAATTTAAGATTGATTTTTATATTAAGTATTAAAGCCAGCATGATTTTTAGCAGCTATATCTAGTAATAAGCATTTAAACAAGTGGCAGTTCACAAGTCCTGGAACATAATTTATTTTGAAATCATATGTCCTCATTTTTCTTTGGTAAATGATGAACAACATAATTTTAATTGTGCCTTTACCTAGTTTCATGAAGCTTTGTGTTATCATAGATAGATATTACGATGATTTTAAGAAAAGTTGTACCAGTAAAATTATTTTTTGCATGAAAAATAGCTATACTTTTCTGTCTTCTTAATTTTATGTCACTTCATTTAAAACATGATATTTTTTATTCTTTGATCATGAAAATATGACTTGGTTTTAATTTTCCAAAAGATGTAAGTTGAAGAAAATATTTTTTTGTATTTTTCTCTGTTTTCAGCTGATGAGATGGATTATAAGTGAAATTTATGCTGTCTGGAGGATACATAATGAAAAGACCTTAACTAATGGAACATCCACACCTTTTTGGAAACCATGGGAACACATTTATGCCTTATGTAAAGCTACTAAGGGACACATGCCGCTGTACAATAGCTATGGAAAATATGTAGTGAAACTTTATTGGATGGTGAGTACTTCCCTCCAACAATATACAAATATTATGCAGCCAGCATGGCAAAAATTAATGGTTACGATAAATATTTATTTTTATTGCAAAGATAAGGATTTGTAGGAGCAGAAGTATTGACAAATTGTTGATGCATGTTAATAAAAATGCCTTTTACCGTTTATGTGATTTTTGTACAACTTAGAACTTGATAAAAGAGAATTATCACTTGAAAAGGCAATATTCTTTTTTTCATAGATTATGTAGAATTTTGCTGGTTGTTAGGAGATTTTTTTTCTCAAGGCACTGCAACAAGATACTATATTTGAATTTGTTTATTACATTGTAGAAAGAGAATCTGATAATGGCAGTTGATAATGTTGCATATGTTCAAACTATCTACTGAAATAATTTTTCTGATACTTGTGACATATTTTTGTGTCAAACAGCAACCCAAAGTACAATTTCTATGTATTTAAGAGAAAATAATTGGTTCATTCTTATCATATATTGAGTGGTTAAAGTATTGTTGATTTAAGAAGTGATGATTTGTCACCATTTGTAGTTTCTCTGTGATAGTTCACATCCTATTTTTACAGGGTTTGATTTCAAAATCACATGTCCTCTTATAGTCCAATGTAAACTGTTTTTGATTTGGCACATTTACAGAAATTTTCTTTCTTTGATTTCTTAAGCTTTCTTGTTTTATGAAAGCACCTCTTGTTGATATTTTTTTACTGTATCTCAACATGTTGTGATGATACTAAGCATCATATGTATGTTCTACCTGAATAGAAATTCATTTTATCACTGGAATTCTCAGTGTTGTTTGGCTTTTACTAAAGCAGGAGGTATTTTTCATTTCATTTTTTCTAGAGAGAAAAATATGAAGACTGATTGTAAGGTTTGCACTGCACTATAAACTTTATTATTTATTCACACTCAGTAATTTCTGCACCATTTTTGTTTCAGTTTTGATTTCATCTGCTATTTTTTCATGCATGCATTAATTGTTTTGAAATAATATTTAAAACATTTCTGTTCTGTGTAGTGAAGGATAGAATTATGAAGGTTTGATGCACATGTTTAGGACAGTCAGACAAGTGGCCCACACCTCTGGTGTATTAGGATTTAGAGATTTTTTATTGATTTAGTAACTCAGTTGGCTGACTTTACAAAGCTATTTGTGTCCAATGGTATTTAAAGGTGATTAAAGTCTTCCAGTGTGAGGACTATTTACTGAAGATGTAGTGGTAAAACCGAAACATCCCATGGAGTTTCTAAACATAATAGACAATAACTTCTAAACACATTTTACAGTCAACAGGGAACACTTAATTTACTATTGAACCTCATACTAATAAACAAATAATCACTGACCTAAACGTCAGAAGTTGTCTGTGTTGTTAGGGTTATTCTGGTTACATTTTTCTTTCACAAACAGAATATGTCACAAAATACTAAGACATATAATTGATCCTACTAAACTTCCAGTTGCCCAAACTTTTGACACAGTCAGTTGGAAACGTAAAATTGGAAGTGTTAATAAAACCTCAAAGACATTCCATTGGACTTCTAAAAAGATCAATTCATGGAAACAGAAAAAGTTATATTTTAAAAAGGAAACAAAACCTAAAAAATAATATGTAAAAGCTTTTTTGTTTAAAAAAAAAAAGAAAAAATCAGTGCTCATGAATGCAAGTGAACAGCTAAAACAATGCAGACAGCTGATCAACAGGCCAAAGGTACTAATGAAATTTAAGTTGCTAATAGTATTGATATACAATACTTAAAAACAGGCTATCACAAGTTACTGGTAATAAAAACATAAACAGCAAGGTTAAGGAAAAAAAAATACCAGCAAGCAGTTATTCAACTAATATTTCTTCCTTGCATTGTAAGGGTGAATGAGATGTTTCTCTTTCTTGGCACACTGAATTGAACAAACACAGCCATCCCTAACAAAGCAGGTTTAGAGGCTTAAGCTTCCCAAATTAAACAATTTCATATCAGCAGATATAGGTAAGCTATGGACATATTCAGAGTGCTTGCTTGAGGTAGTTTAATTAGGCATCACCACACCAACTGTCTCCAGCAGCAAAATTTAAGTAGATTAATGTAGGTGGTGAAGTGATCTGTTAGTGTCAACGGGGATAGGTGTGAGTTTTTTCCAAGGGTGACTAAGTTGTCTCACATGCTGAGTGAGAAGCTATCAGAATTAGTCCAAAAAAAATTCAGAGTTTCTGAGAATGAGTTTTCCTGGAGGTTTGTATTAGGTGCATCTGTCTGTGTAGATACCAAGCACTAGATTATTCTGTGAGAGAGCATGAGAAGTTATAGAGAGCTCATATCTTTTATCATATGGCTGCTACCTCTGCTTTTGCATAAAATGTGATGGTTAGAGCACTTAAAAAGGACTGGAAGAACTGAATATTTCTTCATTCTTATCTGTTAATGACTAAAACTCCCAGTTTCTGCAAGGAAAGTTCCATGACTACAGCTTTGACTACTCTTCAAAAATGTACATCATGGGACTGAAAACCAAAGGATGACACCTGGATTCTTTTTGAAAGTTTCAGCATCATTTGGACTTCAGACAGTCATGTGTTCAACTTGAGTCTCTTCCAGCTTGATGAAGGTTACAAAGCCATGTAGTTAGAAATGGAAGAGAAGATAATCCTGGTGGAGAACTTCTTAGTGAAATACAAAAAGGTTCAATAGCTAGAATTTTACTTTAGATAAATTCAATCTAAAATATGGCATAATTAATTAGAAGAAAAAGCAATTAAATACTAAAAGATTTTTTTTGAGAAGTAGTATATTCAGCACTACTTCATATCCTTAAAATGTGAGTGGTGAATTTTAAAAAAGTGCTCATTTTGCTTTCTGGGAGAATATGTTATTAATATATGTATGCATGGAAAAAGCTCTCATGCAGTAAAAAGGAACCACCAAAGAAATGCAAGAGGAGAAGAGGAGAATCAGGAAAGAACAACCTGGAGGTTTGTTTTTTTTATTTAACCCATGGTAAAAAATTAAAAATAGAGGTCTCTTGAGAAGATGTTCTCAGCCAATGGGAGACAGTCAAAAAAAAAAAAAAGCAACAGTAAGTATAAGAATGAAACTCAAATCTGGGGAGAAAGAGGTTTTGTGAGAGCTGTCTTTGTGAAAAGCGCTGATGTGGTTATTGGAAGGATTTGGAAAATATAGTGTAGGAGTGCAGGTCAGAATACTCAAGGACAACACTCTTAAAAGCATAATAATAGGAGATAAAAAATATACCAGAGCAGAGAAAGAGACTACGTATATAATTTGGTGAAATGTGAAGAGATTTTGTTTTCCTAATGGTCCTCATAACAAATCTCCAATTTACCATTACTGGAGATAATTAGTGTTGCTCTGCAAAAGGAAGGGGCACAAACTTCCCGTTTCACAGTGTTTTTAGAACTCAAAGTAAAGGAACTTGCATCACATCTAAAGTGGATGGTGCTCCTGGAGAGGTCAGTGCCTCAGCTGTATAAATTGGCCAGGATTCGTGTTAGCGGTGTGGAGAGAGCCTTGCAGTTGCATGCAACACGTCACTTAGAAACATTGCAGTGCAGAGTTCTTTCAGAAATCTCTACAGGTACAAATACAAAGTAATTACTCAAACACTTCCATGACTCTTGGAAAATTGCTCATATTCTGCTTTTGTGCTGGAAACAATTAGTCTAGTGGTTATAGTATAAAAACTTCTTGTGAATAAAAGCAAGCAGGGATTTCTTTTACTTCTCCATCACCCTGATAAATAGTTTATAAATCTGACCATCTTTTGAAATTAATATAAATGCAAACAAAGCCAGGGAGAGCTTTTGAATGGCTGCACTTATGCACAATGCATCAGGGAATAAACCCCTGATCATACTAATTTTTTTTAAAAGAATCCTACACCATGTATTTGTATTAAGAAAAACTTACAGTTTTAATATAGTATAGGTCAGATATGTTATTTTGAAAGGAAGCTTCATGCAGTTTGCTATTGATACACGTTGTTTGCTATTAATACATGCCAGCTAGCCAGCGCTGAGGAAGAAATAGCTATGCATTTAAAACTGGAAGAATCTCTTAACTTTTCTGTAAGAGAGAGCACTTAGCTGATTTACATGCCTGTGCTTTCCGTATCCCTTTTTGCCGTCTCCACATACAGAGTAACTTGTATTCATGTAGGGAATAAGCATAGCATGAGTCTGAGAAGGCAGAAATGATGCTACCCAAGTTCCTCAACAGAAGACATTATATTCTGTGTGTGAATTTAGTGCTGCAGAGGTTGTGTATTCATGCGATAAAAGCATCTTGTAAGAGTTACCATGGTGTTTTAGTTTCTTTGTCACTTTTGGTCTTGTTTTGTTTTGGGACTTGGGGTTTACTGAATTTCTTTTCCTCTGGTTGTACAGCTGTATATCACATAAAGAAAAATGGGGAAAAAAGAGGGTCAAGTGATGAAAGATTAAAGTAAATGTGTAAATGAGTAAAGACAGGTATCAGTAAACATAGAGGAGAAACAGATTTCACAGGAGAAAGTAGAAAATTAAATGAAAAGCAAAAGAAAGCACAGTGGACGAATAATGAACTGGTTTCAGTAAAATGCTGTATTGAGTCCTGAGGGGATTGTCATCCCCCAGATCAAACTTATTGATACTATTTTTTCACATAATCAGCACAATATTCTTTCAGTTCTACTCCACATCCTACTTTCACTTCGCATTCCTGAGGTTTATTGAATTTGTTTCTTTATTTCAACTTTTTCTTATCAATAATATATTTTTCTATTCATAAACTTTCTGGCTCACATTTCCTTCCTCCCTCCCTCCCTCCCTCCCTCCCTCTCTTCCTCTCTTCCTTCGTCTCTTCCTTCCTCTCTTCCTTCCTCTCTTCCTTCCTCCCTTCCTTCCTCCCTTCCTNCAGTGTCCCTAACAGAGCTGCTTTCAGGCACCAAAGTCCATCAAAGCAAACCTGGCCCAAGGGTGATAAGGATTACGTGGAACAGATGGAATTTCCCCTTATTCCACAAAACTTAACTTTTTCAAAATATCCTGCTCTACATCTTTCTTCACTTCACCTCCCTTTCCTTCCCTTTCCTTCCCTTCCTTTCCTTCCTCTCCTTAAACCAGCATAATTGGTTTTAGAGTTAATAGTGAAATGCTATAAAAAGGTTATCAATGTAATATGGATTCTATTATTTATTAACTATAAAAACTGAGCAATTGATGATGAGGAGAAAAAAATTTTCAATGGTGCTACATATGCAAAAAATACTATTTCCTTTTAAGAATTACATGCCCAGAATTTCTACTCTGACTTAAAGAATGTCCTGAGCTATAGAAAACCAAGTATCTCCTCAATCTTTTCCTCTACTTTTCAACTTGTACTGTTCTCTTCATTAAACTTCAGCAATTACTGGAAGAGGAGATGCATATGTAATCATTTCACTTAATAGATCCTTTTCAAACTTGGGAAATCTTAAAAATTTAATTTTGACTGTCAGGAAATAGTTTTGTTCCTAAGAAATAACAGCCTCTTTTATGTTTTTTTGATACCTTTGCTATATGACCTAAATTTGTTTTCGTTTGAGTTAATCAACAGGCATTTCAGCTTGAAGCCATAGTTTAGTTACAAGCAGAGAGCAGTAATTTTGCTCTCTCTGATAATGTAAGGTGAACATTTTAGTGATTTGGTCATTCTTCATCATTTTGGGAATGAGTTAACAGAAATACTTTCTATTGCCCGTCTAATTTTGTAGCCTTTCTATTCTGTCTTGATCACTTGGGCAGATATTTTTTTGGAGGCAAGATTATTTTATGGCTTGCTAGCTCAATTTTCTGATGAAACATCTGGTATTGGAGACATCAGTGTCTCGTCTTACCTGTTTGTTTCTTATTCTGGAAATACAGATATTAATTACATTCAGTCATTTTGTGTTGATTCCTATAATGTTTTACAAGATACAATCTTAATGCTTTCCAAGACTCTAACCACCTCAGCTAGTGTCCCCAAATAGTTTGTGGGAAGCAAGTGTGGATGGACTTACACATATGAGAGGAAATATATTTGGAAATAGCTGCCATTAGATTAATTTCTGAAATAAGTATGTCAGAGCAGCAAGAAAGTGCTATGAATACTGCTTCTATACTTCTTAGATATTATATGAAAACTTCTTTTAAAGCTATGTGTAATATAAATCTAATTACAGTAGAATTGGGTTCTTGGGAAAGCATTAAAAGTTCTCTTACATACACTTTCTGTTTCCAGACCACAAACTCAGTGTCTTTTTCCTTTTTGTCTCCCCCTCCCTGTATCATAGGGGTGCTGGAGAAAGATCATTGTGGATGACACTATGCCTTTCAATGAAGAGGATAATTTGTTACTACCAGCTACAACCCGTAAAATTGAACTTTGGCCAATGTTGCTGTCCAAAGCTATCATTAAGCTGGCAAATACTAGGTATGTTTCATCATCTCACATTTGGTTTGTTTTGTGAAGCCACATGGAATTTTCAAAAAGTTATTTTAGTATACATGGGAAATTTATTTGCTAAAAATTTTCTAATGACAATACACACTTTTCTGAAAGCTGACACCATAAATCAGTAAAGCAAAATCCCTTGTAGCTACAGAAGATGCAGTGTTTCCTTTTTAAATATGTTTGAAAATTTATGGACAGAAAACTTTGCAAAGAAACTGGAGTACTTTCCTTGGTTTTGCTTTATCTGTTTGTCATTATTGCTAAAAAGCTT
Organism: Aegotheles bennettii; assembly: GCA_013398125.1. NCBI lineage: Eukaryota > Metazoa > Chordata > Aves > Caprimulgiformes > Aegothelidae > Aegotheles > Aegotheles bennettii. The sequence goes on along the minus strand of VZRW01013370.1, from coordinate 187,685 downwards.
CAAATGTGGTTTTCTGCCAAATAGAAATGTCCAAGAAGTTTTGATGAAGTTTTAATTGTCAGCCTTACCTGGCATTGACTTAACCAGTATTGAAAATAGAGTGTTGTAAGCTACTTTGGATGCTTTTGCTACATGTCTGCTGTTGTGGCCTATATGGTGATCCACTTCCCTAAAACTCACTTGGAAAGTAGAAAGTGGCCCATGGTGCAGTGATTGACAATTATGGCCACGGGTCCTATGAGATGAGCAATGAACACCAAGTGTTTAAATGACTAGGCTTCAGAAAAGAATTCAAAGCACTGATCTGGGTAGTCAAATTTCCCAGTTCTGGTCATATCAAGTAATGTTTGTCAGAAGAGTGATCTAAAAAAAAGCATTTGACACTGTCTCCCACAGCATCCTCGTAGATAAGCTGATAAAGTATGGGCTTGGTGATCAGGTAGTGAGGTGGATCAAGAACTGGTTAAAGGGAAGAAGTCAGAGAGTTGTAGTCAATGGGACAGAATATAGTTGGAGGTCTGTGACTAGTGGAGTCCCTCAGGGGTCGGTACTGGGACCGGTGTTGTTCAATATCTTCATCAACGACCTGGATGAGGGTACAGAATGTATCCTCAGCAAGTTTGCTGATGACACTAAACTGGGAGGAGTGGCTGACACACCAGAAGGTTGTGCTGCCATTCAGTGAGACCTTGATAGGCTGGAGAGTTGGGCGGGGAGAAACTTAATGAAATTCAACAAGGGCAAGTGCAGAGTTTTGCATCTGGGGAAGAACAACACCATGCACCAGTACAGGCTGGGGGCTGACCTGCTGGAGAGCAGTGTAGGAGAAAGGGACCTGGGGGTCCTGGTGGACAGGAGGATGACCATGAGCCAGCAATGTGCCCTTGTGGCCAAGAAGGCCAATGGCATCCTGGGGTGCATTAGAAGGGGGGTGGTTAGTAGGTCGAGAGAGGTTCTCCTCCCCCTCTATTCTGCCCTAGTGAGGCCACATCTGGAGTATTGTGTCCAGTTCTGGGCCCCACAGTTCAAGAAGGACATGGAACTGCTTGAGAGAGTCCAGCACAGAGCCACTAAGATGATTAAGGGAATGGAACATCTCCCTTATGAGGAGAGGCTGAGGGAGCTGGGTCTCTTTAGCTTGGAGAAAAGGAGACTGAGGGGTGACCTCATCCATGTTTACAAATATGTAAAGGGTGAGTGTCAGGATGATGGAGCAAAGCTTTTTACAGTAATGACCAATGATAGGACAAGGGGCAATGGTTGCAAACTGGAGCATAGGAGGTTCCATGTGAAGATAAGGAGAAACTTTTTCACTGTGCGAGTGACGGAGCACTGGAACAGGCTGCCCAGAGATGTTGTGGAGTCTCCTTCACTGGAGACATTCAAAACCCACCTGGATGCGTTCCTGTGTGATGTACTGTAGGTGACCCTGCTCTGGCAGAGGGGTTGGACTAGATGATCTTTCGAGGTCCCTTCCAACCCCTAGAATTCTGTGATTCTGTAAAATACTTCTGCACAGGCTAGGGAGTTGCCTATAACTGCCCTTTAGGAAACTTTGTTTGCAGGAACATGTTTGAAATACTGTGTTTCTTTGGAGCACAAGGGTTAGTCATGGCCGAGTGCTGGCATCCTTAGCCTTGGTCCTCTGAGGATCTACAGGTGGAAATCTCTCCAGAGGGTAGGAGGCTGTATCGATTTGAAAGAGTAGAGTGTGGTACACTGGAAATACAGCAAACTTGTGCCTGAGACTTAGAGCAGCTGCTCAGGAAATGAAAGTTCTAGATTCATTTCCCCCTTCTAGTGTGAGGGACTTCAAACCCACATCTCCAATCCTGTGAAAACAGGCTTTACTGTGTGCTAGTATACAGAGTATGCTTGCTAGCAATTCTGAACTATGCTGTTGTAGTGGAGGGAACACTAAAATAATGGGACCTGATGCAAAGGCATAAAAGCAAATTTACTTTGTAAGCTAGTAGTCAGCAGTGGTTTGAAAAACTCCTAAAACTGCAAGTGGTGACTTATTTTTCAGCAAGCTATTCTGCTTGTGTATGGTCTTGCTCCTACAGAAAGCAGGATAGACTCCAGAGTTTACTGTGAGTTGGTTTTATTATAATTCTGTATAATGTCTGTTTTGTCTTACAGTATACTTGAAACTGGAAAAAGAGAGCTAGAGGAATTTACAGTTCTACATACACTGACTGGATGGATACCAGAAGTTATTCCTCTCCAGTAAGTTCTTCTATTAAACAAATTACATATTAGTTGTTCAATATTTAATTCTACAAGGCATTATGAAAAATAAAGCTGAGCCCTGAAAGTCCAAAAAGCATCAATTTTGGGAAGTGTACAGTTTTTAATTGTGGCACTTGATAAATGTGTCTTCAAGGAATGCAATTTTATTGTGATTTTCTTTTGTAGGTCATACAGTTGCTTGTAAAGCTATTTATCATGTTAAGCTGATGTCTATTCTTTATAAAACTAATTTATTTTTAACTAATATCAAACACTGTGGTGAAAACAGTGTTAGAGCAACCTATGTTTTATCTGTTATGCAGATACAGAATGTCTGCCAGTGTATTTTATATTGGAATGCACTGCAGAAAGTATACGTCATGAATTTGGAAGTAACAAACTTCAGCTAGTATGGTGTTTTCACCTTTTAAATTAAAACAGTTCATATACTTTTATTTCCAAGCCAAAATAGTATTTCCACCCTATAATAACAATTTATTTGTTTCCTGTGTGTTTTAAGTCCATTCTGTTGTTTTAAAGAACAGACATTATTTTCCAGCTTGACATTCTTTTTACTGAAGGAATGACTGGGTCACAGGCCCTAAATATTTAGACTTTTTATTTTAAATAACATTTTTTTGCCTTCTGATGCATACATTCTAATGAATATGTAGATAACAAATAGTTTTGGTTTATATATAATGTATTTAGGTATAATTGTATAAAGGCTATTTTAGCCCTTATTTCAGCAATTTTTATGACCTAAGCCAGGCTTGTAATTTAGATTTTTGATATATTTGTGTCTTTCAATAGTGTGTATGTAGCCCATGGGCTTAGAAATCTAAATAACCTAAATTTTGTTTATTTATGTAATTAGTTTTACAACTGCAAGAGCAAAAACAGTATTGATGACTTTGGCACTTACTGCAATTCTGGAATAAGAAAATATGAATAGGGCAGATTCTTTGCAATAGTAGTATAAGATGGCTTTAGCTCATTGTACTATCAATTATTTCATTATCTAAAAAAAAAAGGCTGCATGCGATTATTCATGCACCTGAACAATTCATTCAGTTTTAGATGATTTCTGGAATCACTGAGTTTCTGTGGAGAACAGCATGGCTGTAACTGTCATATCACATCAAAAAGGTGTAGCTGGTGGAACCACTGGGAGAGGCATGGAACTACCTGTGCTGAAACAGTTAGGAAGACCTAGTTTAGAAGTACCTTTGAGACGTTTTTTAATGTACAGAGCTAGAATCAAGTTATTATATGGTGTAGTAGCAAAGTGGCCTGCAAATTTCTCTGCTGCAACTTTTATGTACTAAAAACCATTAGAAAGGATGCTTTCTTTACATACTTCTCTAACCACCATCTCTTTCTTTATGGGTCTGTGCATTATCTGTCTCTTAACAAATTGGCTGATACACAAAATCAGGCAAGTGTGTTTTATTTAATAATAAATAAAATAATAATAAAATAACCCAGTTGAGTTATTTTATTATAAGTTATCCAACTTCTAAGAGTTAGATTGTCAGTTGTAATAGAGTGTTGTCTAAATTAAAATCATCATTTCTTATTGCGAATATCATTATCATTGACACAGATATGTGGGGTTTTTTAAAGGTCTGGACACCTGGACAAAGTCTGGAGTTTTTTGAAAGAGACTGTGCCAGAATTCAAGTTGCCAAATAAGACGACTCCAGAACTTGATATTCCTCAGTCAGATTCAAAACCTAAAGAGACCGAAGTCTCAGAGTTAAAAAATGAAGTTTCATCTGTGAATAAACATTCAGATAAACATGAGAAAGCAGAGAAAGCGGATAAACTTGGCAAAGGTCTGTAATTTTAGATAGTATCATCTTAGTAGGCCAAACATAAATAAAGTTAGCATAACCTCTGTCTTCAAATTTGTATGTCTTCATTATGCTACATGCAATTCTGTGGATTACTTGGTGTTTCATTGGACATGTTGCAATGGTGTCAATTGAAAAAAGTTTTGATTTAACTATAGATCTCATTAGAAGCAGTACTAGTCTCTTATTTTATGAAAACAGCTTCATTTTAAGGCAGAGATTTGTTCAGCTCTGTATCACAGCCATTTATCTAAAGGCTGATTCCTTGCAGAGGGGTAACAGAGAGATTACAGTTTCCCCAAAGGCAACACTACTCTGACTGTCATTAAATTATACATTTCATAATGTGTGTTGAAAACATGCTTACCTACTGAGGGTTTCAGCAAGTATATTTTAATGTATACCTGCATTTTTATTTATAGAAACTTTTCTGTTTATACTACTAGCTATAGGTGTAGGTATAAATTTTCTTCAAGAGTTGCTAATCCTGTTTACATTTAAATGAAACAAATTAGGTTTAGAAACTTATTTGTTACAGCTTATTATTTTTCAATGTTTATTTGATACTGTGTTTTTTTAGCTGATGTTTTTAACTTGAAGGTTTGAATGCAATTTCACAACACTTCTAATGTCTTTGGAAGGTACAGATCATATACTAAAATTTCTATTTCTTCCTAGATTTTCAGAAAAATCACCTTCTTTGAAGGCAGGGGAGGGCATCACTACTTTGAAACCCAAATACTAAATCCTAATGTCAAAAGCGTCATAAAAATATTAGAAGAGACCTGTCAAGGGAGTATGCTGTCTTCTTAGGAATTCTTGCTATCATTTTATGACCCACCTACCAGCATAGCAGATATTTCAGAGTGTGGAATGGACATGCACAGGGATGCATCCACTGGGAACAGCACTGTCATTCATCCTACAGGGTGCTGTAATTTATTCCCAGAAAACTTTGTAAATTTAATCCTGCCTAAGGCTTAGAAATTCTATTAGTAACTGAAACAGCTAAGAATCAGAGAAGCATTATGTTATAATACAGTACTGCAACCTTCAACTCTGAGGCTACAAGCGCTGGTCAGATGTTCTAGTGATGTTTGAGACTTTTTCTATTAGAAATGTATTTTCCTATTATCTAAGTTCTAAGGCTTGAGAGAAGGTTCTGACTGTGGGAGACTTTCTTCTTTGATGTCTATTGCGGACCTATGCCTCATCTGTGTCAGATTTTTTTTTTAAATTACTGATGCACAGGATCAAGAACATGAAGAAAATATTTTGCACTGTGCCAGGAATTCAAGATTTCCAAACATCACAGTAGGGACATGAGAGTTGTGCACTAACCAGAAGGTGGGACCAGAGCTTTTCTGGCCCTTTCTCAACAAAACTGCATTTGCATCTGAAGAATTTTTTATTTTTTTTTTAACTGAATGACATTATTTTGTTATTGTATTCCAACTCTTCTGACTTGGAATGGTTTGTGTTTGATTTTTTTTAAAAAATATCTAAAATGTCACTGAAGCATTTACACAACATGAGACTTTGTGACTGGAAGTTTGTATCTGAAAAAGAAAAATATTTAATCTTTATTTTGCTTAATAGAAAAAGCAGAGCAGAGAGAAATAGCCGAGAGAAAAAAAAAAAGCAGAGAAGGAGAAAAAGAAAAAAACAAGTTAGCACATCAGTCTTCACAAGTTGTGTCAGAAGCCCAGCATTTTCCTCAGGCCTTAACTAAACGTAAGTCCTGTTCTTTTGAAGCTAAAAATACAAAAATTAGATGTATGTAGTGCAAAGGGCTTTGCTTTTGTTTGGTTTGGACTTAACTGGAGAGAGCTTAAGTATACTAATTTTTTAAAAATTGCAGTTCTTTAACCTATTAAAATCCTGTAACCTCTACTAAGAATAGTAGTGCAGTAACTTGTGTTTGATTTCAAAAGGTAAAGTAAATCCATGCAGAATATTTGGAAGTTGATGGCTGGTCATGTAAGACCAAGATTTGTTCTAGTGGTAAGCTGCCCTTCTATATTGGAAAAAACAACAACAACAAAAAAAACCCCTTCCTCTCTAATAAATGATTGTTCAATATCTGCTTTAGTTAGTAAAATGTGTTTGGAAAAGCAGGAATGCTTCTTTGTTGAAGGATAGGAGGGCAGGCCGGCCAGGAATATTCATTAGAATTCATTCCATGATTTGATTGTTTAATATATTTATTTCCTTTATCGTGGAAAAATATCTTGATGAATTTATTTTTTGTACTGATACATTCATGATAGCATAAAAATAGAGTAAATGCTTGATTTGTGCATTTAAATGAAATTCTAAAGAAAACAAACAAACCAACAAAAAAACCCCAAAACCAAAAACAAAATACAGTTTAAACAAACCACAAGTAAATACTAATCAGTCAACTAATCATTCAATAAGAAATGTCATGCCTACTGGCATAAAATATAGAAAATCTTCATAAATGTACACTAAGCTCGTTTCCGTTTGTTGTTGCTTGTATTTGCATACATGTAGCATTTCCATGTGACTAGCAGAAGGAAATATTTGTTAACTGGAATTGTCTAGTTGCAAATCAATAGGTAAGAATAGGTAGAGCATCTTTCTTAGGGGAAATAATTACAAAGTCAGCATGTATAGCAAGAATGAAACTCACTATGTAAATCAGATTCCTGCTTCTTGATTTAAACCCTGATTGAAATTGGTGGCTTAAATAATTTTAATTTATATCAAACCAATATTGCTGTTTGCCATCAGCAAATATATTCATTTGAATTCCTACCTTATATACTACTGAAGGAGTTAAACAGCAGTAAATTTTAAAATATATTGCAGAAATGTAGTTTGCTTTAGTGGCAGTAGTTGTGAAATAAGAAATGAGGCATTTCACATTAGTATAAGGAACATGACTAGTACTGAAGCATGTTGTGGGGAAAAGAAAGCAAAGATAAAGCAGAATGATCCAAGTGATTAGTTCTAGAAATTGTGTGAAATGAGTGAACAGAGCATTAAAAATCATCAAGCAGTGTTTTCTTATGAAGAACTACATGACATTTTGATCTTTGTTCTGCCATTTAAAGCACAGTTTCTGCTGTTTTCTGAAAGACAGCCGCCTGTGAAGTGGTTATTTAGACAGATTATTAAATCAGGGCTCAAATACAATGGTCAGAGAACTCTTTTATCCTAAGTCTGAACCAGAAATTAGTTTTGAAAAAAAAAGAGGTAGATATCTCACTAATAAATTGATAAGAATTAGAACATAAATAAGTAAGTTTTAAAGCCAGAGGCTGTAAGATATTGAGCAAATTTAAGATTATTAGACTGCAAGGAAAAAAAAAAAAAGAACTTCAGTTTGAAATAGTACTGAATTAATGTGCATTTTTGTGGTGAGACTGTAGCCTCAAGAGGAAAACCTTGAGGTTTTATGAGGTACATGGTCTGCAGAGGGTGGCCTGGGGCAGCAGAACCGTTGTGCATAAAGTAACATCTTAAACTAGGGCTAGGTTCAAAGTCAGACTCCAGAGGCAGTAGTTATAAAAAGTTTCTGAATTGTCCTTTGGGATTTTGTAACAGTGACTACTTAATGCAACAGTTTTTTAAAATTTTATTTAATTTTTATTTCTTTTTATTTCGTTTCCAACACCATAAAAGTTCTTATTTCCCTACTGCAAGTTTTCACTACATCTGTTGAGTGTGAGGACTTTAAGGGAATTGTTCTTCTTTCTGTGATTAATTGGAATTATTTCTAAAGAGGGATCCTTGAAGCATTGAACCTGTTTCACTATTTGTCCTATTGCATGAATCCAACAGAATAACAAGCCCTAAATCTGATCAGGGCTTGATCAGAGTCAGGGCTCTTCCTGAGAGCAACCAGCTCTTTACTACTGTGGCTTATCAGTCAGCCAGTCCTCGGGAAGCTTTTGTAAAGAATTCTTATGTTCCTACTGGCCCATTTTAGTGCACAATCTGCACTTTCCCACTCATCAGCTTTTTCTTCTAGTAACTATTTCTCCTTTCATATCTAGGGATTCCATTCATTCCAATAAGGAGTTTTTATGATGACATGATATGAGCTACTTAGGCCCCTTGTTCCTATAAAGAGCCACTGCTCTACTTTCCTTTTATGTTTCTAGACTAATGATTTTTGTAATAATTTCTGAATTGCTGGGAAGGGAGTACTATTCCACTGGAGAAGGCACTAGCCAGGAAGTTTGTTCTACAAACCAGCCATTTATTTTTGCTAAGTCTCGTGCCTTGATACCAGTTTTGTAACTAGAGATAATAATATTTTCTATGTCACAGAGGTGTTGAGACATTATTATTATGTTTAAAAAATTCTGAAATAGTACAAGTAGATCTGGAACATTAACCATCAGAGCCAATGAGATACATAACACATAATTGTAAAGCCCTTTTCATTTTCCTTTTGCCTATTCAAAAGAGTGTTCGCTTATAAGTATGGACCAGAGCCTAATACAGTGTGTTTTGAAAAGATGGACCCAATTTCAAAGCATCTTGTCATTGAAATTGGGTCCATCTTTTGAAACATCCTGTATTTTGTGCTGTTTTTTCAAATAGGTGTTGTCATTCTGCAATATTTATATTAATTCTGAAACGCACATGGGTTTTGTTTTCTGAAAACTAAAAAAATACCTTCCAATAGGCAAAGCTAATCCACGCCTAACACAACATCAGAGGTTAACATATGGGCTGCACATGTGATATTGAAAGCCAACTGAAGTGTTTTGGAAAGTAAAAACTCAGCATCAACTCTTGTTTGACAAGTAAATATTTAAGAGAAACATTAAGATATAGTGTGAAAATTACTTGTGAGTCTTCAAAACCTGTTTGGTTTTTTTTTAATAAAAACAATAACTATTAAACCAAACAATTTTCATTCCCAGCCTTTCTTCTTAAGTGACTGGATATATATATTACGTGGATCAATTCAAATGATACTTTCCCTTCTTCCAGGGACTGAAACACTTATTCAGGTTATATAATACTCACTCTGTAAATGAATTTACAAAGCCACAAATGTGAAATGTAAGCATCTACGAGGATTCAGAATTTTTTAAGAAAGCACTGCAGAATTCTTAAATCCACACTGATGAATATAAATAATAGGCTTTGCTGAATCTAACTGTTTTGTTGTACCATATAACATTTTTCATCTAATAATACAGTTTTATCATGGCTACCAGTTTTAACTAGTTTCCCCAGATGCTGTATTCACACTACTCAATAGTACACTTGATGACAAATAGTTTGCATACATCCTCCTAATTTTTTGTACAGTGAAAAATGATCAAATAATAAATTATTTTTAAAAGGTACTGGCATAATGTACAAAAGATTTCTAGTATTGTAATAGTATTATTAATCTGAATATGGTGTGCCTGGTTAATCGTTTGCATGCTGTAACAATTTGTTCATTGTTGTTTATTGTCTGTCCTGCAGACATTTTACTTCACAACCCAGCTGGACTGAGTATGACAGATTTACATGCCACCTGGTATTTGATTAAATACTTTTATTTGAGAAATACTTCTCAGAAGCAGCAAGATTGGTGTGCCTTGTAGCATGTACTGCATGTTCTGCAATGTGTAGGACATCGTAGCTACTATGCTGTATTTGTAAGATCAGATGTGTCAGTAGGGACTGAGATCAAACCTAGATTATAGCCTTGCTTTTGAATAAATTGAAATGCACAGCTGACACGAGCTGTGGTTAACATGGAAATCACAAGCATGCAGTGGGAAGTATTAAGAATCCACTGGAAAATAACTCTGACTTACCATCAGCTTATATTTAATCAAGGAATTGGATTTCTGGAAGAATATTTAAGATGCAGTGATATCTTCCTGTTTTAAGAAAATAACATTGCCTACTTTCTCAATAAGTTGATTTTAAGTCTGATAAATTGTATTTTACACCCACTTGCCTATGTTTCCTTTCCCTTTCTTTTCCCTTTTCCTTTCCTTTTCTCTTTATTCTTTGTATGCAGACAGCATTATTTTATTCCATTTCTCAGAAAATACCTATTCATAGAGCAACTTCCAGTTGAATACTTACTAAACATAGGAAGCAATTATCCTCTATTTCAGGTGGAGCTGAAGGGAATAAAAGCAAAAACATTCTGATGAAAAACAAGTGTCACAACCTGTGTGCTGAAATCCTGTCTTCACATACTTTCTTAGATGAGTAAGGAAAAATAGAGAGAAATAGATATCCTTCTTTTTGAGCTGACTTTTAGGTCAAACCACAGACCCATATTTGTAGTATTATATTCTTCAGACTTTTAATTTCCCTTCAACATGCATGAACTGGCTGTCAGCCAGACAGCCTAGGTTTCTTTTCATCATTCAGGAATTAACAGCAGCTTCTTTCACAGATACAGATATGAGACGATTGCGTGGCTGCCTAGTGCAGCAGATTTCTAGGGGTAACAAAGTAAACGTGCCCCTGCTTTTATGCCTTGCCTATGGCAGAATTACAGAAAAACAAGCTTTCCGTAAGGTGTGTGGGATAAGAGCTATCAAGTCACCCCCTCACACTTTCTGAAGCAGCTGTCATTACCTCCACTTTTCCATCTCCTTGACAGAAGTAAGAGCAGCAACCCTGGTTTACAAGCACTCTTTCTCAAACTACTTATCTCAATCTTCGTATCTATTGGCAGGAGTGACCAGAGCTCTGGCTTTTGATGCTTTTGTTGGCAAGGTCAAATTTTGCTTTCACTGATAAGAAGCCTGGAGCTAGTACTGACTAATCAGTGTGTTTTTACTTCATCTACCCAGATGATGTTTATTGTGTTTTTCATGATGGTATCTAGTATTTTTTAAATTTGAAGAAAAATAAAAGAACAATGGTGAGAGCTGTTGCATTTCTAAGTTGTAGTTTCTGTTATTCATTTGTGTTAGAGAAGTAAAATATGCAAAAGTTGTTGATGGTCTAAATAGGTAAGGATTAAAACAATGTGTTTTTTCCATCCATGGCTTCTCTTCTGAGTAATTTCCAATGAGCTCTTGTTTTGAAAGAAATAATAGAGTCAAACAAAGGTAAGAATAATAAAAATGAGGCAGAGAAAGCAGAATAATTTAGGGTGAGGTACAACAATATTTATTTACTGTTGACTATCTTCTAAAGCATGTTGATGTTTCCTCTGTAGAATCTTCTGTGCCAACCCAGACAGAAATGGCCGTATATGCTGTCTGTATACCACTACATTTGTTTGAAGAGGATTTTTTTTCCTTAAGACAGATGGTAAGATTCTATGCTCTCAGGACAGGAAAATATTACTTAATTATCAGGGAGTTTAATTTTGTAGTAACTATGTTGTAACACAAATAATAAAATTAGTACAGTGAAACAGTGGCCAGGTAGTGACAGGTAGTGAATTAATTACATTTTTATTTCAGTACTTCTGTATTCTGAACATGCATTTTCCTCCCACAGCCTGCTCATTTTTTCTGTTTTACTCCACTTTCCTCTGGATCCCAGGAGCTGAAGTCTCTCCTGGGAGAGACTAGGATGTGGACTTCTATCATTAGTGTTGTAACCAGTGAAAGCAGCTGGAGAAAGTGTAGCACTTCATATAGCTGGAGTAAAAGCAATGCTTAAATTTCCACTTAGTCACTCACACTCTACAGAAAGCTATTTATAATGCCACAGCAGGCTTTCTTGAGTTGATTAGTGATTAGATTTCAATTTTTGCACATTTAAATCATATTTATCGTAATTAGAACATTAAAACTTAAGCTGCCTTCTCAGGAAACTGATAGGCTTCATAGAATAAAGAAATTTCCAGAAATGGTTTGCAGGTGTTATACTTTGGTGCTCTTAATTCTTGCACTATTTTATTTTTTAAAATTGTGCTGTGTATGATTTTTTTTTTAATTTATTTTAAGGTCTCACACAGTACTGTCTATTTTCTAATAATAATACTAGTAATCAAAAATAAAACTGGAAATAGTTACATAAGGTTATGTCTTTCATGCCACAAAGGGCCTTGAGTCTCAAACTTGGCTTCAGTCTGCTAAGGTACAGAGATTACTGAAAAAGAGGCATGGCAGACCAAATAGGATGAGGCAGATGAATCTGTATGTCTAAACCAGTTTTTTAATAAAGACTGATAGAAAAATGAAAGTTGACAAATTAAATATAGAAGTGTAATGATTTTCTTGTGGGTTAAAAAATTTCATTTTCAATCTGTCTTTGAGGGTTTAGACATACTACACTGATAGAAATAACTGAAGTTTGGAAGAGTTGATTCATTGGGGGAAGAGTTGCTCCCTAAATTTGGAGCAAATTTTGTCATTGAATGCAATTGTGTCAGAATTTCCTTCCAGAATTTTTGCAGTATCCCTTTCAGCTTTGCTTTCTAGTGTGTGTGTCCTTGGATTCTGTGACTTGAATTTAATTATCTTAAGTTTGCTCGAATAAAATGGAAAAAAATCAATAATTGAGTCATTCAAGTGTCTCCTACTCAGCATCTGACAAATTCTCCTTTATGGCACCTAACTGGTCTTCAAAATCCTTTCTAATGTTGGACATTTTAGCTTGCATTTTTAAGTTGCTTGAATATATGTGTACCGTCACCACTCCTGTAATATATCTTTATAATTTCAGAAATCAAAGGAGGCTGATATATTGCTTGTGTACCTTACTGTGTTTAATTTGATCTTCTTCCTTCAAATAAGTCTGACAACCACAACTACATTCTTCTCTACAGAGTTTGTAGTTAGAGAACCTCAGGAACATTTGACAATCATAGTAGCAATCAGAGACTTGGCGATGAGCATGTTAAATAAGTTATGGGCAACTTATTTAGCAAGTAAAAGAAGATTCATTTTGGAAAGAAAAAGGATGTACAAATCTTGTAACAGAACTTTAAATAGTGAAAAATATTAAATACTGCATCATTATTATTTTAATGGGAAGAGCACCACTCGATGTCCACATCTAAAATTGCTCTTAAGTCTATTGCTAAGGGCTTTGGTATACAGGTCAACTGCAGTGCTTCTAATGCGTGCTCTAAATAAGCCAGCAGATAAAAAGCTTAAATTTAATAATGTATTGGTTCAAAGTAGTAATACATTATGGAGATTTCACAAGTTATCTAAAAGACCAGTTGCTTTTAGAATGATGCCACTTTATAAATTCAGCATGAAGTAAGGACTTTTTCCCTCAGCAAAAGTATTTTTATATATGTTTATTTAAAACAAAATGTTGTCACTATTGTTTTCTTACATCTTCATTCTACTTCACTTACATGTTTTCTATAGGACCTAAAAGAATATGGTTATAAAAATAAGTCGAAAGAAGTGGCAAATCTATTATGAAAAGTTAAATATATGTATAGACTTCTAAGTATTCAATTATACTTTTTATGCTGAATATCAGACTCTAATTAGAATGTTTTTGGATAGCCTTGTCAGATGAACTGTTGTTGTTTCATTTGTTATCCAGGTCATTAGATGCTTTTGTGTGCCTACTGTTCTTTTTTTGTGAGAGAGAGATGATGAGAAAGGAGATCTGACCCCAGTCAGATTATCTTTCAATGTTTCCTAGGCTGATTCTTCAGAGAAGCTGAGGCAATATGGGCTTTCTCACATATATAGCCATCCTGTCCTGATCACTAGAACTAGGTCCTGTCCCCTGGTAGCACCACCACAACCACCACCAGTTCCTCGTTGGAAGCTTTTCCGTCAGAAAAAGGAAACTGTTGTGACATCTGAACCCCAAGGTTTGTCTGCTCAAACCTCCAAAATAAATTTGTCATGACATTTTTATAAACATTTTCAGGGCCATACTTATCATCTGTTAGCTTAATTTCAATGGAACTTCCTTAGGGGTTACTTTTTGTCTGTTTTTTTTCTCTTTTTTTTTTTTTGCCAATTTTGTATTACTTCCCCTTAGCCCTATTGTTTCTTAAATGCTTTGAGAAGTGTCTTAATTTATCTCTAAAAAAACACTCTATTGGAGAAAATGAAGAGAGAGTGTTATCAAAGCAATGCAGAAGCTCTCTGATGCAGAGCCAGGAAAGCTCCTGAACACCTTTTAAACATTTAAAGTATGTGATTAGTTCTGCAACAACTCACAGTTTTAGAGGTAAACTTGTTCTAGGGTTTGTCTATTCTGCATAATGGAATCAAATGCATGACATGTGATAGCTTGAATATGAAAGTGTTACAGGCATGCTACCAAAATATACTGGAATTAGAAATAGGGGAAATTAACAGAAGCAAAATGTGCTGCCATAGTTCTTCTGAGCTACCTTGAATAACCTTACATATAGATTAAGCACACTTTTAATACCTTACAGGCTGGGGATCGGTGTTAAACACTTTTTTTTTTTCATGATATATCATCTAAAGCCACCCCTGATTGTTCTCTTCCATTCAGGTGTATGTGATGATATTTGGAGAATTATTTAGGAATGATGGATCCCTATAAAAATTATTTGTCAAAATAATAGAATTAAATTTTTCTTATGAATATATGTTTAACAAGTTGTTTTTTTCCAGAGCCTATGGTACAAAAACCTGAAGAACATGTTGAGATTGCTAGCCTATTTTTTAATTACAAATTGAATCTTATCAAAATACCCACAGACATGTAAGTATTCAATGTAGTTTCAGCATTAGCTGTTAGTCCATTTCACTGTGAAGTCACAATGGCTTATGTTTACTTGTGTCACAGGGAAAAACTGCTCAGTTCATGTAGTTTAAAGCACATCAGGGTCAGACCACTCTTTTGGTTTATTGATGTCACATAACTAACTGGCAATCAATGAACTGTATGTTTAGGATCAATATCAGCAATACAATGGATAAACCACTGTAGTAGACACTTACAAAATGTTAATGAACACCTACAAACTTCTGAACACCTATCTATAACTAATCCCAGGAATTTCTAATCACACACACAGAGGCATACACATGCAATTATACACACCCTCCTGGCACTGAGGGTTACGAGCACACCTGCTCTTTTGGGAGTGCAGATTCTTCTACTTGCACACAACTCCTGTTGGAGATGCAAGTTGAGGTGCTTTAAGCTTTACATGCTGCTCCTTTCAGTCTGCTAATCTACATGCTGGTGAGAAAGCTTACCAGGAGGTAGACATGCACACACCTGAGGGGTGGGTCCCTACTTGTCACGCCCTGTACAAACAGTCCCCTAGGTGGATGCACATTCTCAAGGCATCTGACATTGAAGGGCAGGGAGCTCTGACAGGCAAAACCACTTTGCCAGTTTCTCTACTTGGTAGAGGTAGAATATTTAATAGGTCACTTCCACAAGAGATAAGAATATTCTTTGAAATCTTTCAAACTTTTCTTCAAACTACTGGCCTTTTTCAATTCTCACACATAACAAGGAAGTCATTGACTAGTCAGTCAGTACTTTCATGGGTGTCACATATTTGGTATGGAACAATTAATGTTAATGTTGTTACAAGAAGCCTGAGAGTGCAAGTGAAGTAGCTCATGCTCAAAATGCAATTTTGTTTAAATGCCTTGTGTTACAGTCTGTTTGGAAGTCCTATAAACCATTGAAAATGAGGGTCTTTATACAGGGTATCTGAGAGAAGAAGTTTCAGAAATTGATGTGTACATGACTTCTAGTCAGTATTCAATATTCAGCATAATACTTGCTCACTGACAAGAAAAGAAGAATTACTGTTAAGCGTATCAGGACCTTGGTTTTTTTCCTATGACCCACTGCATAATACATTTCTGTCAAGCTTCAGCTTATGATGTGAACATTCACTAGACAACCGCTAGAAATATTAGTCTCCTCTTTTTAATTCTGACTGAACTCCTGACAGAGAAAGCAGTGAATGTATCACATAGCAAGTGAGCACCCAAAGGTTTATGTTATTTTGGAGGATATTTCTTTTCTTGAGACCAAGTCCAACAATTTGTAAATTGTTGGAGGTGTGTATAGTTTTTTAAGGTGTGTACACCTTTTGTTAAGTACATCTCTAAGTAAACTGAATAAATTGCATACTTCGCAGGTTCTGCATTTTGATTGTCATGATTGGATAGGTTGAGAATAAACCAGTTAGAATTTTATTTATTTATTTATTTAAACAGCAGCATTTGTCCATGGAAGAAATGACCTTGGAGTATTCTGGGAATTTAATTGTTTTGCTGATACAGCTGCATTTTATTGGTTAAAAATACATTAAATTCATTAAATAACTTATTGTTTGTTTTCAAATAGTAGGAGTAGAAATACGTGTAAATGTTCTAAGCAATATCTGTTAATAGGTTATTAAAAGAATGAGAGAATGATAATTAAGATGTTCCAGTATTTGCATGTTAATATATTTTATATTGGTTTTTTTCGTATTTGATGGATTGTTTCATGGTCAACTTACCCCATTTTGTCAAAGACAGTTTATTTAATGTGCTAAATTTCCATGACAATCAGCTAATTTAATCTCTTGTGATTTAATTAACAGGTAATAACCAAAAATACATAGCAAGTGTTAGCATTTCAGTAAAGTAATATAGCTTCCTAAATAAGATAAGGGACTTTGATACACAGTTGGGACTGAAACTGGTTTTAATCTCTTGCTTTTATTCTAATAAAATATTTTGAAACACTTAAAGGCAAGATAATTGTTACTACGTTACTCGTAAGGATCTTGATATTTCATCATCTCAGTCCTTAAGAAGGAGGCTAGGTTAAACACATGCTTACATTTTTCTCTTTTTTTATTGCTGCAATAGCACAATTTCACATTTATGTCTAATTGGCACGTGTGCAACATTGTTTTGATCTTGTTCTCCTAGTTAGCTTAAGAAGGAGAGTTATTTTTATTTCCATCAGTTTTTACTTCTGCCTCCACTGAAGTCAGCAACAGAGCTTTCTTTTACTACAACCAGAACAGGCCTTGCACAGGTTTCCTTGGTTATCATGTGTTTTAACTGTCTGGTAGCTATGGAGACCCATTTTGAGGGAAAAGACAAAAACTATTCTGACACAAAACACTTTATTTTGCCCTACCTCCATTTAAGTAGTGCACTTCATAATTATTATTTTTTTCTTGTATAGGGACCATATAAATTTATTTGTTTCTGACATTCTCATCTAGTTTTCCTCAACTGACTTGGGTTTTGATTTTTGGAGGGTCAGTTAGGAGGACAACAGTTCAAGTATTTCGAGCATAGTGCCGAGCCAGTAATAAGGAACAATGCATGTGTATATTTTGTGCTTCCCTACTAAGCTGTCTAAATAAAGGAGGCACAAATTATTTTGATGAAATTTTGCTAAGAATGGTACTTAGGAAGACTGTAACTTGAAAGTAAATTTATGGATTAAAGCATTTGACTTTTCTTTCATTATTTAGCAACTTTCCACAGTCTACCATCAAAAAAGGATTTCAGTCTGTATCTTGTCTCCCTTTTGTTGCTGAAAGTGATGAAAATGTGGATGACAGTAATGTGGATATGAATCAAAGTGGAAGACAGTCAAATGCAGAAGATTATTCTCAGGTAAGAGTTTTCCTAATTTTTTTTAACTTGATCTAGTTTCATATTCCAAAAGATAGCAAAAGACGAAACAGAAAATACTTAAATATAGGTTTTTTAAGACTTCTCAGTAAGCTTTTTTCCCCCACTATTTCAGTAACTTCCCTACCTTTTCCCCTTTATAGCTATATTGATGTGTGCCGGATCAGCTAGAGTGAAGGACGTACCTAAGCACTTGACTACTTGAAAAATGTAAACTTTATAAACATGTGCCTTAAAATGGTGTCCTCATTTGGTTCTTAGTTGAAAGATTTCAAGCTAGATCTAGAAAAAGACTTAAGGCTTCAATGCTGAGTTTGTCTGCTCTTAAATTTCAGAAGCTTTGCCTTCTAAAGGAATCCTCAGCCATGAATTAGACACTCAAGCTTCCTGAGTGATGCCGTGAGAGAGTAACATTACTCCAAACAGGTTCACTAGATACAACATGCTGAGCTCAGATTGCCCAAGATAGCCAAGGAAATGTTACTAGTTACTAGGTAGAAGTGTCCACTGTAATTTTCCAAGATAGATGAAATGAATCTTACCCAAGTTCAGTAAAACATTACCAGGATGACTTTGGGCAGTTATAGCTACTCTGTGTTTTTTTTTTCTTGTTTCTGTTTTTGTTTTTAAATTGGTATGTACATATGCTACCAAAGTCTGCTTTGGTAGAAACAGAGACTTAAATATTCAGACAAACAAACAGAGCTCCACTGAAGTTATTTTATTTGCCCTAGACTTATGAAAGAACCAACTTGGCAGGGCCAATATCTCTTCAGTTTTGTACTTACTGCAGTAAACACTGCTCCTAAGAACATCTGATGGTGTTTCTCTTTCTGACTTCAAGAAAATCGAGGAAAAAAGCACTCTAGGCAATATACAAATGCTTTCAGTAAAGTTATACTCAAAATCTGGATCCAACTCAATAAATCAATTGTACT
Organism: Aegotheles bennettii; assembly: GCA_013398125.1. Lineage (NCBI taxonomy): Eukaryota > Metazoa > Chordata > Aves > Caprimulgiformes > Aegothelidae > Aegotheles > Aegotheles bennettii. The sequence continues at coordinate 169,133 of VZRW01013370.1, read as the reverse complement.
TTTGGGAAGATGTAGTCACAACTTGTGAATGTTTACTCTAGTTCTCCCCTCTACATTTATTTTCTATCCCCAGTAAAAAGTGAGTAATTTTTCCGTATCTGCTACACTCAACATGATTACAATATAGAAAATAATTTTAAATACCCTATAAAATGTATTCATCCATAGTGCTACATAAAGGAAAAAGGCAACAAATCAACAAAAAAAGGCAACAAAGTCCTTGTGTGCACAATCCTGTAGTAAAGATGACTCAACTATTTTAAAATTTCTACTGTTCTCCTCTGGGACAAACTGATAAGTATACTTGAAGACAAAATTTGTGGTCTTTGGTTGATGTATTGTGACTGCCTATAGAGCCAGCAATGTGCCCTTGTGGCCAAGAAGGCAAATGGCATCCTGGGGTGCATTAGAAAGGGGGTGGTTAGTAGGTCAAGAGAGGTTCTCCTCCCCCTCTATTCTGCCCTAGTGAGGCCACATCTGGAGTATTGTGTCCAGTTCTGGGCCCCACAATTCAAAAAGGACATGGAACTGCTTGAGAGAGTCCAGCGCAGAGCCACTAAGATGATTAAGGGAGTGGAACATCTCCCTTATGAGGAGAGGCTGAGGGAGCTGGGTCTCTTTAGCTTGGAGAAAAGGAGGCTGAGGGGTGACCTCATCCATGTTTACAAATATGTAAAGGGTGAGTGTCAGGATGATGGAGCCAAGCTATTGTCAGTAATGACTAATGATAGGACAAGGGGCAATGGTTTTAAACTGGAGCATAGGAGGTTCCATGTAAATATCAGGAAAAACTTTTTCACTGTGAGAGTGACAGAGCACTGGAACAGGCTGCCCAGAGAGGTTGTGGAGTCTCCTTCACTGGAGACATTCAAAACCCGCCTGGATGCGTTCCTGCGTGATGTACTCTAGGTGACCCTGCTCTGGCAGGGGGGTTGGACTAGATGATCTTTCGAGGTCCCTTCCAACCCCTTAGATTCTGTGATTCTGTGATTCTGTGATAGGGTTCCAAAATGTGTTTGAAGGCAAAAGGTATACCGTTAAGGATAGTATTAGAGTATTAGGTATCTTCATGCACAAAGAAAATGTAATTTAGTTTGGTAAATATTGAAATAAAAGGGAAATAATTTTCTATGTAATTTTTGGAGAACCTATTTATTTGTTTCCTCTTCCTCTTCAGAGTATACTCTAATGCCATAATTGTATTTCAGATCTGAAACTCAGTTATTTTAAATTGTTCTGTATCTATTGTGTGTATAGAAAATGTACATGTGTGGGTATAGTTACTGAGTATTTATTAGTTTAAAATTAAATAATTATGTAGTGAAGGAGAATTCTTTGCAATAGACTATATTGTTAGCTATTTTGTGTACATTTTATAAACAATAGTTTAATTAGTACTTGACGACCTTTTTAAAGTCTTTTTAATAATTGAAACTCACGAAAAACATTATAAAAACAGCAGGGTAAAAAAGAGCTGTAAGTAGCATCTTACAATATATAATAACAATTGGTTGCATGACTTCAGTCTCTCTAGCTGTAAAAATACAGATTTAGTTAATTACAAATTAATAGACATTTATGTGCTGTAAGCATAAAAGTAGTTTGGAACATTACTTTGATTTTCTCTTCTAGTCCAAGAGAGTAAGAACCATGTGACTGTAGCAAGCTGATCTGTCACAGTAGGACATTCAGTCAAGGAGAGGCAAAGGCAATTAAGAAAACACAATAGAGAGAGGCATTGATAAAACTGGAATGGTTGGAAGAAGACATAAGCGTGCATTAGTTTGGGGGCAACCTCATTCAGACATAAAATGTAAGAAGTCATGAGCATCTCATTGACTTATACTTGAACGTTACTTTTTCCACAATTTAAAGCTCAGCTGAAAAATGCTGTGCCAACTAATAGCTGCAGTATGCAAGTAGGACTGCATTTGTACAGATTGCAAAAGAAAATAATGTTTTTAACTTGCAGAACAATCTGTTTTATTTCACATATTAAATCTTTTAATCAACAAAATTATGTGGATGAGTCTGGGAGATTCATTATGGAAGAGCTTTTTTTCCGTAGTTTTAAAACTTGAAATCGCATTATGCATCTATACTTTTTGAAAAAAAAAAAGGTAGTGACTAAAAAAGCAAACACTGAAACTTTGATATCCCAAACTCACTAAGTTATGCTGATTTGTAGAATTTAGTATTGTAGTGTACTGAGTGTGAATAACTTTGTCTCCATTCTAAACTGTGCAAATGCTATTCAGGAGTCACCTGCTTTAAAACCTTTGCTATAGATTTGGTAAATCTTTGGGATGCATCAGTTTTATGGTTTAAGTGGTCTGAAATTCAGTCAGCTGCTGTGCCAGATCCTTAGCAAGTTTACATTGGCATGTTCCAATTCACTCCAATGTAAACTGTATGAAGTTGGATCACTGAATATGAGATTCACTGTTCCTAAGGTCTGTTGTCACAGAGACAGAGTCTAGTGATAAATGAAAGATAAAATTTTAGGAGTTGGATGTACCTTCTCAGAAGAATATAAAATTGTAAGACAGGGCATTATCCTCCATGTCCTCAAAGTCTCATGCCGAAGAACAGAAATGCTTTATTACTGATTGTTTCAAAGTTTTTTTTTTGCCCCTGAATTTCTCATTCTCTCTGATTTTACAGTTCTGAAAGCGTAGTGGATTTGCATTAGGAAAAAAATCTTTTAAAATATCTAGTTTTTGTAGTCTAATTGATCTTGGGTCACATAGTTATTAAGAAAACACATTCTGTGATTTTTTTGTGTAAAAACTCCATAAAATAGGGCCCAGTTCTTTAATGAAGAGGCTTGCTTTTATTCTTCTTCAATAGGAAGGTAAATAATTTGTATGTGTAAGATGCATTGAAATGCATGTGAAAGCTGATTTTTGGCTTGTACCATTTGATTGGAAAAAAAATTATTTTTTTGAATAATGGCTTCCTTGAATGCCCTGGCAATGCTGCTTTGTAGAGCACAAGAGTTAAAAGTGCCACTCTCTCCCAGTGACATAAACACAATACACTTGCCCTTTAGTGTTCCTGTTTACCTCATTTTCCTTACTTCAGTGTCAAACTGCAAGCTCAGTCTTACCTTCTCCTTTACAACTGGTATCAGTCTTTTTAGCTTGCATGCTCTGTTGTGTGCTTTTTTCATGTTCCCCATAAAAGTTCCAGACTGTTGTGTCATAACAACCTTTTTCTTCTCATTCTAATCCTTCTTATGACATATTTCATAAGACCAGTGAACTGGTATTCAGTCAACAGGAGAGATAGGTAGAAAATAAAAAATTCTATTTTCTTTACAAATTTTATAATTCTGAAAATTATTTCAATCTGCACAAAATGAAAATTCCCTCTTTATTTTTTCACTAAAGAAAGTACACATGAGATACGAGGCACATGAACTGGAAGAGGCGCTTTTGCCATCATTTTAGACACTCATGGTATTGAGAATCTTTCTGATGGGCCTGCAAATATCTGCTTGCTTATACAGATTGGGACAGCTCCAGCATTAGCCTGAGTTGATAATCAAGAATTTTTAAGACATTCCTATAACTCAGTCTGTGCACAACTTTGCAGCTGTTTGTTCTTTTGTACCACTGCCATTTTTCAAAAGCAACCTCTGTTACCTTCCCCCACATCACAGCTAGAACTAGAACTGATATTGCAGTTAGTGAAAACAGTGACTCGGGAGTAGGCAAAAAAAAGAATGCATCCAAATGACAATAGATGCAAAACTCTTTGATGATATAACTCTACGGGCAACATCAAACCTAGAAATTTAATACAGTGATGGAGCTTAAGAAATATTTTGGTAGTCTTTGTAATTTTAGAAGTAGATTTAACATGGGGTTTTAATCTTAAAAATTATGTATTTGAAGCTTTATTCTTCCATCTGCAATGTTCCCTAGAGAATTTATTTTTGGAAAAAGACTGGTATTTTTTACAGAAAAAAACAGTGCGAAACATTTTTCCATGCATCATTTCTACAATAGAAAAGGATACTGGTTTTATAAAAACATCAGATAGATTTTAAAACATATTATTTTGAATAAAATAACAACTAATCTTAGAAGTCTGAACAGTACAAACGAATCTTTAAAAGTAACAAAATAGCTATAAATTTGTGAATTACCATTATTTTTACAATTATACATTAATGATTGTGAAACAGAAAAGATGATAAATTAGATTTTTAAGTTAATCAGAGAATTTTCTTTACATTTTGCATTCAGATTTCCCATTGATTGCAGGAAGAACAATAAATAGCTAAATTCCCCCATAATCTGTGTGCATCCTTTTGTGTCTCCCAGCTGGATCCAAGTCTTTTTTTTTTCTTCTTTATCAGATACTGTAGCAGCAGAATTGACCTTTCAGACAATGCGTGTTCATTAAGGAGGAAAAATGCCTTTAGTTTCTCTTTCTGTGCCAATATCTTAGTCACTGTAGCTGAGGCAATAGCATAACAGCATAACTTCATTGATGTTCCCCTTTATCTCAGAATCAGTGAGGTTTAGGTAGACGGGCACATCCCGTACCGTTAGAGAAGCAGACAGCTTTTGTCTGTGTTATGTTTGAGTTCCAAAAACTGAGTAAATGAGGCTACAGGAGTTTCTACACAGCTGGGGATAGATTGCTTTCACATCTCAAACTGACTTAAGTAACATTACTAGGCATCCAGATCGTCCAGGTGTGGTGGGTTGACTCTGGCTAGATGCCAAGTGCCCACCAAAGCCACTCTATTACTCCACTCCTTATCAGGACAGGAGAGGAGCAAATAAGATGGAAAAAACCCTCACAGGTCAAGATAAAGGCTGTTTAATAAGGCAAAAGCAAAGGCCACACACAGAAACGAAGGAAAACAAAAGATTTATTCTCTACTTCCCATCAGCAGGTGATGTCTGGCCACTTCCCAGGAGGTTGGGCCTCGGTACGCATAGCAGTTGCTCCAAAAGACAAATGTAATAACAAATGTCCCTCCTCCTTCTTCTTTCTCGTAGCTTTTATTGCTGAGCAGACATCATATGGTATGGAATATCCCTTTGGTCAGTCTGGGTCAGCTGTACTGGCTATGTCCCCTTCCAGGGTCTTTCCCATCCCCAGCCTAGCGGTGAGGGGGAGCTGTTGAAGAGACAGCCTGAGTGCTGTGCCATCACTGCTCAGCAGTAGCCAAACAGTGGTGTGTTGTCAACACCTTTCTAGCACCAGCACAAAGCACAGCACTAGAGGGCTGCTGTGGGGAGAAATAACTCCGTCTCAGCCAGACGTGATACATTGTCCTCCTTTACTGGAAATTCAATTGAAGCAGTTTTTGAGGATTTTCTGTATCTCTCCAGTCCTACAGACTAGAGTGCTGTAATGGATGGCTGTAAGCTATTCAGAAGAGATATACGACGTAGAAGAGGGAATGGGCTATCTCTGTTTGTTAAGCAGTGCTTTAATTGTGTTGAAATTGATAATGGTGCTGATGATCATAAGGTTGAGTGCCTGTGGGTAAAGATCAAGGGGAAGGCCAGCAGAGCGGATGTCATGGTGGCAATCTGTTGGGCAGATTACCCAACCAAGATGAACAAGTTGATGAGGTATTCTACAAACATCTGACTGAAGTTTCACGGTCACCAGCTCTTGTACTTGTGGGTGTCTTCAACCTGCCAGATATTACCTGGAAATATAGCAGAGAGAAAGCAGTCTAAGACGTTACCGGATAGTGTGGAAGATAACTTCCTAACACAACTAATAAGTGAACCTACCAGAGGAGGTGCCTCGTTAGACCTGTTATTTGTGAATAGAGGAGGATTAGTGGGTGATGTGGTGGTTGGTGGACATCTTGGGCTTAGTGACCTCAATATAGCTCCTTCAACTTCTCTTTGATACGCAGAACAGAAAATCACTGTATGTGTCCAGATGTTGACCAGCTCAGTGTCATCAGTTTCAACATTCGTGCCCTTGACTCATGTAAAGATGGGTGTATATGAGGAGTTCGAGTAGGGGGAAGGATAACAGATCTTGTTAAAGATAAATCTGGGATGAACAGTAGCTTGCAAATTTGTTTGCAATAGCCTTTAATATTTATCTTTGCAAAACAAAGCTTGTTTAGTTAACCCATTAATAGTACCACATTCAAATAAGAAATAAACTGGGAACTGTGGAATCTCTTTCTCCTGCTCCCTCATTAAAAAAAAAAATAATTCAAGAAGTGAGTCTTGTGCAGAGTATGTCATATTGCAGGTAAGAGGGCAGAGAGAAGGAAGGATGACTAGGCATGCATTTTTAACAGTATCAAAGATTTTAATCTCTTCAAAGAAAAGGACCTTGTCTTTGCAAATTTAATGAGTGCACTTTCTGAAAGTCTGGCTAACATGATTTCAACTTAAAACTAAGTGAAAGCTGCATTCATATTAGTTCAGCAGCTCTAGCTTGGAAGTGGGATTGACCAGGATAAAGTTGTTCATCAAAAACATTGAAGAACAGGCTACTTTTTATTTATGACAGAAAACAAAATGTGCTGTAGCAGCCAGGCATGCTGTTGCCATTGACAGCTGTGTACACTTTCACAGCAAGAAATGCTTTTTGGAAAAGGAACTCTCCATATACTTTCCAAGAATGGAAACAGAATAGAAAAGAAGTGGTTCTAGAATAGGACTAATTAGTTCTTAGAATAGAACTTATTTTATTGTCAAAGAACATTAATATTGAAGAACATTTTTTCAATGGCAGAGAAGTAGGCATGTGGAATAGCTTTTATCTCAGACTCCAGATCACAAAGATCACATCTACTTCCCTAAAAATCTGTCTGTTGGTGATGTATATGTAATTATTATGGTCAATTTTATTATTTGTACTTTTATTAATTAAAAAAAAAAGTTATACTACTATGATAACTTCTAGTTTCTTCATCTCAGGAAGGACTGCCCCAAACCCAAGTATTTTCTTTAACAAAACAATGCAAGATTATAATCACCATTGTTGGGTTTTGTTTTTTTTTTTCACTATACAGGAGAACACCCTCTTCTGGCAGCAAAATGCAGAGACCCCCAGTAAAGGTAAGTGTGTTTGAAGTTTATATTCAGACTTCTACCATTCCATTACTGTTTGACCTCAATGTTAATCCTAATGTACAAATATCAACAGTCTTATTTATGGATATTGGTTTTACAGGAAAAGATTTCAAAGAACTAGCAATAGCATGTGTAATTACATTGAGTAGAATCTTCAGACTGAAATTAAAAAATCCTTAATTTACAAAAAATATTTTGAAAAAACAACACTTCTCATAAGTTACTCTCCAGTAAAGTATAATGGCTTTTGTACACAGAGCTCTTTTTCTAATCACTGTGAATGATTTTTTTCTGAAATAGAAGGCAAGAAAACAGGACAACTTCAGTTTTAATAACCATTACTCTTTTGATGTGGTTGAGATTAATACTTGAAGTGTATTTAGACTGAGTCATTTTTTCAAAATGAGTACTTCTTTTTTTAAGTGAATGTTTTAAGGATTTGGTCAGGAGAAGTTAGTAAGACCTGCCTTTTTGAAAGTGCCCAGATTTGCTTGGTGCACAGTGAACATCTAAAACTGACTTCTAGGAAACACCTTTCCTTTTACCAGAGTTCTGAAAGTGAACCTCAGAGCAGAAGAACATGTGAAACTTGTTAATAGGATTCATGCTTTATTTACGCCATGATACTCATTTTGGTTTTGGCTTTCAACTCTCCAGTCCATGAAGAAGCCTGTGCAATACACCTTTGCTTTTTAGGCATTTCTGAAGGTTGATTCTATGGGGGGAAAAGGCATAGAATGCATTTTTAAAGACTTTTTTTGGTGTTTATTCTTTGTGAAATATTGATGATCCCCTTTTCCAACATCTGAGAAATACAATAAATGTCCTTTCAGTTAAAGCATGTGCACAACTTCCTAACTTCTACAGTAGTTAAACCCAGTAATTTTACCCAAGATGTTTAGATATTAGTTTTTAACATTATCTTAATTCTGAAAAAATGTGCAACTAATCAACCATCTCTAGTAAGCCCAGAATAGGGTAATACAAGATAAAGTTATAAAGAGAGGGAAGGAAAAATCCCACCGAAAAACCTAGCTCATACTAGAAGTATAATGAAGAGTGAATACATTTATGATTTTTAGGTATCTTGAAGCAAATGTAAATCATACTTTTCCAAAACCTATACTAATAAGTAGTTTTTAAACAAATTTGATAAGCATATGTTCAGTACAGGCAAAGGATATATTTTTGAGGTTATACTTTTAAGAACTGAGGATGATTTCAAGTACTATAGTGCTTGAGTGTCTTTTCTTATGAATTCTTATTTTTATTAATATTAACCCAGTAAAAAAAACCAAACCAGAAGAATCTCACTATATCAAAATACTCAAAGTTAATGAGCTGGAAATATATCATTCCATTATTCTGTCACACTTCATTGCCAAAACCTAATAGAAATATAGTAGCTTGCAGCAGATGACTCTTTAAGCCTGCCATGAATACGTTAGGATTTTGGAATATTTTTGTAGCTGTCTCTATTAATTAATTCTGAAGTTAGTGTATCTCAATAGCCAGACTGCTGTCTTTTCTGCTTTCTTTAAAGTCTACTCAAGAAATGCCTATTGAGAAAAAGCTCTCATAGCACAACCAAGGAAAAGGACAAAGTGGATTATATTTCCATTCTCTGGCCTATAATACTAATAATTCACATTATTACTGTAACAAAATCCTTTGTAGTCAGGTTTTCTTCACAATCTCCAGGCCATCTCTACCCATGTGTTGTCGTTTCTCTATGCAAAATCCATTTATTCCAACTTTACATAGAAAATATTACTAGTCATTACAGGATTCAAAGACTAGAGCTCTAAGCTCCTATAAGGCGGTACAGGTATGATTACTTTTCTTTGAATAATGCAATTCCTTTTAATGTCTTAATTAAATATTAACTAAGTCCATCTTCAAAAAATTATTTTTAAAAGAAAAGAATATCGGAAAAGTAATACATCTTGGTTTAATGCTTTGCACCGTAGGCTATGAGAGTTATTTCATATTACTATTACTTTAAAACAATTCATTATGAGTCTTTCAGCCCCACGGAATATCTGAGAGCATGAATCATGAACCAATCCTGAGAAAAACAGAGAAATCTTGTAAAAAATGTTTTATTTATGAGTATGGGGGTTTTAATACACTTTTTAACACAGCTAAAAATCACTCAAATTTAACAAAGTGTATGAATGAGAATTCAGTAACTTTATTTCTTCAGGGTTTCATTACAGGTCATTAGACGGTTAAATATATGAACAGTCTAATGTCAGGAAAATTCTTTCTGTTCCCTTGAAGCAGATTTGAAACACATTCCTATGGAGAACAGTGATATTTTACAAGTAAGCTCACAAATACAAACAAATAATTTCCAGGGTAAATAATTGCTTTTCAGTATTTGAACCTTTTGGTTTAGGATTTCCTGTCCTTCTGTCTTTGGTGTTTGTTTTGGGTTTTTTTTTAAGAAGAAATTTAAAATATTCTTATTAAACTGCCTAGGCTGCTAAAATCCATTGAAATTTTGTGCTATTGAGGTTCACCAAATGCAAAGAAAATTTGGTTTAAGGCAGAGCATGTACGATACTTCTGTTTCTTTGTGTGATTTTTTTCATCCAAACATCCTCTCTCCCACCCTGTCCCCCCCAAAAAAAAATAAAAAATAAAAGAAAAGAAAAGCACAAACCCTAAAATAGTCTGGCATGTTCTACCTGGATAAATTTATTTTGCCTTTTAGTTCATCTGCCCATTTGCCTGCATCTGAAATTTTGTTTATTGGCATTGGACTAAATAGTCTGCAGTAGGTTAGATCACTTTCTATATTTTCTTTAAAACATTTGCTAATCTTCAAAACTCATGCTAGATAAACTACTTTTAAAGATATCTTAAGTACCATTTTGTGGATGTGAGATTTCCTGTGCCATTATCTCTGTGCTCTGTTATGGAAATTAGCTACAACCTTCATATTCATTGTGTTAAGTTCTTGCAATTCTGCTGTAAACAGGAAATTTCTGATTTTGTACCTCTATTCCAGTACACCAGCCTGTCTGTCCCTTCTTACTGAAAACTGAAACAGGGGACTCATTTCACCCAAAACTGTAGTCAGTTTGATGAGGAGCTTGATTTCCATTTAAGCATTGCAGTAAAGAGGCAGTGCTTGAAAAACGATGAGCACTTACCTAAAGCAATGACAGCATTTGATGCTAAACTGTCTTAAAATGTGTCTTCTCACTTGCTTAAGAACATTACTCTTTCTGATAATTTTGGGGGTTTCATGCAGTACAGTATTTTCTTACCATAAAATAGGGATTTTTGCGATAAACTCTGCTAATCTGTGTTCATTTGCTCCTCTTTCTTTTTCCTCTTTTTGTATTAATTATTCTAGTTGTATGCTGCTGTGCTCTTAGTTATTGATCTGTTTGTGTCTTCTATTTCTTGTTACAATGCACATTTTGTTATTACTTCTGTACTTGAATGTTTTCCCTTATTCATCAAGTTACTTTTTTCCTCTTGGGTTTGATTGTAACATTAATTTTTGTTGCTTGAGTTCTAAGCATCATAAAGTTCTTGAATTCAAATATGTTGCTCCTTTTCTGAAGCTCTTTGCAGTGTTTAACTTCGTAATAAGCTCATATTATATCCCTGTGTATTTGATTAGCTTGATTTGCATTTGTTCAAGGAATTAATTATATGATAATTACTGACAATTTTTTGCCAGAATTATCTTCCATATGTGAGTTTAAAAATACCATTTTATACTGAACATGATTTGCTACAAATTTATTAATCATTTTATTCCATAAATTATATCTTCATTATATCACCCAGTGTTTGCAGTTTCCTATAGCTGGAAATGACACTTCTTGAATATAAGGTAAATAGTGGTTTGATTTACTTTTTTCTTATAATTGTATCAGGAAGCTCTGAATGGCACTGTCTTCAGACTTCATAGGTCAAAAAGGATAAAATATGCTTTTTGATTACATTCTCACAAAATTCTCATTACTTCTTCAACGGGAAGTGGTAAAACTTCAGCCATTTTTGCTTTCCTTCAGCTGCACTGAAAGGGCTGACTTCCCTCTGACCCCAGTCTGCATACATAATCATCAGAAAGGTTTGTGTATTGACTTCTAACTAGGTGAAGCATATCTTCCATGTGGAGGCTGCAGAGATCTACTGATCTTATTGATCTTGAAGATTTATTGATAGTACTGTAGTACTCATGTTCAGAATGAACAAAGAACAACATTGAGCCACAGCAAGATGACATGGGGCATAGTTCTGCTTTGGTGACCCCTTCATCATACTTTCTGTGATATGCACATTTGTAAGCCAAACACTGTGTTTATTTCACTAGAGTCCTAAAACCTATGCTAACTTAAATCTAAGAAAAAGCCTAGATTTTACAGCTTTCAGGTGGTTTTTCCATAGTATAAGAGAAAAAGGTCTTTGATACATTTCCTTACCTTAAATTTCTTTCAATTCTTGAAAAATAGTTGTGAAGTAGTTTAGAGACACCTACACCTGATAAACTCATTAGTTATTCAGCACATCACTATGTGTCTTGTTGATCATTAAGTATTACAAGGGACATTTGAACATAAATATTTTTATAATTCACTTTCTCATTTGTTATACCTTAAGTGTTTGGATACTACCTCATCTTTGTCTTTAGCAAACATTCTGAATTAATAGCTGTTTATGTTTGAGCTGTTCTGTTCTACTCTTCTCAGCTATTCTTAAAACTTCTTTTGGGGCCCAAGTAAACATCTTCAATAACTGTTCACATGCATCTCGCAAAATAAAGGTGAGAAGGTGACATTAGAGCACAACTTAAAAAGTTACCAATTGCCAAATGTGGCTACATGACATATCTGTGTTGGTATTTTTATATGAATCTGACAGTAGTTCTGATTTTCCTACAAGAAAATTCATGTAATATAGTTCAAATCTATTTCTGTTTACAGGTTGTTAGACTGATTTGTGTGAGTAGCATCACAGTAAGTAGCAGAGGCAAGGATAGGTCCTAGTGTCCTCCACAGTTCTGTGTATTTATTGTCTTCTGTGGGTTATTGTCCTGGTTTTTGACAACATAATAACAGTTATAAAAATTTTATCATACTACCTCATCAGCTTTTCACTGAAAAGCAGCTTTGGACAACAGGTTGTATTTTTTCTTTTATATAGGTGATTTTATCTTTGCAGAATTCATATGTATGTTCACCTAACCTGCTCATATGAAAGGTTCTAGTGCACAGTTCAGTATGTGATAGTATATTTAGGCAAAATACTTAAGCAGTTGCAGATGTAAGCAACAAATATCTATACAGAGTTGTTTCAGACAACTTTTGAGCTTTTTAGGTTAGTGTTTTAGTTTCATTTTTTAAACTCTGAGGTGTATGAAAAATATCCTGACAATTTCAGGATATTTTTTCAATATAAGAATGATACTCCTTTAATGTGCACGTTGTCACTGTATTGAGTCTGTGTGTCTTCTTATCTCTGCAGAAGAATTACACGAGAGTATCAGTATTGATGCAAAACCAGTGTCAGAAACAGCTGATACTGATATGAGCATCCAGACAGAGGATGGATCAAAGGAAGAAATCGAGTCAGAAAGGACTTCTGTTTCCAGGGAAACCTGGATTAGCTTTGAAGACTTCTGTGTTTGTTTCCAGTAAGGAACAGAGGTTTTATTCCATAAAATATACAGTATAACTGGTAAAATGCAAAACATGGCTGGCTATACAGAAACTGTATCTTCTCAACAGATGATCTTTGTGTACCTGTCCTGCTTTCAGGATAGTCCCAAGGCTACTCTTCAGACCAGACTTATTACTGTCCCTGTTGACAGTGAGTCTGTAGGTGTAGCTCCATGCTGTGTCTTGGGTACATCCTCCAGAGTACAGTGGAGAACACAACTACCAGCTTCATAAAACATAAGTTGGACTGAAATGTGGGTGGAAAGTGGTAGGTCATGCAGGATGCAGCCAGTAAGGTGCTCACATACCCAGCCCGTCAGCCACTGGGCAGACAGTCTGCACCTGAGCAACACAATCCTAAGGCATAAAAAACAAGTCTAATTGTAGTGTTGTATCTTTAGCTTCTGTCTTTCAGATTCAAGAAGTCTGATACAATGCAGATCCTTTAGAGAATCTGACATTACAGAGGGGAGTAATTTTATCAGATAAAATTCACCCTTTTTTTTTATTTGAATTTGTAACTGGGATTTCTTTGTGAAACTTTTATTTTCATAAATGAGTGTTTTCTTGAGCAAGTATTAAACTCTGCTCCCTCTCTGAGGGAGAATGTATAACTTATACCAGCAACACTACAGGAGCTTTAGAAATTAAAGATCACAGATGACCTTAGACCTTCTTAAGGTTTGGCTGACTAATTTTAGGAAGCCCCTGGTCCAGGAAGAAATGGCCTTCAGAAAAAAGCATCACAAGCAAAGTAATTTCCTTTCCTTTCAAAGTCCTGCTCACAGTGTCATATAGAGAGGATGTAAAATATGAATGAACTTTTTAGCTTGTTAAAACAAGTTAACAAATGTTAAAGTACTGCTGACCTTTTGCAGACCACTGTAATACTGATAAATGTGCAGAGCATTTGTCAGTTCCTTATTTCTGTCCCTAAACGTGTGCGAGTTTACTTATTTTCACAGTGAACTGATAAAGTAGCTGTTAACAAAGCATCTTGAGGGACTTTTGAAGATTTTATTACTCAGAAGAAATTAGGCACCTAAAATTTTCAGTTTACCAGTCAGTTATGTTGAAAGCATTTCCTTGTCTGACATGCCTACATCTCAGATACAGTGAAAATAAGATGATTTTCAGAGTTCATACCAACTTTGAGAAACGAGGAAAATTTTTGTCATTGTAGAAATTGATGTGTCAGCAATGGATCAGGATCCCTGTGGAGTTTACGAGTAATAAAAACATTTATTCTACATAAAACATTGGACTTTGCATCTGATTCCATCCTCAATTAAAGCTGAAGTCATTTATCTTGCCCTTAGTTAAATCAAGGTCAGAAAAAATTGTCAGGAACCGAGTAGCTTTCAGAAGGTGTGCAAACACCAGAGAATTGAAAAAACACATAAATAGAATATATAAAATAGTTCTTCCTTACAGTGGTATTTTATAAATAACTTTATTACAGCAATTTTCAGGTAGGTATGGAAGTTTTAGAGTAATACTAGCTTATTACCATTTATAAATTCAAATTGGACAAATTAGGGGGCTGACCTCCAGTGGCAAACTGTAGAAGCGCAGCAAAGGTAGAAATTAACGTCAGCTGCTTTCTCTGAAGATGAATTGCATTTACCTTTTATGAAACTACAAATGTTGAACTATTTTTGAGAAATAGCTGGGAGTCTGATTTATGAAAGTAAAATTAGTATCTTATGCTTTGAAATAGACATTTACCTGAAATATATAATTTATACTAATATTTTCCTACATGTATTTGTATTTTATTTTCTCCTTAGAAACTTGTATGTTTTCCACAAGCCACATACATATACTTACAACTATCAGAAGACTGATTTTAAGGTATATGACTGTATTAAATTTCTACATGCTTTTTTTATAATCTTTGTCAAAGTCTTTCATAATTAAATGATACTTATAATCTAAATGACAGTGTTAGATCACATAGAACTGCTGTTATTCAAAAAATAATAATGCCTTAAAATTACTGTAGTTAATACAAAGATCATGTTTGCTAACATGTATTCAGAAATATTTGACTGTGTTTAAGACAAGAAAAAAATGTTATGGAGTGGTATTGCACAATAATTAAAAAATTGAGTAGGTAAATCATGACAGTTGTAGTGAGAGTATATATTACAATATATGAGATCTCTATCCTGTGTTTATCTGGACTTGAATCTACCTGATAAAAATTTAGAGAATAAATTAAATTTAATGATGAATCAGCTGCAGGATCTACCCTTTAATTCTCCTTCATTACGACCTGTCACCCAGAACCCAAATCAGGAGTCTGTGTAGCATAGCCTTCCATTTTCTCTTTGCATGCTAAGTCCTTCAGTAATTTACAAGATTCTGTTGCAGGGATTGGTAATACCCCTTAGTTACACTGAAATTACAGTGTGCCTTTAAACCTGCCATTAGTTCATGTTATCAGAAGGCTATTCAACATGCTTGAATATCCTGTTCCAACTCTAGTTTTATACTGTAATTGAAATGTAATTGTAGAGTACTGAAATGTAAACTCCAGGCACGAACTTTATGTAAAATCTTGTACTGAGAGATTAACTACATGAATTATGCTTCATAATTGTGGTATTCCTGCAATTCTATACCTCTCTATTTGTAATCACATCACAAAAAAATCACATGCCATAATCAGCATCAAGATTATGTAAGCCTGTGTGCTATTATGCTGAAAAGCCTTTTGTTGTAAAACTATTCTGTTTTTTTTACATTGATACAGATGAGATGTTTACACTATTAGATAAATTATATATCAGACTTCTAAAAGAACACTTTTCTGTTATTCTATGAATATAATAGTACTGATACCCCAGGGTACAAAGAAATGTATTGATATTACTGGGGAATGTAGAAAGACATGTATTAAAACAGCTCTGAAGCAAAGCAGCTCCTTCACCTTCAGATTTTGAAGAATTTCTAGGAACAGTAGAATCATTCTTTAGTTTCTAATATTGGCACAGGAATGATGTATTAGAGTTGGGAGTGAAAAATACTGCCTTTTTGTAGAAAAAAACATAATGAGGCAGAATCAGTCATGTGTTACAAATTAAAAGTGTGCTTATTTCTTTTAAGCTTACTGTAATTAATTAGAATCAAAAAGTTGCAGCACAAAACTTTTTGGTCTTCCATTGAATGTCATTTGACAAGTAGAACTACTGAATTAAGGTAAATATGAAGAATATAAAAGTAGATACATTCTCATTCAAGAAACTTGTCTGTTTTCTTGAATTTCTTAACTCAACGTTATGGTTTATACATGCAGCATGAGGCTTAAATGACATGTCTGAAATTTGAAAGTAGTATGGTTAATTACTTACTTCCCATACCATATCTAGGGTCACAATATCTAAAATCTTAGTCATACTTTGTATAAGCTCAGGTGGACAGCATTCAATGAAAATCAAGGATGAACAAATGTCTGTTTTTCTATGCAGTCTACTGATGACCGAGTCTTCTACTATTTATTTGTGGACAGTCTGATGCCCATTGAAATCCTGGTTAGCTTTTCTGCTTTAGTACGCTGGAATGATACTGGCAGTAAGTCCAACACAGAGAAGTACATATTGATGTCATGTTTCCCCATACTTGAATATGTCTCTGTGCTGTTGTGCTTGGCTGGAATGTATTTTGACACAATTTAAGAGCTTATTATTAAATGCTCAAATTTATTCTAGGAAATACACTAATATTCAAGTAATGCTTCGTTGATATTTCATATTGATGATGAATATTTTCATGAAAGGATCCCTCCCTTTACTGTTTATTACAATTTGCTGCAAGCTTTTCATCAATATATTTCTGGTATGCATTTCCTTGTGTTTGTTAGGGGTTTTTTTTCTACAAATTCCACTCTTGCAAGATACTTTATGCCTTAGCTGATCAAAATGCAGTAAAATTGGCAATATGACCAAAGTTTATTTTTGAAGTGATTTTTAAACTCGTGCACTGTAAGCTTTTAAGTAGATTTATAGCTGGCATATTTCAAGATCCAACAGCTTGGATGGTTTAAATAAAAATCACTTGTATTTTATGGAAGTCACAGAATGGCATTCAGAAAAGCTAGTGCATGTTATGACAATCAGCTTAAGTTAATCAGACATTTAAACATTGGATACAGACATAATTTTAGTGCATCTAGAGCAGAGTAGGTAGAAACAAAAGAAAGATTAAAAAACTCAAACTGACCATCCTGTTAAAATAATTAAACTCTGATATACATATAAGCTTTGAATGGCTGCTTGTTCCCTTTGCAAGTGGACAGAATGGGTTTTTATGGAGTTTTAAAACAGCCTTAAGCAGCTTGGAAGATGTCTAATGTACACATCCTCATAACACGTTCTTTTAATGATTATTTTCTCATAAATAGTACAAATAAGCCATATTCTGTACCACCTATGCATTTCAAATGACTGGCTTTTTGAATTATTAAAACCTAAATGATGACTTCAATGACTGTGAAGTAGTTACACCTTCATAAGTGTATTTGTCTTATTTTTACTGTTATTCCTCCCACCAAATTTTTCTTTCTTATTCTAGGTACTAAAAGAGAATGTTCTAGTATTTCAAAGGGTGTGCTGATAGTTGAACATTTTTCTTGGAAATGTCTGACTCCTGGAGAACTTGTGTTAAAGATGCATACATCTGCAACCAAATCTACTGTGTTAAATCTTCCTGTTGGGTATGTATAAGGCTTCATTTCTCTCCTAACACTTTAGTCTTAAGGCTTAGAGTCATAGAATCATTCTGGTTGAAAAAGACTTTTAAGATCATCAAGTCCAACCATTAACCCAGCACTGCCAAGTCCACCACTAAGCCATGTCCCTAAGCATCACATCTACACGTCTTTTAAATACCTCCAGGGATGATGACTCTACCACTTCCCTGGGTAGCCTGTGCCAGTGCCTGACAACCCTTTTGGTGAAAAAAATTTTCCTAATATCCAATTCAAACCTCTCCTGGCACAACTTGAGGCCATTTCATCTTCTTCTATGTCTTGTAACTTGGGAGAAGAGACCGACACCCTCCTCTCTACAACAGTCTTTCAGGCAGTTGTAGAGAGTGATAAGGTCCCCCCTCAGCCTCCTTTTCTCCAGACTAAACAACTCCCATTCCCTCAACTGCTCCTCACAGGACTTGTGCTCTAGACCTTTCACCAGCTTTGTTGCCCTTTGGACATGCTCCAGCACCTCAATGTCCTTCTTGTAGTGAGGGGCCCAAAACTGAACACAGTACTAGAGGTGCGACCTCACCAGTGCCAAGTACAGGAGGACAATCACTTCTTTAGTCCTGCTGGCTAGAGGTGATCTTCTACTTTACATAGTAACTAAGTTAATTTCCTAAAACACAAGTTTTTGGAATATCAGACTGGTTGATAGCTAGGATTTGGTAAGACTGCAAAATTTATATTAATTTAAAATAATTACCAAAAGCTTTATAAAGATTTTGAATTCTTTACTCTTATTTAAGAACATTTAACAAGAAAAATCACACTCATTTTCTAAAAAATAGCCTAGAATAGAAATTACTTAAAGGTATTTCTAACTAGAATGATTTTGAGGTGTTTCCTGGTGTACCAACAAAAATGAAAGAATTAGGATTTTTAGTGGAAGTCTAAAAGAATTATGATAACATAGGAGGTTTCATAGTTTTTCTTTAAACAGGATTTATGAAACATGACAGGAGAAATTTTGAGGTTATCCATGGTCTTACTTCACATTTACATAGTGTTTAATATGACTTACCTCTTTCTGCATGTAACTGTAGATATTCTGTGTAGAGCATTGCTTGATTGTTTATGTAAATAAATAAAGGGCAAGAGCCTTTGATATTTGTTAGTTTCTGAACAGGGAAAATGACATCTTGGTATCTTGCCATAAGCATGAGGTTCTGACTAATTCATTGAGGTCTTCTACATTTCCAAAAATAGAGAATCACCAGTTTAATCTCAAATATATGAGGCAACACGTTTTTTAAAAAATCATGCAAGGTTTCAAATAAACCACATTCTTAGTGCAGTTTCCAAAAGATGCAAATCTCTGTCCTTTACGAAGCCAAAATCTTGTATCTTTTTGCACTTGCAAATTTCAAAGCTGCCAGAGATACAGGCAGCTCAAATTGATAAAATGCTCACCTTTGATTCTCTCTACTCCAGGCAGAGTCAGCGGGTTTTCAGGAAACTTTAATTTACAGCAGGTGTGGGAGACACATGGGTTTATTGACCGCTCTTCCATTTCATTCCAAGTGAGAAATGACTTACTAAGTCAGGGTGGTACTTTCTTCCCTCTCTCTGTTGGGGGCCAGGGGGCATTTAAAATTTCACTCACAAGAAAATACAATTTAAAAAGTGTGAGAGGGTGTGGGGGCATAACTCTCCTTTCTTACTCTCAGTGCTAGATCCCTGGTTAAAAGGTTGAAGCTGTGGCCTTGATGAGCTTCTCCAGCTAATTGCTAGTCTGACAAATGGTATAAGACCATGGAGCTTCATCATTTGATACCAGCAAACTCCTCAAGTATTTCAGTGGGATAGCAGGACATTGTTGACTGGAGAGCAGGATTCCTTTGTGTTGTATAACTATAGTTAGGAATGGTTTCTTTTATGAATTGAATTGGTTATAGGAGAAGATCAGACAAACGAGAAGAAGCTGAGATAAGCATATCCTATGAAAGCATAATGGTTTTCTGTTGTTTGCCACCTTAGGAGGTTACGGTTGGTTTGGCTTACAGTTGCTCCATAAAATGGTCACTCTGCTGGTCATCTAGCCTGACCTGATAATGCATTTTTTTTTCTGATTTCATCAATGAAAACATGGAAATTATGATCTAAGTAATGTATGACCAGAATGCTTTACTTCCTCCTTAAGCTTTCTAGAGCAAATACATTTTTAGGTGTGGCTAACTATAATTCTGACTACAAAACTTTGGCTATGTGAAATAGTGAAACTACTTGTTTTGCTAAAGAAAGCCCAAATAAAACATCAACAAATAAAATAAAAATAAAATTATAGTGACTTCTCTGATTTCACCTACTGCCTATGCTTAGAGATTCTTGAGAAGCAAGAAGTTAGAAATGCAGAATTTGAAGAGCCAGGATATCTCAGAATGGATTTCATTTTTACCAAATGTATGTAAGGAAAAGCTTAAGAATTGCTGTAATTATTTTTTTAAATAAAGTGCCTTTTTGATTTATTTTTTTTCTTGAATGCAGGCGACACATATTGCTCTTCACAGTAAGTTCTCCCATAGGGCACCATATTCATCTGTGTAGCATGGTGCCATGTGTCTTTGGAGAAGAGGATACTGTGATGCCAGGTCTTGAAAAGGTATGTGTAACCAGAGCTAGTCAAGCATGGTGAGAAAGGTGTTTCTAGCTATTATTTAGTTTTAAAATTAAGTACTGTTGGATCTTAATTTAGAGTTATTATATTTAATGGCATAATATTTCAATATGATGGATGAATGCATGTAAGATGTGTTTTACAGCACAGCAGGCACTGAGATAGATATTGCAGTAATTGTCTTACATAACTATGTAAGCAAGCACTGGGTAGTGTTTTGGTTTACAGCAGCGTAAAATGGAATGTTAAAAATACTCTTGTTGAAATACAAATGTCAGAGGTAGTGTATAAGCTCTCTTTTTGAGGCATGTCATAAAAGTGGTAAAATACATGTACAGCTATTAATTAATATTCAAAAATACCTGCCTAGCTGAATAAACTGTCACATCAGTAAAGTTTGTTTTATCTCATGAGATCACATATTACTCACTGGGTCCCAGAGTAGCTTTTATATCTAAAATGAACAACTGATTCAAACAACTTTTCATAGCTAAGAGACCCAGGGGAGTAATTACTACAGCTTTTGTTCTTCATTGCCTACAACCCAGACAGATAGCACTTCCATCCATGTTTTCAAGATTTACTTGGCAAGCAGTTAGGCCCAAATATTTGCCATGGCACTTTGGGAAGGAAGTATAGCTTCCAGAGCATAGTTGTGCCAAAATATTTTGGAAGGTGAGCGTAAAAGCAAATTTATAGCAGTGTAGATTCAGGGACCTAATACTAGGATATTAAAGCAGCTTATGCAAATTTGTTACATTTATTGTACCAAAGAAGTTTAAATATAAGAAGTCAGACCATTAAAAATGTTTTGTGGCCGTACTATCCCCTTGTCATCAGATTGTGGATGAAAAGCTATTCCTCGTAAAAAAAATATAGCAGAATTATATCCTGGGTCTTCTCTTGCACTTTTTTTGAAGACAGCAATTTCTCTGTAGAGTGTCATTTGCAGGAAAGGGCACATTCTTGCACAGAAATCCTGATGAAGATTAATGTTGCAGCATGTATTTGGGTGTTGTTTTAAGTGGGATACAGATACTCAACTGTCCCATGCCTTTCATCTAACAAGCCTTATTATCACTGCAGTAGAAAGTCTCTATGTGAACCTTATTTTTGATTGAATGTTCTAGGACTAATCACAGAATCAGTAAGGTTTGTTGATAGTGATATGGGAAAAATAAAATCCTTAACAGATATATGTTGTGCTGCCTGTTACGGTGTTGTAACATTTTTATTTCAATACCTAAACTCAGTGAAAATTTAGTATGCTTTTGAATACCAGAGTCCTAATTGATTTTACAGTTTTCAAAATTAATAACAATCATTTGGCTTAGGAAAAGTTTTGTATTTCATCATAGAAGAAAACCTTGTATGCTGTTACAGCCTAGAAAGAAAATAGAAGATCTTAAAGCAATCTTTCTAACAATGGTTGTTTTTCTCTAGGAGAGCTACCGGTTTATAGAACAGGCTACAGCTATCCTGAAAGCTGTTGGAAATGTGATAAATAATTTTAGCAGCGAGCCAGAACTTTCTACAGCCTTGAAGGAGTTGGAACTAACTCACTGTCCTCCTGGCCTCCATGATACTGGAATGGCTGAAGAACACTTCAAGGTGAACAAAGAATTTAAATAAATATGTATCTAGAGGCTACAAAAGCTGGATCACATTTTAATTTTGTTGTTATTCTCTTCAAACAAATGACAGTGCTTTTAAAAAGGATCTCCTGAGTGCTCCAAATGTGGCATTTGTTATGAAGTGTAAGCCCAAATGACATAACTTGCAACTGTGTACTATAATTGTCGATTTTAATATGAACAAATTTTAATATGCACAGAGTAGCACATTCCTAAATTGAGTCTCTAATTTTGTCTCTTTAGCACACTTTGGGGCAGAATTATGACTTAATTTTAAATTTTCATGACACTACCTGAAATGCAGAAAAGCCAGAATGGTTCCTTTATGTGCCTAATGTTAATGGCACAGGAAAACATTATTACAGCTTATTTTACTGAAGGCAGTAATGAGATTTTTTTAATCACACTATTTCTGAGTTGTTTTTCTTGTTTTTTTGAAACTGCATCATTGTTATTCAAATTTTCTGCTCTGTGTGTGTGATGAATTAAAGGGTCTTTAGATGCACAATGAAAAAGTTACACTTTTCTGTAGATCTCTGTACTGTAGCTTTTCAATACTATAAAAAGACTGCAACAAAAAAAGTTATGTAGAAGCTATGCTAATTTTTATGTGTATGCAAATGTTGATAATACTACTATAACTTGATATTTCTACAGTCAGTACTTTATATATTCCAGATTCATTTCCTTTCATAAAAATACTAGAAATCTCATGCAGTTTAAAATGTATTTTAGAAGACTGAATAGAAGAAAGGGATTACTATTTTTATAATCACTGATATTAAAAAATTAAACTCCTAAGCCAGTGGTTTTATACATGGGCTTGACACCAGGCTAAAAACAACAGAATTAAAAAAGAAAATTCCAGGTGCACCGCTCATGAAAGGTAATTTTCATGCCAAGTCCAACAGAAAAAATTAGTTTGACCTCTCTGGAATGGAAAATACAAATTTAAAATATATATATTTTCATATTAAGTATGTGTAAAACGTAAGGACTTTGAGAAAAATTCAGTAGGCATGAACATACGTCTCTCTCCCCCTCCAAGAAGACCAGTGTATAGTTGTAAAGGAATAGAAAATGAAAAATGAGATAAATGAGAGGCACTGAGCCAACAGTGATTCATGAATAAAAATATGGAAATTATCTATCTTTAATACAGACAGTGAAAAATTATTCTGAACATAAGCGTGTATTAAAGTAGATTCTTTCTTCACCAATCTTAAATCTTTCAAAATAAGTTTTTATTGATATTAAAATACATATCTTGGGATAAAATATTTCCAGAAAGCAGAAAAATCTGAAAATAATGACAATGAAAGAGAAAAATTGTTTTCTAATAGGTTATTACTATGTTCTTCAATTCAAATTATGAAACAAGGTTTGAAAAACACCCTAAAATTTCCATTTATTGGAAGAAAAGAGATGGGATTTCTGCTCTTTAAAAAGCGTCGCTATGTCAAGGATAAAAATAAAGCCACCACATCAGTCATATAAGTAGGACACCAAATATTCCCTTCTGGCTCATCAATATATTCCTACTTTTCCTTGTGGAGCCACTTCCTAATTCAGGAAGCATGCCCATTTGGTTGCTGGTCTCTGTTATGAAACCCCTAATTAGAATGCTAGTTGTCATGGTGGTGCTGATAATTTGTTCTTCTGTCTCTTGTATGACACCATCAACTCACTTCACATAAACTACTAAGATATTTTTGAGTGATAAAAGCTTATGCTGTAGAATCAGTCCTATATTTAATAAGCGAAGCATGAGACAGGTTTTCTCTTGATTGTTGGTTTTTGAAGCATTGTCCTACCATTGGGAGTAATTTTCAGATACTGTATTTGTTAGAGAAAGTTAAAGAGCATTTTTACATGAAAAAAGAGCTAAACGGCTTTTGAAACAATAATGAGAGTCAATATAAATCATCTTTTAAAAATTATTCATTCTTTGAACATTTTTCTTCTCTGATTTTAGGTTTTCAATAGTGCATTTTGGTATTTGATGAAATATGTATTAGGCAAGAAGGCTCCTTACAACTTCAAATTTGCCTTCAGGTCCTTCACTTTGGATTTTAAAGACACTGAGATTTCTGAGGACGTTGCCATGTCTTCAGGTACTGTATTGGTATTGCTAATCACTTCATATATAGCTGCCCATTCTTATTTTCAAGGAAGCCGACTCCACTAATCTTGTGTTTTCTTGCCTAAGTAAGCATGATCCATTTCTTATGAGATGCCTAAGCCTTCTACTGTTGTCAGAATGTCTGAGACTCATCTCAGAATAGAAATGATCCATTTCTTTGTTCCAGCAAGTCTGTTTATGTTTTGTTAATTTATAAAATTTATGAAGTTGTCTTTGCCTTCCTTGATTTGCATTTGTCAGTACTGCCAAACATTAACAAGCATCTACAGATGCTTTTTTTTTTTACTTGATGTACTGCAGATCATGGCTTTTGCTCAAATTACCAGCTGAAGAGATCTTAAATGACTCAAGTTAGAACCTTCATTGAAAGTTCAACAATTTCTTGGTGATGAAAATAGGGATTTTGGGGGTTGGGGTTTTTTGTTTGGTTTTGTTTTGGGGTTGGTTTTTTGGGGGGGGGCATTTTGGTTTTTGTTTTCTTGCTCGCTTTTTAAGCTTATTTTGTAAGATACTAAAAAATGGACTGGACATTGTCCAAGAGCATAAGCAACCTGCTCTAAATTGATCCTGGTTTGCATATGGGATTGGACTGAACGACCTTCAATGGTCGTCTCCAGCCTATATTATTCTGTGATTATATGCTTGTGTTTTATGAAAGAGGTTGTACTGTTCATATTGGTGAATTCTAATCTGTTGAAGTGGGCTTGTGTAACCTTTCCAAGTCACTAAATATTAAAGAGGCTTTCTGGGGTTTGGAAATGAGACAATAATGAGGAATGATGGATAGGAACACAGCCTGTATTTGGAGTCAGACTTCAAAGTTATCAAATCCTGTTGGTTCATATTTGGAAGGATATTTTGAAATTACATTAGGAATCTTAATTTTAGAAAATACACTGCATAGCTGCACAGTATATTTTGTCTAATTTTATCATGATAAGAGCAAAATTTTAAGAGTGCTATTTTTGTCATAAACGGAAGTTTTATGCAGAAACCGCACTGTTTCTAGACTATAGACCTCATCGTTTTGTGATGGTTTTTTTTGTTTATTTGGTTTGGTTTTTACTAACTTCATTGCAAGCAGCTACAGGACTCCCAACTTTTACTGATGTTGCTCATTCTCCTCCCCTTCTTTCAGAGAGCTGTGAGAGGATTTCCCTTAGTAGCTGGCAGAACCAAACTCCCACTTCTGAAGAAGAAGCAGCAGCTCTTAAACTTCAAGCCATCTGGAGAGGGACTTACGTTAGGAAAGTACTGAACAGCAGAAAACCAGGTGTGTCCTTTAAAAATATCTTTTTAAAAAATGTTTCATACTTCACCTTAATCAAATACTCACTAAAAGGGTTTTGTTACTAATTAATATCTAATAAAAATGAACTGAAATGCAATATAATGTTATAGTTTAATCTGTGCTCTCCTATAAAACTAAGAATAGTGCTTAACCTAACCACTCAGCACATACGATAAGACACTCCTCCTAGATTTTTGTAGATATTAAACCAGAGTTGACATTAATGTAGATTTAGCTCAAAGCTGGACTAAATTTATTTTTTTTTTCTGGAAAAGTCCATACAAAAACCTAAGCATCATAATGGATAATCATCAGAGCACAGCATCGAAGGCTGATACTGTGCTCAAAAGATACTATGCTGCTACTATCCTTCATTCTTATGTATATAAATAGCAGAGTCTCACATAGAAGTTGAAGACTTGTGTTGTACTTCTTATTCAGCAATTCTATTATCTCAGCTGAAATATTGTGTCTGAGTGCAGTGTTCACAGTCCAAGAAGAAAGACAGGTAAAACTGAGAAGTCCTGGGTAGAGTTGTAAGGATCAGAATTAAACAAGAGCCTTGTACTTTCAGGCTGTTAGTTTATAATTTAAGAAAGGAAAGATTTTAATTACTTCACTATAATCTGTAATTACCCATATGAGAAAAGGAATTTGATAGCAACATGGTCTTTAGTCTGAGATCTAAAGGGTTAACAAGAAGGTCTTCAGTCTGAGAGTCAGAGACTGTGAGTTGAATCCAGACACATTCAAGCTAGAAGTGGCATTTATTTTTAAAAGGATAGCGTATTTATTGGAATAAACCAAGGTTTGTGTTGTACTGCTGAAAACTTTAAAATCAGGTACTCATCAATTTCAAAAAGGTTTATTCATTTATATATGATGAAATAGCAATTAATATGTTACCAAGACTGTTACACAGAAAGTTAGATCACAATGTTTCCGTCTAGCCTCACAGTATATGAATAACTGAGGATCATGACAAAGAAAACTTCTCTATTGTGAGTTGTACATTCCATCTTTAGTAAGCCATCCCCACTCTGCCCCTTCTTGAACTACCATCATTGCTGGAGTTCTTTTGCCTATATATTTACCTGTACCAGACGATATCTTCAAGCTATCTTTTGTACCTTCATCTCCTCATTAGTAAATCTGGTCCTGCCTCTCTCTCAAACTATCACCTGTAGCTCAGTCTTGCTAAAGCTTTCCTACTTTTCCTACTTTTCACTGAAGTGCCGTGTAAACTAGGAAATTCTGTAAACTTGCACTAGAATTCTCGATTCCTAAAATTCTTAATTCCCAGAGCTCAGAAGCTGTTCTTTTGAAGTTTACATTTTAGATTTTTGTCATTTGAGGTCTATGTGAGTATCTCAACTCTTTTCTTCCATTGTCTACAATGACTTTAATAACTTCTGATTTATCAATACTCTGTTAACTTTGATATTTGCTTTACAGTGCTTTACTGTTGTTTTTTTTCAGTCTCACTATTTCCCCCATTATCTATATTTTTTCTCTCTTGCTTGTCATTACATTTGCTCTTTCCTCTTTTTTTAGTTTTCCCTCTCCATTTCTGTCACTAATTGCTTATGCGATAAAGAAGGATTTCACCTAACTTTAGTCTTGAAAAGTTAGACAAGTCTTAATTAGTTGTCTAGTCTTCATCTGGATAGAAGTAGACACCTAGAGATAACACATACTGTCATCTGGCAGGTATCAAACATGAGTGGGATGAATTACCCACTGGAGCTGCCCAATTCTTTTCTTCTTAGCTACACACATTGCCTAGGCACATACTTACCCCTTCATAGTATCTGCAAATAAAAGCTGCTGGCAGCTAAACAGTGTATTCTTCAAGGACAGAGATCACCTCATATCCTACAATGTGTTACAGTGAAAAAACTGTAAATCCAAGATCACATAATATTGATCACATAATTTTTACAGTTGTAGGAGTGCTGAAAAGTACAAAGGTGAGCATGAAAGGAGTTTCCTCTGTCAAAGGAGAAATTAGTTTTCAGCCCAGTGAGACTTCTGTAAAATTTCAAATAAAAACTAGTGAGTCATAAGACAGTTTACTTGTGTGAGTGGCATTTTTCACAAGTATTTGGCAGATGTATATTTAGAACAATACAAAAGTTAGATGTTATATTTTCTAACTTATTTTATTATTTCCAGGTACTAATGAAAACACTAATGTCAAAGAAACCTTGCAAAAATTGTGGACTGCGATTGAGTTAGATTTTGAACAGTGTGCTATAATACTGTTAAGGTAAAAATGTAGTTAATGAAACTTTTTTATTGCAGCCAGTACCACAGAATTACCATAAATTGCTGGTTGACAAAACGAATGTGGTAAGAGCATTCAAATTACAAAAAAAATTAGTTTTAAAATTACAAAACTCTGTTGGGAGGGATGAGAAGTTTTCAGTGAAGATAGATATTCTGTGTTCCCTACATGAAAAACTAAAGCAAAACTGATTTTTAGGTATGTGTTACAGGCTTTTTTCTACAGCTTGAGCTAGAACATTGCCTTTCTCCTGTATTTAATTTTTTCATATCCTGTAGGCTGTTTCATAAGTATAAATCTGATACTGATTCTTTAGTCAAACAGCTAATCAGTTTATTTAAAGTATTTTGATTCATGCTATATATTGAGGAATCCTGGTTGACATTAGGAAGGAGATAGCTATACTATTTATTTACTATTTACTATACTATTTAATTGTACTGCAGTTTATATCATCAGGTGATTTGTTTGTAGCACTTGCTTGAAGGAAGGTAGGTGTATTTCTAGGTAGATACTTTCCCTGATATTTAATTACAGCTTTTTCAAAGATAGCTACTCTAATTTCAGCAGTGTTCCTTAAGTCATTTGCAAGCATGACACTCTTTGGGGATCACATATTTTTATTAAGTTCTTCAAAAATCTCTCTGCAAGTGTTCACACAACTGAAATAGCAGTAGATCAGTTCTGCCAGGGGTGAGGAGTGAGAACTGGCAATAATTACTGGCTGTGGGTATAAATCCTCACTCCTTACAACCAGCAATTTGACAAACACTCATATGGGGTATAATTTTACCTTTGTATGTTGATGGGATCAGGACTTTGCAACCGCAGCCTGGTTCCAGATGTTAGACCTCAGTTCTAGATTTGCAGCATCTCTAAATCAGCAAAGATCAAATGCAGTTTTTAGTCTACCTTCAGACTTTTAAAACTTATGGGACTGATTCTTAGACTTTGTCCCAAGGGATACATTTGAGTGTTAAAATCATGCTAGTGTGATTTTGTTTATTTTTTTTAACAGTTGACAGGCTTGCTTTTAATATAACAAGCCTAGTACCTTGGCCAATAAAGTAACACACAGGAATTTTAGAAGTTTGTTATTAGGGTAAAAGTTTTCTTTTTCATTCTCTAACCCCAGACTTACTGGAGGCCAGAAACAGTACCATTTTACAACACAAGCACCATTTTAAAATGCTCTCAAACCTCTCTGTGCTAGGGTTGCCACCTGTTTCTCATTATACATCCCATGTAAGCTCATCTATGTTTGTCCCTACTATAATTTTCAATGTGTTAAAAATTTGAGGTTTCTGAGAGGCTTTTTCTGTGCGTGTGCTATTTGTCAGTGGAAGGAACCTTTGCAAAGCTTCATATACTAAGATTTCAAACTGTTCTGCTTTAAATTACAGCCGGCAATATTTGCATCCACTCTGTGACTCACCGTAGTTAAATGTCAAGGTCAGCTATTATCATTGCTAGAAACATGAATGTGGAGATTGTTTCTGTAATTACGATTACTATATAGGAATAATGTAACATCTGAGTAGCATTGTCCAAATTCTGTGGATAAAACTTTTGCAGCTGAACAACTTGAGCACGTTCATATTTGACACAGAAAAGAAAGCAGGTATCACTGAAAATTGATGTTGTGGGGTAAAAAGGATTGTATTATTTACTTACTTCAGAAAGCAGGTAGTTAAAGAATAATGCAAGACAGAGGGTGTGGCGGTCAGAAGGATATCCTTTCCTTTGCCTCTATGTAGGCATATTTTCACTCATAATCTTCAGAGAAAATCCCTGGAAGGAGCCAAAAGATGGAGTCAGACCTGCTATCTTTCTTCTGCTCTTCATTCAACAACCTGTTCACATAACAGTGAATTTTGTGTGCTGGTCTTCACATTGCTTTGTCCAGAGGAATAATTTCTGATACTGCATATGATAAATAAAAATTCATGGTCTCAGGTGCCAATGAGGTTAGCTCAATTTTGCAGAAACTTTGTAACAACTGCGAGCTTATTTGCCTTACAAATAACTTTTGAAGTTACAGTCTTAGGTCCTTCCTGTGTGAAAGGAATTTTTATCCCATTTTAAATTTATTTGGTTTTGCTTTTATTCCTTTCTTGTTCAAAAATTTTTTGAAAGGAAATACAGCAGTTTTTAATCTCATAATCACAGAATCACAGAATCACAGAATCTAAGGGGTTGGAAGGGACCTCGAAAGATCATCTAGTCCACCCCCCCTGCCAGAGCAGGGTCACCTAGAGTACATCACACAGGAACGCATCCAGGCGGGTTTTGAATATCTCCAGTGAAGGAGACTCCACAACCTCTCTGGGCAGCCTGTTCCAGTGCTCTGTCACTCTCACAGTGAAAAAGTTCTTCCTGATATTTACATGGAACCTCCTATGCTCCAGTTTAAAACCATTGCCCCTTGTCCTATCATTAGTCATTACTGACAAAAGCCTGGCTCCATCATCCTGACACTCACCCTTTACATATTTGTAAACATGGATGAGGTNCCCATTTTAAATTTATTTGGTTTTGCTTTTATTCCTTTCTTGTTCAAAAATTTTTTGAAAGGAAATACAGCAGTTTTTAATCTCATAATGATGCCACAGCTTGAAGATGACTAACGGATGGAAATACTTGTATGTATTGGCCATTATGGGGCATTAGCTCTAAAAGGGCTGATCCCTACCTTATTATTTTTTGGAAGTTGAACGGCTACTAGAAAAACATTAGTAACATATTTTATAATTGTTTTACACTCATGCACAAAGCAGTGTTCATGATTAGCGTAAGTTAAAGTCAAGATATACGTGCCCTCCTGATTAGATTAAAATATATATCTTCTTTTCTGCTTTCCAGAGAAATGTTTAAAAGAAACTGTAAATCAATTGAAAAGTTTCCTTGTTATGATGATGAATGGTGTAAGATCTCTTTCGCTGACTATTCTGTAACATACGCTGATCAGCCACCAAATGCGTGGTTTGTGGTTTTTAGGTGAGTTTCATACAGCCCCATATAATGCTTACGGCTTATATGGCTTATGGAGAATAGCATTGATACACTGTGGTTTTTCACTAACCTGCTTTAAAAAACCCCTAACTTTACATAAATCTACTTTCCTTAAATTCTAATGTATAATTTAACTTCATGTTACACAAATGATTTTATTTGTGAAAATAATTTTAATATAATTTGACTTTTATTTTTTTTTAGAGAAGTATTTCATGTTCCAGAAGACATGCTTCTAGTGCCAAAAATGTATACCACTATCCCTTCCTGTAGACTTCATGTTGTTGATAATGACACACTGGAGGAAATGCCACATGTCTTTTTCAAAGTGTCACCTCGTATTTATCCCAAAAATAAGGTAAATGTAAAGAGTCATTGTGAAAAGTATAGTTTTTAAAGAAATAACGATTGTCCAAATTCTGTCAACATTTTCAGCTATGTCATAATATCCTACTTAGAAGTGCACCCTTATTTATTAGCAAGTTTGAACAGAAACTGTCACTGATCTGCTTATGTACTAAATCTTTTACAATAAAGGAATAGCATTAATTTTCTTTTATATTTTTTTACTGTTGCTAAATACACTAAATATAGTGTTTTTCACTACTGATTTTAATGCTATTTTTTCAGATCATTTCCCTAGTTTAAATTAATCTTGAATTCTTATTTTCTCTTCCTTTAAGGTTACAATTCTTCTTAGTTTGTGGTATCAGCTAATTAAACATATAAGTTCTCCACTCCACTATCCACATTACTAATAAAAATACTGAACAGAATCAGATTCAGGTTAGATCTTTGAAATCTCCCTGATTGAGTCCTGCTCTTCCAAAAGGAGCCATGAATATGTGCTTTCTGGATGTGATTGTTCAACACCCACACTAGTTTTTATGACAGCATTTCCTTAGGCTTAGAAGAATGATCAGAGAGGCAATGTCAGGTGTCTCCTTCATTCCCATAGTGTGCTTTCCTACAGAAGGAAGCTTGCTTTGTTTAATAGGTGGTGTTTTTTGCAGTCTGTTTCCTATGTTGAAGGCGTTGCAAGGAGTTAATTTTATTAGTTATTTCATGATGTTTTCAGCCATTGGAGTTATGCTGACTGATAATTTTCTATACACCTTTGTCCCTCTAAAAACAATAGATCATTACAGTTCTATAGTCTTTCATTATGTGTTATTCACCAGTTATGAAACATAACTTTAAAGTTTTGTGTTTTAACCTGTTATTTAATGATCATTCATTCAGTTCAGAAGTTCATCAGACCTAACTAATCCAAAACTTTAATTTATCTACATAATCATGTACTAGTTCTTTTCCTATGCTGTCCTGCCTCCTACCTCTGTAATATAACCCCAAAAATCATGTACTAGTTCTTTTCCTATGCTGTCCTGCCTCCTACCTCTGTAATATAACCCCAAATATTAACTATTCTAGCCACATGTTGACAGTTCACTTTTTAGTGAACTGGTTCACATTTTAGCCTTCTCAGTCTCATCTGTCAATAACAAGGAATTGATGCCAGTTACAGTCTACCACTGTAGGAGTAGTTTTCTTGTCTTTCTTTAGTTAATTTCCAATTTATTCAGACTTTTTTTTTTTTTTGCACTAGAATGAACTTGCCTTATCTAGTGTTTATAGTGATTATTACCTGAATGTGACAGATAACATCTGCTACTGCTGGAGGAATATGCTTTAAAAAGACAAGTTCTTCAATCTCTCAAAACTGATTTAAGATCCTCAGAGATGGGGTGTGGATTCCACCAGACCAGAAAATTCAGTTTGGAATCCAACAGTGGCAAGTGGCAGGATGCAAAAAGAAATCTCAGTGGTGAACACTACTTACTGCTTTTCAGGAAAGTGATGGGTTGTGGAAAGAATAATCACAACTTCAGATTTATTTCAGATATCATCTCAGCATTTGACCTACTTAGCAGGATACAACTGTCTAGTTCTGTAAGACAAGTTTTCCATTTCCTACTAATTCTTTCTCAGACCTCTTCTCATTTAACTTATCCTTCTTAGAATCATAGAATCATCAAGGTTGGAAGAGACCTTTAAGATCATCCAGTCCAACTGCCTACCTACATCACCACTAAACCACATCACCCAGCGCCACATCCAGATGCCTCTTGAACATCTCCAGGGATGGTAACCCCACCACCTCCCTGGGCAACCTATTCCAGTACTTAATCACCCTTACAGGGAAAAATTTTTTCCTAATGTCCAATCTGAATCTCCCCTGCTGCAATTTAAGGCCTTCTTGAAAAAAGATGTCTAAAATTGTACACGATATTCCAAATAAGATCTTACCAACACTTTGTGCAGTACAGTGGTTTTAATATTGGAAATGCTTGTTTTGTGATCTGCTACCTCACCTAGTATGTTCCATAACTTTTTTTTCCATGGGTACAACAACATAGCCTCAATGGTTCTGTTATCAACTGATGAAAATGGCCCTTTTTCTTCTTGTCCTTCCATATCGAAGAAGTTCCCACTTAAAGCAGACATTTTTTTGTTATTTTTCTCTAAACTTACGACTCACATTTTAAAATATTAAATATGGTTAGTATCAGTGAAGGGTGATTTGGTTTAAGAGTATTAAAACAGGATTGTGGAGGTATGCTGTATTTGTCTACTTGTTCTTAATATACATTTCTTAATCACTGCTGCTGAGTTTCTCAGTAAGTACTTTAGCTTGTTTTATTTCTCTTTGTAAATGGTTCATTAATGTTTCAGTGGACCTGCAAAAGCTATTGAAAGTTCTATTGATATTCTGTCAAGACAGTATGCAATCATTATGAAACACAGAATACAATGGTATTATTTTTACCTGTTACCTTTCTTTTTAACTGTATTTTGTAAAAAATAGTCAATGATGTAATACATCAAGCAGGAAATTATACCGTATGCCTGAATTCCTAAATGTCAATATTAATACAGAAAAAGTCCTTCCTTCTATTTTTATTTTTTTTAATAAACCTACCAGTTAGTTGTTATGCTTAAAAAATATGAATCAGCAATTTATAACAGAGCTAAAAAGAAACCCTACCAACACACATTGTTATTCTGCTGCAGAGACGCTCCTGGAACGCATGATAGTTCATTTCAGAATGATTGACAATAAGGATAAAATCTGCACACACCAGCAATAATGTCTGTCTTCTTTCTGCAAACATTACAATCTAGATAGAAATTAGCTACTTGGTTTGTATTATTTGCATATTTTTCTTTTTTTTTGCATTAAATTTTCTTCTTCCATGGTAATTTTTTCTACTATTGGATAGAGTTGGTTTGTTTTGCTTTGTTTTTTTTAATTCTACTCTATTATTCACAAGTCTTTTGAACAGATTATAGAAAATTATAAAGATGAGCTTTCCTCAAGCTTCACTGACCAACAAAGATATGTGGTTAAGACATCACCACTAACAACATATTTAGTCTAGAAAATAGAAGTCTATTTGAGCAAGGACACTGATCAATTATTTTCTTGACTAATCATAGAAGGACAAGGATTTCGTCTTACTTTACCAAAACGTTAGTTTAGGTGGTATGTTAGAAAACAACCCTTTCTGATTCTAGAAATAGTGAGTTGTAACAAGATATCTAAGTAGGTAATGAAACCTCTCCAAGGTTTTTAAGAAAGAGACCTAAATCTGGTGGGGTTGTCTAGATCTATTTGTTTATTTCTCAGTAGTGACTGATATTTACTCTCTGTTTCTACCAGCCGCAAAATTCAGTTATTGTGCTTTCTAATTACTTATAGTATTCAGAAAGTGCCCATTCAAACAATTTTTTAATCTTAAGTCTAAACTGTCAGTATATTTATAGTGAACATTAAGATTATATAACCTTACCTTTATAAATAGGTGTACAACAGAAAGTGTATTTCTCATGTGTGCCATGCTATCAAAAAGCACTTAAATATCTGGCTAAATCCCTTTCGGTGTCCAAGTGTACTTGTTAAGAACAGGGAGGAACTTCAACTATATGCTTCAATAGATATTTAAATAAGTGAGTTCTCCTGAGTCATAGTTTTGAGTGGTTGCTGTTACCTTATAGTGATTAAAGGGCATAACGTGCCTTGCATTTACAATTGTATAAATTGGAATCATGAATAATTTTTACTTTCATTCCTGATATTCAGTAGTCATGAAGTCACAACCCTGCATTTTTGCATAGTCCTGAAATCACAACCCTATTTCTTACAAGTATTTTTCAACAGAGCTTTTTTACTGGTAAATACTGATTTATTTTTTTTACCTGGAACTTAGTAGAAGGTTGCAAAGAGAGAACACCTTTCAAAGAATTTTCATCTGGACTATTTTGTGGATGGAACATGAAATTTTAATGTTTGAAATAGAAAGTTGGTAGGGCTGGTTTGGAGAATTTAAAGAGGGGACTTTAATCCTGAGTTCCTCTGCTGCATTGTAATTGGCCATTACACTCATTATATCCCTTTCTCCTTTCAGAAGGGATACACATTTATGGCTGAAGCACGTACTGGTGACCAACCTGTGGCAGCTGGAAGATGGAGGGTCCGGCTCATCGGTTCTCATAGCCCACTCCCATTTCTCTCTCATGAGGCTGTAAATAATGTCTATTCTACTAAAGAAATTAAAGAGTATTACATACCAAATGACAAGCATGTAATGTTCAGGTAAATATTGAGAGAAGAACGATTGAATTCTGCTTTTTATATGAAACATCCTTGACAGAAAATTACATTATTTCCTCTTTCTTAGAAGGGGAAAGTATTAAAGCAAATATCTGAATTTTATAGGCTGTCAATGTTGAATACTAAATTTAACCTTTCATTTGTAAAAATATTATTTTCTGAAATATTACCACTGCTTAATGAAGAACAGATATGATGTGCGCAGACTATAACTTTAAAATTGTAATAACAGTATGTTGCATTTCTGTTGGCTTGATCTTATCCCTATGTCAATTACTGAAATTCCATAGTACTTTTGGGGATTAAATATGTATTAAAATTGAGATTTTGCTGATTGGGAGGAGACATAAAGTTTGATATATTTTTTCAGCTATTCAGATAAAGCTTTAAGTAAATTCCAGAAATAAAACACTTCTGATATATCAAAATAATTTCCATCCTGCAGTGTTGGCAGAAAGTTTATACACATTTTATTTTAGCATGCTGATTCTTTTAGGAGAACATATTTAATAAAAACATGATGATTTAATTTTTATTAATCCTTTTTAAATTTATTAAAATTTATTAAAATCAGTTTATTCTAGTTGAGTTTGAGTTCAGAAATGACCGTGATTAAATCACTATGCTTAAGTTTTTATACAAGGGACTACATAACTGCATTAAAGATGGCCCTGTGTTTAGAGCTGATTACGTGTATATATTTTGAAGGTTAATTCTTGAACATTTTGCCTTGATTCCTGACAATCTGTATAAATATTTCAAATAAATGGATTATTCTTGGGATAGAGGTCCTTTCAACAAGAGGAAACAGGTTCAATATAAATGAAGAAAGCATGTAATGGAAGTATAACAAATGTACTCAGATTCTGTAGACTCTCACTTAATGAGTTTGTGAGGTTTTTTTCTTTTTTCCCCTCTGATGTTGCCAATCTTTTTTTTAAAAAAAATGAATTTATGGACAAAAGGCAAATAATATGTAAAGGTATGAGTCACAACAAAAATAGTATTTAAATTTCATCCTAAGACTCTTAATTCTACAATCTTTTTCCATAGATTTTTAAGTTTGTTAGAGTAGCAGCTGCTATCAAATGAGAGAACTCTTTTGAAAGCAAATCTTTCTTTTTTTATCTTTCCCTGGTCACTTTTTGACTGAAACAGTTCCCTCTTCTGGCTAGTCATGTTTTTCAACAAATACTAGGACAGCAGGAGGAAAAATGTAAATCTGGACATTTAATAATGCAGTCAAAAGAAAAAAAAAGTCAAGACCACCCCTTTTTGCAGCAGCAGCCCTTACTTTGATCATAGATTCACTGCACTAAGCTTCATTACTGGAAGCTTAGCCCATCAGATTGCAGGAAAACCACTGGCTACAAATTCAGTTTTAAGTGTTCACTTCCAGGTCCGCACAATGTTTAGGTACTTTCCTAAAAAGAGAACGATCTGACATACTTGGTTATATTGCTATATTTTTTTTCTTCCTCTTTAGGTATTCAGTAAAAGTCTCAGCATCACATATTGCTACCGTGCAGGTACAAACCTCTAAATCAGATGTGTTCATTAAACTACAAATCCTAGATAATGAGGAAGAAATTGTGAGTGTCACTGGAAAGGGCCATGCAGTCATCCCTGCTTTTAATTTCTCGAGTAATGAAACTCTTTCGAGTTCCCACTGTAAGTATTGTATTCTGTATTTGATAATTTTATTCACTGAGTGATATACATTCTTACCGTAACTTTAGGTAATCACAGAAAATGGGGTTTTTTCCTACTTTTTCTGTTGGAAGATGAATCTATAATTGCTTTGTGATTGAGTGAAAAAGGCTACATTTGTGAGCAATACCAGGAGTCCTTGGTCCTCAGCAATGAGCAAAGGTACCAAAAAGATTGATTGAAATAAGGTATCCAGCCTTATTTTCTTCCTCTGCCTTTTGGCTTGTTTTGAAACTGAGTAAAGATTTTTGTGGATATTTGAAGTAGCTTCTCAGTTCTGCAAATTTTATGCATATGCTTGTCTTGTCTTTCAGAATTGAAATGTTTTATTTTCAAGATCTCACCTGCCTTTGTTTGACCTTAAAGTTCAAAAAATTTTAGTTAGGAAACTGATGCCCAGACTGTGGGACATGGTAGATAATTCAACAGATTACACTGAACCTAATGGTTTAAATGTACCATCTTGAGCATCACTCCTTTTAGCAGAAGTACATGTTTTATTGTTATCTCGTCCATCGTGTGAGCCCCAGAGAACAGGGCAAAAGACTCTTGAATAAATGATACAGTATTTATCCATAAGAAAAACTCTCCATTTTTTACTCTGCTTCTGCTACAGCTTCACAATGATATTCATGGAAATATAAGACACTGAAGGAAGAGCTACGTGCCCCAGACTTTCAAAGATCCTAAATGCCCATTTTGTTACTGTCAATTCTTTATGGTAGTAACTGAAATACTGAGATAAATTGTCCCTTACAGGAATGCATAAAACAAAATTTCTTTGAGACAGATTTGTTTGAAAATTACAGCTAACACCTCACTCATTTTTGGCTGAATAGTTGAATCTGAGAAGTTTAATCATTTCTCCCCTTCCCTCCTCTGCCCTGTATATTCTTCAGAAGCATTGCAAGTTTTCTTAAATAAAGCAGATATTTATAAGCAAACAAGTCAGCTACTGTACTCTTCATGGACACCACTGTACATAAATGTTGTAAGATATTACAGTCTTCGGTCCTTTCATGAAGACTTTAAAACAGTAAATCTTCTATAAATCAATCAGTCTGCCCATTTGAGCATATTCAGAACCTGAGGCAAAGGGAAATTGTTCAAATACTGGATTATTGCTTCACTAAAGCAAAAAATAACATCATCTTTCGTGTGTTCACTTCCACTATTTTGAACTGTGCAGTTTTCTAACATGATCCTTTAGAAAGATGTTTTATCTAAATTTTCAGTGTTGTGTGGGAAAAAATAACTAATTTAATCATGTTTATGAAACACTTTTAGTTCTGTCTCAGCTGCATCTTGTTATTACCAGAAATGTCAAATGAAGTACTATGGAGACCATGCTCTTAAAGTGTAATTCATTAGTCAACATTGTTGTGTTTTTAAAGGACATCATGCAGAAGCTGTCATGATTCTGTGACTGAGTTGCCAAGATAAGCAGTAGTTATTTTTGGTTAGCATTTTTGGAATGTGGGAATGGATTAGTAAAATTAATAGTAGACTGGTGGAAATAGAAGCAGAAAGGCTATAAAATAGCTCTGATTAAGGTAATCGTCACAAATACATGAAATAAATTTCCAAATGAAGTAGAAACTTTCTTTCAGGAAACTGGCTTAATGTTATAGTTTGAAAGGGGCAGACAAAAATTCTTACTGGATTTTGCTGCCAGGACCCAATGAATAAGGGGTGGAGTTTAGGACCGTGTTGTGAAAAGGGGTCTGAGGTGTCAGGTATCAGGTATCATATTCCCTCCCATTTCCTGCCAGACTCTATAAAAGCCAGGAGGACTGGGGGCTTTCCCTCTCTTGCCCTCGGGGTCTCTTTGTCTCTGCTGCCTCACTCCCTTGCCTGCCGCTCCCCACGTGGAGCCAGCCTGGAGGAGAAGCCCAACTTTGGTTACCAGCTTTGCCACGTGGTCTGCAGCACTCCTACTGCACAGGGTGCTGGGGGCTTGGACTCTTTTTACGCCCATCGGCTCTGCAGTGAAGGACCTTTCAGCAGCCTGTATCGCCGGTCATCTGAGCTCGGGTTGTATATATTTGTATATATGCATTTTCCCTTTTTCCCCACCTGTTACTCTTTCTCCCTGTGCCATTAAATTTGTTATAGTTTTTAATTTCCAACCTGAGCCTGTTCTTCCTTACTCCCCTTCTAATTTTCGGGGACAGTGATAGAAACAAAACTCTGTCTGGTTTGTGGCTTGCCCTGGCCGTTTGCTAAACCAGCACACTTGCTGGCAAAGATCATAGTCTGAACAGTCAAGTTAAAAGGNTTTGCTAAACCAGCACACTTGCTGGCAAATGGCATAGTCTGAACAGTCAAGTAAGATAAAAGGCGTAATTGGGGGAAAGAGAAATAGGTTCCAAAAGAGGCTGGAAGGGAGAGGATGGGGCAGAATATCTAAGGAGGGACATTTTGTCTTTGCCAGACTAGCAAGGGATGTAGGTGAGAAAAAAACTGGTCAAAATATCCTCAGGAATCAGATGCACACATTAGCCTTTTATCTCTTATTCTTATGTGCTGTGATACAAATACTTTCTGCTAATTTAAAATTATTTTAATCCATTGTGAATGCATCTGTTATAGTAACCTGATTAAAATTAGGAAGGTTGTCCTATCAGGTTCCTATTCAGAAGTGGAGCCAGTGAATTCTAACTGGAAAAAAGTGGTAATGAAAGGTACTTCATCCCAAATGGAATTTAAAAGACTTTCTAGACCTGGCAAACTGGCTGTAAAAGAAGTGTTATGATTTTAGACCATATTTGAGGGGAAAATTAATACTCTAAGGCCATTTAAGTGTGTCTGAGTGTATAGAGAGCTCTCATTTGGAAAGAATGACTGTGAAGCTGTCACTGTTAGTTTCTTTTACTGCTACTATTATTTTTACAGTACTTGATCTAGTGACCTTAACACTTGGTGTTCTTTTCCTATCCACATGCAGCCTGTGTATCACAAAGAAGTCATTTTGTCTCCAGACCTTTCAGAACATCCAAACAAAAGGAAAATATTATTAAATGTACTCAGTATAACCAATGTGACAGTATCGTATTACCCAACCTTCCGAGTGTCTATAGGTGCAATTTATGGCATTGTAAAAGCATGTTTCTTTGCTGTTGTCAAAAGTGTTAGGAAATTATGGCCTGTACAATAACAATATAGGAACCTCCATTAATACTGATGCCAAGCTCAGGTGAAGATTTGTACAAGCAACATTCAATACAAGATTCATACTGTCAGTATCAAGTTCTTCTTTTAAAAAGTGTGTTTTCACAGAATAGGTATAATTAGAAACCACTGCTATACCATCACCAAAAAACTTGTTAGTTAAGCAAGACACAATCCTCACATTTGAGACCTATTAAGTATCATGCATGTTCTGCCTCTCATAGAATTGATTGCTGTGTTGACAGAAGTATTCTTAAGTGAAATTATTGTGCAAGCATCACCAATAAAACGTTAAGCCCCTTTCCCACTCACAATCTGTTAATTCATCTCCAGTCCCAGCTGTTTTATAAATGTCTTTTAGAGCTTAAAAACTACATTCAATCGGTTTTGAATATATTTACCTCTTCTGAGATGCAACAGATGACTTGGACCTTGAGCACTCGATGGCAAATAAAGGAGTCATATATTGACATGTTGCAAGCACAACTTTTTTTTTGGGGGGGGGGTTGAGGGGGGGGTTTACAAGCACAGCAGTCCTGTAGCACAGAGGGACAAGTGAATGCTCATAAGCCTTTTATTTTCCATAGTAGCAGTCTGATACAATCCAGTCTCAAAGTATCAAAATCTTATTCAGTTGTTTGTTTGAATCTGGAACCAAGGTAGATACGAGTTCCTTCTAGGCAGAGCTTTGCTCAGAAAAATCAAGATTGAATGTTTATGTCTGCAGTAAGAAAAGACATTTTGTGTCACAGCTCCACCTGGTGACTGTTGGTAGAATTGCTAGAACTATTATGTTGGTTGTGTGAATTTTTGGGAACTTTTCTAATGTCTTTCCAGCAAGAGCAGAATGACTCTTATGGAGGATTCCAGCATTCTGTGCTGAGTTATCTTCATATCAGGATCATACTCTGGTTAAACTGAATTCTTCAATACCTATGCTCTTCAGATTTAGGAGAGACAGAAAAGGAGGATAATGAGGCATTTGTGAAAGCTAACTATAGCCTAAAGAGTGCAACCTTCCTTGAAACCTTCCTACCTTGATAGGTAGGTCCTTCAGAGTGCAGTGCACAGCTTCTAAAACCCAGAAATCAGACTCCTGGAGAGGAGCTCACCTCTCTGTAGACTACAAGGAGTACATTTATTTGGCCTCACTACTTTAAAACTACTTTTTTGTAAATTATTTGCACTGCCCCTTGATAACAGTGCTCAGGCAGGTATTGAAGAGCCTTCTTGACTAGAAACTTTCACACAATTCTTGCAAATAGTACCCTGAAGGCAAGTCACCCAATTGGAAAGTGTATGTAGAGTTACTCTGCCACTTGGAATCCAGATTATTTCTTTGCAGCAGGCTTTCACACAGATGTAAAAGAACATGCAAGACTCTGGTTTCTGGATAATGCTGCTTCGTCATCCAAATGCACTTCTGTTGAGTGAAAGCTTCATGATTTTGGTCCCCTCTGGCAAAAGACTTGATAATCTAACCACTATGAGTTATGTCTCTCACCTTCACAGAATCGGAGGCTAACTGAAACCTGGAAAGCTCAGCAGGCTCTATTTGAGTGAGAAACTACTCCACAGATAAATGCTTGCTGAGGTATATCTTTTACAAAACAACACCCACAGAGTTGCATCACTCTAAAACATGGGTTAGAAGAAACCAAGTATTGTCTTCCTTCAAGTCTCTCTCACAGGCTTTCTTACCACAGGGACAGCAACAGGAATAGCTCAGATGCTAAAGATTCTGAACATCATGCAGAAGAGCAACTCATAGCTTGTGATTAAGAGTTTCAGACATCTAGAAGAAAGTATCTTTGCAAGGTCATGTTTTAATTTCCTGACTTCTGATTTTCTCAGGAAAAATGAAGCACTACCTTATGCAGAGGAAAGATGTGATAGCAAGTGTTCCATGGCTTTTGACTTCCATAAGAAATAATATTTCCTGGCTCCCTTAGAGTTTCTAATGGTACACTTAACCTTCTATCTGGCTTTCTTACACTGACATACCAGCTGTAAGATTTGCTGAATCTGGTCTAATAGTCCTGTGAATTTACCTGGATGTTTTGTCAACACACATGAAACTCTGTACTTTTTTTTTTAAAGTGTTGCAATGATACAATATCATCCTCAGCTTCTACAGTAAACTTTGGGAAGAGTAAAGTCCTCTGTCCTGTGTAAAGTGAAGTCAAAAAGATATCTGTTTCCTAGCTGATGGTCCAGCTATTGTTAGTGTAACACAGGTGAAGCTGCTTCCCCAGAGGCGTTATTTTTGCCCTTATTCAGTTTTTGATGAGATATTCCCTTTTAGAACTCCTTCCTTTCTCTGTAGAAATTCAGGCAAGACAATAGCATGGATATCATTGGGATTAGAAATGAACACAGGTTTACGTTTTCTGGATTAATTACTTCTGTTACACCTGTTCTTTACCACATTCCTGGTTTCCAGTTTTTCCACATTAATTCCTTCCTTAGGAGACAGTGAGATAACTTCATAAATGGTAGACCACAAATAGTTCTATAGCTCTTTTCAAGATTGGCTTTTTTTAAACTTCAGTCGGTTATGATCTTCATGTCAGGTTGACGTAAGAGACTTCTGTAAGAGTCAGAGTTGTCGGAACTGTGGCCAGTGCACCTCTTCCCTCCTTCCATGGGTGCCCACAATTTACTGAATTAGGTTAGCTCTACAGAGATCCCATCATACAGAGTGCAAGGCTATCTGTGTTATGTACTATATAGCATGGTGCGGTGGTGGTTACTGAAGAAGTGTGAGGTTTGGGAGAGAAGAAATAATATACTTTATAAACAGCAAAAGCAGTTATATATGCAGTCATTCAAATTTCTTATTATTTACTTTGAAGAGGTTTGTGATTTGCATGAGAATGAAATCAGCATAATTTTAATTGGAACATTGTGAGCATAATACAGCATGCTAAAACAGACTATGCTAATTCTTCTTTTTTATAGTTTCGGGAGGCATCTCTTTACCTCATACCAATAATTCATAGAATTTATGGAAATTAACACTGACATTTTTCATCATCTTGCAGCAAGCAAAACCCAGATTATTCAAACTAGTACAAAGAGGGAATCAGAAACTGAAGGATCCAAAAAAAAAGGTCATATTTCATCTTCAAAGGATACCAAAACTTCTTTCAAGCCCGGACTTGTACGAGAAGGTCCACCTATATTAGAAGATGAGTCTTTCCTCCTGGAAAACTTTCGAAATAATGATGAAAGTCCGCAAGAAGTAAGAGATTCCAAATCAGTGGGATTGGGGAAAAAAAATCATCACAAAACTAAAAGAACAATGTAGGGGTATTGATGATTCTCTTGATACATACATGTGGAGATCTGATATCCTGAGGCAAGAACATGGAATCCAAAACTAAGATTGTTGGTAGTTTCTGAATGAGGCTGTGGAG
This sequence comes from Aegotheles bennettii, assembly GCA_013398125.1. Lineage (NCBI taxonomy): Eukaryota > Metazoa > Chordata > Aves > Caprimulgiformes > Aegothelidae > Aegotheles > Aegotheles bennettii. Next base: position 125,661 of record VZRW01013370.1, on the reverse strand, counting down.
AAAGGATAATGCACATATATTTTCCAAGTACAATTCAAATATAACATAACTTTCAGCTAAAGGCCAAAAACTACCAGTAGTTAAGTTAAATTTCTGATGCTTCAATGTAGGTTTTCTTTGAAATATAATGTAAGAGAAGGTCATTTTTAATAGTTTTAATAGAGAAACACCTATTTCCAGCCAGCTGAAAGCTTCAGTAACACACACAACAGCTGCTACTTTAGCCAAGTTTCTCAGAGAGGAGGGTAAAAATTGTGGATTTTTCTTAACTTCACCTAGTATTATTTGTCTGTCTTTATCTATTTTCTAAAAGAGTACCTGTTTCTCTATCTCCAAATGTTTCTCTGCTGTGGTTTTTCCTGATAATTGAGTTCAATTGAACCAAAATATTCCAAGGGGAATAAAAAAGATTATTGAGAAATAAATTCCAGGGTTGTTCTTTTGACTCAGAGCTGGCTTTAGAATTTGGAAAACAATTTTTAAAAAGTGTATCAGAATAATTTCCTTTTCAGTGTAGATAATGTTTAAAATTATCTGAGCCTGGCACCTCCATCTTAAATTGACATATTATTGAGTGCTAGTATTAGTGCTCAAAGCCTTGTAGTAGGTCTTAAAATCAAAGACAAAAGTCTTTGTTTTAGTACATGGCATACACGGAAAATTACATGGAAATCTTAAAGGAATGTAGCTCCTTGTTGTAGCTCAGTTTAGTTTCACTTGATAAACACATGAGTAATTGTTTAATTTCACAGGAATTAAAATAAGATCTGTGAGATTAACACTAATTTTGTAAGCTTCTTGTGAATACTGTAATGTGCAAGCTTGTAAATTAATTATGTGTTTTATTTGCTGAGTTCAGTAGCTGGCAGTTTACTTACCTACAAGACTTTTGAGCGCTTAGTATAATTGTTATATCTTCAGCATGTTAACATGCTGCATTTTCTTTCACAGTCTCACAAGTATATCATACAAGCATTGGTGCTGTATAATAGTTGGCCACTTACCGAAAGTCAGTCTCTGTTTGTTCAGGCACTGAAAGAAATGGAGAAAAACGAAGCCAAAGGTACGTCCAATCTAAGTATGTGTTTAGTCAAATGAATCATGTAACTGATTTAAAAAAAAGTTATATTGCTACAAGCCAAGACCATATTACATTTTTTTTCTTTTATTCACTGCCTGTGTGAAATTATTAAGCAACAGATCTCTGTTCTGCGCTTCATAGAAATGAAGTTTGATTGCATGATTCTGTACCTTCAGTTCACAAATTTTAAAGAAATCAGGGCATGCTCTGCAAAAGTCACCTGAGTTTCTTAGAGCTCAACTTTAGGTAGGGATCTGGAACAGTTATAGAAGTATGACTGCTTCTACAGGCAGAGAGACTGATGAAATGTATTATAAAGGCACAGTGCCCTGACAAAGTACATCCAAATACAGAAGTTTCTTCTGAAAGTAGAGAAACATGCCTACTGATAATTTAAGAAAATACACTGCCAGGAGGAGGAAAAAATGCCTGTTTTGGGATATGTATTACTTCTGTACTGCTTGGGAAAGAATTTAGGCAGGAAGCAAGACTGGGAAGGGTCTCGGGAACAGGCTCTGTATTCTAGCCAGGAAGGGGACAGAGAAACACAGAAACTTTTTTTTTTCCAGATTCTCTTAGCACTTCATGTTAAGGAACAGAAAAAAAACCCAAAACCAACACATATTAAAAACAGGTAGATTGTTAGTCAGTATCTTAGAAATTAGATAAATGTTTCATATTTGCTTGTCCTTTTACCACTGGGGATAGCACAGAATGATACAGATCTTAAATATGTTAGAGGAAAATTTATCGTGTTAGATCCAACAGCCTGAGAGGGGCGAGGCTGCCGCCACTCCACATCCCCAGGTCCTGCCATTAGTGGGTCTGAAGATGTAGTCTCGGCAGGCACACACACACAGAACACACCTACACACTATGTAGATATATATATACATTGTCAGGCACACAGATCACAGGCAGACACAGACAGCACCAATGGCCTCATCCTCCTCCCCTCTCTGGCTGGACAGAATGGAAGTCGACTACAGAGACTATATATAGGGTGGATCCTTCCAGCAGCTGGACTTAGTTTGCCCCGTAGCCGGCCTGTGGATCTCATATGAGCTCCTGAGCTTACATCTCTACTCCAGCTGCTGGTGCAGACCATCACACACACACGCACACATGCAGCTCCTACCCTTGTGCTCTTGCTCCTAGATTCCTGCAGAACCTAAAATATTAGTTTCCAACATTCCATAAATATCCCATATCATTAATTTTAAAGTTCTATAACACAATTTTAAAAATATGACATAAAGAGGAATTATTTGTGTTATCCTTCCTCAAATATATATACACTTGCTAATACCCTTAACTTTTCTTAGGAAGATTTGATCTTTATTTATTAGTGTTATTTCTTACTTCTTATTCTGATTACATATTTCTTTTTAACTGTCTGGTCATATTTTTATTTTCATTTCTATTACCCTCAACTGAAGTTAGATTCATCAGCAGTAATTGCTGACATACATGATTTCATTTCTTGTTTTTAAGATGAATGCAACATCTGAAATTTTTGCAGTCTTTCTGCTACTGTTACAGAACTTTACAAAGATAAATCTTGTTGCTTTAGTACAGTCCCTAATCAGTTTTAGTAATACTGGAGGAGCTATGCCATGTAGCCTTAAAGGCCTGTACACAGCTTTTTTTTGTGGTGATTTCACCTACATTTAGTTTGTTGCATTCTTCACAAAATCATCTTTTCTTCCCAGATGACTCCATTTATCCTCCTCATTTTTCCTTTAATGACATACTGCTTGTCACAATATACATCCTGTTGCATTGTCTTATTCTTCCTTCTGGGTCAGCTACATAGTAACACCTTGCATTTAACACACAGGTCATGCTACTGGTGTGTATCCCTTCATACAGCTATCACCATGGCCTGTAAAACTGCAGGTCAAACAAGTTTCTTTGCTAGTTCTCAGCTGTTATTACCGAAGCTTGTCAATGTGATGAGTATTCTCATGTTTAGTTCCAGGTAGCAGTATTCCAGTTCATAGCTTCCCTTCTCTATGTTAACTGAGATGTTAACTGATGTTGTGGTTCATTTTCAGTCTCAAGCCACAGTCGGTGATAATGGGCACTTTTCTCCTAGGATTCTTTTAAAATGTGATTTCTGTGTCCTCTCATAACTGCTGCCTTTCAAAGTAACCCATACCCATTTCACAGTTCATATTAACTGAGTGTTTCTGTTTGTGCAAGAATACCAACCAATTGCCCAGGCCACCAACAGAGTTTAAAAACAACATATATCATGAAGTTTAAACACTGAAACTTGCTATATTTACTACTTAGCATTTATCTTATGTACCCCTATTAACAGCAATATTTATCTGGAGTGTTTACTATAGGTAAGTGTTTTGGAAAAAACAACATTTAATCTTTAAATCTTTTTCTGATTGTGAACTAGTCTTAAAGCAATTTGAAAACTGAGCTTTACCATTTAAAGCTGCCAGCACCAGTTGTCAAACACACAATTCATATAATAGCAGCGTTGATGTGTAACCAAAAAGGCATCCTTTCACCATATGATTTTTAAGAAAGCAGCTGTGAGCCAGGTGGAAAATTCCTGCAGCAAATTTTCACCGTTTCAGGTATCAGTTTTTCATGTAAGACAACAGTGCCATCTGGAGTTAGTTTTATATTAAAGCTGATTTATCACGGCAAAAGCATATTTCAGCTTTTTATTAGCATTTACTAAAGTCTTTTAAACTAGTCTCCCTTTAAATGAAGACCCATACTATTATGCTATCAATATTCACCTTTATTATAAATATTTATTAACAATTTTTTGAAAAGTGTAAATTTTTTGGCATACAGATGCTATGATAGTTTTGTGGTTTTTATTTGTTGATGTTTGTTATTCTTTTCTTCCTTCAAAATCCTTAATACCACAATTTGGCACTACTTGTAAAAAGAACTGTGTTAGCAAAGGTTATTTCGTGACTAATATTTAGTCATATTTATTATATATGAAATCTCATTAAATGTTTTATTAAAGAGTGCATTGCACAAACAAAACATTAAAAAGACATTAACAAGGAAAACCCGAGTACACAGAAATTAGAAAGTGCCAAATAGTGTATTATTTATACAGTCTTCATTCTTTTTCTCCCTTCTTTTTTTTCTTTTTTTCCTTCCATTGGGAACTGTTCATAGAGCAAGACTTCAGTGGAAAATAGTAAAAAGATCTGGGTAATGATTCTTGTGTAAAAGGGGAAAAATCAGCAGTCAATCTTGCAACTGCTAATACCATTTTAAGTTGCTTGACTGTGTGAACAAAACAATTTTAATATTCATTTTGTGTATATGATTTTCAGCTATTGCCTTTTTGGGTTCTTTGGTTTTACTTTTCTTGTAGTAAGATCAGAGTTGAATCATCAGCATGCACTGAATGCTGACTGCACATGTATTTTATATTTTGCCTTAAATTAACTCAAGAGTATTAGCTGTTGATGAGAGAAGGCTGCCTATCCAACTGGGAGAGCAGGGGGAGATAGGACACCCAACCCAGGTATTAGAGATAGGTTTGAAAAGGCAGAAGAGTCAATATCCTTTGTAATATTCATTTTTTTCTCTACAGCTGGGAAAGTTTCTCCCATAGGTTTTCTATTGCTGCAGGAGACTTTCTGGCTCATGTCAAGGGCAGGATATCATGAGATGTTTAACAAGATGTTCAGTTCTCTCTCTTTATCTCTTTCCCACCCTGCCTGTCTGTAGTGATTAATTGCTTGCCTGGTGTCATTGAAAAAGTAAGTCACTGGGCATACACGATGGTACTAAAGACCTGTGGACCTCTAAAGCCATGCTCTAATCCCACTCAACTACTGCAACCATATTGGTGATTTCTTCTGTCCTGGTGCAATTTTATTGCAACTTCAGTATCTGGATAAGCCCAACTTTGGAAAGATTTTTGACATTGCTATCTGTTGAGAAACCTTCTGAGGGTCCAGTCAGAGAAAGGAAAAACAACATCTGAACTTCTTGGTCATTTCCTGACCAAATCTAAGTCTCTCATGGGGCAAGTAACAGTCATTTCTGCCAGCCACTGGGTAATCCCACTAAATGCTTAGAGCCTATTTCAGATAGTGGGAGCATGGAACGAAAACTTCAAAGGACTCCTCTGGACTTTACCTATGAATTTGAATTTAAAAAATCAGGAGTAGCTGTCTGTCTTGCCTAAAAAAGAATTACTGTGTCTCAACCTGAAGTTATAAGTTCCAGATAGGAATCATTAGGTGTAATTATTTAGCTTGTCATAAACAGGACATCAGACTGGATGATCACTATGGTCCCTTCTGGCATTAAAGTAAATGAATCTCTGAGAAAATGATTGAAAAGTTGGTAGAGAAGCTACTTTTAAGAGTTACTATCAGCTGTTTGTCATCACTGTCAATTGGTGTGATGCCCAACCTTTTCCTGGTGCCACACATACACAATAATGCCAGTGAGAGTTTGTGATGATTGATGCATAAGCTGTGAGCTAGAATTCAGCCTTTTAACTTTCTGTATCACCTCCCTGCCTTTCTTCTTATGATATCCCATACAAAGCAGTTGCCTGGCTTTGGCCTTGGGAAAAGCCCCAAGGAACTACTCCGTCTGTCTTAGAGTCAGAGTGGGCTGCATACTGTATTGTCCAACTGCAGCCATTGCCCTCTCCAGGAATAGCTGGAGGGTGATCCCAAAACCAGGGAGACTGCCCAGTCTGCTGAGGGAAGGAGGAGGGCTGGGAGAACCTGGGCAGTGCAGCGTACTGTTAGCTAAGAGAGCTCACCTGAATCCTGTCCTAAGCCTCCATATCAGGAGTTAAAGCAGGAGACTTCATTTTAGCCCTGTTATTTCATATGCTTGTCTGTTATTTACTAACTTCTCAGTGTATGCAATAAGTCCAAAGCATCAAAATTCAGAGTCATAAAATATTTATAGAAGCCAGACAAAGCTTGTGGTGTCCCTTGGTATAGGAAGACATTTGTCTGATATTATTTAGCTAATGACTCTGAATGCCTCTTGAGTGTTTGTAATAAATAATTTATCTTTTAAAATTAATAATTCACTGAATAATGCATGTACATCAGCCTAATTTATGGTGCTAATATGTTACGATAATGTGCAATTAAATGGAAAGCCATTTATGTAATGGTACTATAACTTCAAATAATGTCATCACTATTTATTTTATATTTACATTTCCTCTGAAGTTGTTTTAGTATCTTCAATATCTGTAGAGACCACTTTAATTTTTGCTTTCATTCTTTCATGTATGCTTTAGTAGCATTGAATCCATTTAAGCTTAGCACCTTAATGCCATTGTACGTTATTTAAGTAGCATGAAGAGATAAGACTAATACAATTTATACATAAACACATGTATAATGTATGATGTAATACACATATATATCATATATATTTTTGTGTGTACTTTTATGTGTATTACAAATATGTTTTTATATATCTAATATTTACAATTTTACATATCCATATAACCTTAGCAGAGGTTATATTGCAACAGTCAACATTGCAGATCTGATCCAAAGCTATTTAAAGTCAGCGGAATATCTTCAGTGGACTTTGGATCAAATCATGTAGCACCATGATTTGTCCTCAGTGCAAACAGATTAGAAAAGCATAGCATGGAGTGAAAGGTACCTATTTATTATTGTCAGATTGTAAAACAGTCACCCATTTCCTCTTTTTTCTAAGAGAAATCCCATTTTCTTGTATTGACTAAATCTAGGTTTTCAGCATTTATTTTAATGTTTCATGATGGTGGAGGGAAGCAAATTTCAGACTCAGATTTTTAATCTTTCTCATAATTTTGTGAGTCCATTCCAAGTTGTTTCAATTGACATGCTCCTTATGCTATTAAAACTATATGCTATTACAGGCTTTATTAATTTATTTAAAAAAGAATATGACATGCAAAATTCTCCCATCAGCTAAGACAGTGCAAAATAAGTGTTACAAAGGTCAATTCTCAGCAGTTATTCAAACATATAGCATACATATAGCACATGCATGTAGTGATAAAAAATTAGCTGGTTCTGAGAATGATAATTTTTAATTTCTTAAATATGCGTAACTATGCCTTAACTTCCTTGCATTTTTGGTGGGGTGTGTTGTCCTTTCTGCTCTTCACACTTTCAGGCTTTGAAGAATATGAGACAATGTTAGAACATGGACTTTTACCTACTTTGAGCTTCTCACCTGCCTGGTTCATAACACTGTATGAGACTATATAAGAGAAGTAAGAGTCAGACCATGATTCTGTATATTGCAATCTTTGGACTGACTCATACACAAGGCAACAAGTCAGTGACTGATGTGCAGGGACCATGGCAAACTCAGAGTTAAGCCCTGGGTAAAGTGCTACTTAGGACAGATGAGGCTGCCACAATATACCCACTTTGTAAGTCTGTTTTTAAAAGTTGTTTTGTTCCCAAATTCTTTTTGATCCAACAAAAAATGTTAGTTTAATACTTGCAAGTGTCAACTAATTAACTGAGTTTTCTTTGTCTTTCCATATGGCTGTTTTGTGCTGATATTCCAACCTGGACATTATATGGGAAAATATATTTATGGATGACAATGGTATCCTCTAATTCATCATGCATCATAACATACACCTGAATAGTACATGGTGACAAGCATGAGGAGCACAGCTTTCCCCTAACACTCAATTACTTTGAAGGACAAAAGTCTGCAAGTATTGCTAAACCAACCAAAAAATCAAAAGATAAAACATACGAGAAGACAGAAAAGGAGAAGTACAATAAAGAAAGAAGATCAGTTACATCTCTTGTATCTCAACCAGAATCTCAGGTGAGAACAAATCCACGAAAGTGGATTTGTTGAATGTGCCCTCATTTTACAGAGCGTAAAAGTATTTTCAGGCCTGCAGATCAGTATTACTAGCACTTCTTTTGTATCCCTTTCCTTTCTCTATGCCCTACTTTGCCACCTTTTTAGCTTTACACCTGAAAGAGATTGAATTACACGTCTAACAGATATGTATCCTGCATTTAGAGATGTCATGTGCTCATTTCTTTATGTATAAAACAACTACTGATTGTTCTCTTTGTTGGTCTAGTTTCAGTCTCTGCTGAGTGTTTATTAAAATACATGAATATTCATGTCCCATTGGTCCCTCATTGTACTGGTTTTCATGGGTTTCCATGAGCTGAAATAGGTCTTTCCGCTATAGTCAGTTCCTGTCTCATATGTCACAGCTGGCATTAGCTTGTGGACATATAATGGCAGAAAAATTGGTACCTACTTGCCTACTTACAAATTCTTCTCATCTGTGGTGGGGTAATCTGAGTGTTCTGTGGTTGACCGAAAGGCTACTGTCAGCCTGTAGGCCTTAAAAGGAATAATTGACTTTATGGATTGCAAAGAGATTAATGGAAGGTGAAGAAGAAACTGACAGCTCCTCCTTAATGGTATTGCTTTTGCTGGGAATTTTGCTGCCTCATGGCACATAGTTCAAGGGGAGGGCATCTCCACAGTTTTTCATGAAGAAATCTCTACTGAATTATGTTGTTGACTAAACCAGCTGCACAGCAAACTTTCCTATGATGCACATCCACACCTAAGTTCCAGAATAGTGCCTTAACCCTTCTTTCAGAGCAGTCTGAGTGACTGCAGTTGAGATTGTTGTCCATAGAAAGCAATGCAGCTTCAGGCTGTGTCAGATTTCTGCCTTCAGTTCCACTGATGGAGTACTCTGTGGGTGCTGGGATGATAGCCCTTGGGAGCTCTTCAGTCTCGCACTAAAACAAATGCAAGTTTCAGGATAGAACTGCTTGAATGATGCCCACCTTTAGTTTCAAACAAAAGCTGAACTCCTATCTCTACTTCTAAATCTTGGCCTTAAAGCTTCTGCAGATGGTATGAAATATATGCAGAAATTTATGCAGCACATTATCTCATTCATCGGTCAGACAGCAGGATAGTCTCCTGCACTTGAGGCACTACTTGGACCCTATGGTTCTGTAGAAGCCATGTGTTAAGGTGGTTTAGAGAATTTGGGAAGTGATTGGAAAGAACGAGATGCCTCATAAGACAGAGCAAGATGTATTTCTGTGGAAAAAAGGGGAAGGGAAGGGAAAGAGGGAAGGGAAGGGAAGGGAAGGGAAGACCTTGACAGGAGTATAAGACAAAAAATAATCACTGCAAAATAGTCTTGTTCAGACAGACTTGAGAAGAACTGGGAGTGTGGAACTGTATGGGAGTTGGAGAAGCACATAAAATACCTCAAAGAGCTTCTAGACATTGCAAAGTAATGTTCCTTTCCTTTGGCAGCCACTGTGTAGTATGCATGTCAAAGTCTATCAATGTATAATGTATATCAGTCAGGAGAATTACCAGGATACAGAAACATAACTTATACATAAGTAGTGGTAGTAAATGTATACCAATGAATACATTATGTTTATGATACTTCACTTTCAGCAAGCTGCTTCAAACAAACCATACTGGACTTTACGCCTAGTTAGTGAGCAGAGAGAGGCAGATATTCTGGAGGTGAAGAAAGACACCAAGCGAGCAGATGAAATCAAAGCCATGAAACAAGCATGGGAGTCTGCAGAGCCAGGAAGAGCTATCAAGGTAATATCAAGAGTGCAATCTTTGCCATAATGTTTTTTCACAAGTTCCAGGAGCTGCTGTGATGGTAGATCAGTTGCCACAACACGGACCTGACTTTATATAGTTGTGCTCTTCACCACTCTGTGGAAGACAGGAAATTTAACAGAGGTTAAAGAATCAAAAGTGATTACATGCATGAATTCTGTGCAGGAATACAGAGCATTTCCTTTAGACTTCTGTATATCACTGAGACTTTAGATTTGACTTTACAAAAGAGAGAAAAGTTCCTTCTTGGAAAACCCACTACCTCTACACAATTGCAAAGCTGCTACTTGGGACAAGTTTAATGTTTAGCATAAACAGGTTCTAGTGAGAAATACACTGTTATAAACATGCCAAAAAGATTTCTCTTGAAGAAGTGGCACCTGGCCATATCATCACTCAAATTGTCCCCTGCAGCCAGGATTCCCAACTTCATTCTGGGTTGCAGATTGCCCATGAGCCGGTACATCTACTCTATGAATTCACTCTTGGAGAAACAATACTAATTCAGATGTCAGCTGCAGCTGGGCTCTCTTGACATGAGGTATGCTTAAGATGGAAAGATAATACAAGTTCTTTCTAGCAAAGCAAAAAGTTAAACTGCTGATTCAGAATTGGAAGCATCATTACCAAAAAAAAAAAAAAGGAAAATAAAAGAACAAAATGCAGAGTTAAAACTTACCTACCAGTCATCCCCTATCACCACCACCATCAATGACCTTTGAGGGGTATTTGGCCAGAAACTCCAGCTCAGAAACATTTTGCCTTTTTTATATTACCTTTCCAAAATGAACCTCAGACATGGGTCTTCATAGCTACACTTTTTCTCAGTTCTGTTCAGTGTATCCAAAGCTCAAAAATTCTTTGGATGCTACTTTATTAAATTCTGATCTAAGGAGACATGCATTATGCTGCAGCTTTGATTAGGTGTACTGAGACTGAAAATGCAAGTACAGCGTCCTAAAGATTAGCTGGAAATGAATCCCCTTTGATGTGTAAAGAGTCTCTTCAGAATGCTGGTTCTCTCACTGTTGCCTTTTTTGATCAGAAAATCAACAGAATTACAGCTAAAGGGTTCCATTTTAAAAGCCCCTTAGGTCTGTGACATATTTCTAAACCAGCCATCGTTAAAAAAATTGCAGCAACTACATGTAATATGCTAAAAAAAGGTCTAACTTGGGGGTCTGATACCCGGACTAAGTAGCTTCCTTTGTCCTTTCTTCCTGATCACCCTGCCCTAACATCTGCCTGTTACAGAGGTCACCATACCCTGTGACTCTGGGAATTAGGTCCCTGGCTCCAGGCTGACTTTTGGCCTCTCTGTCCATTCTGAACCCTTAAGAGAAAGTCCAGTCAGCCCAAGTCACCTTCTGAAAAGACAGGCAGAAGGGGTAATGCCTGGTTTTAGCATCAAAGGTCTGAAAAGGTTTGCACCCATAGCTCCCATTTTGCAGGAGGATGTCTAAATCACTAGGCTATAGGAGCTCCTAGGAGGAAGATACATTTCCCTAAGGAGGTGCAATAGCTGAATGTGTTTTGACCATACATTCAGATATGAGAGAACAGACCTTGGTCTTAAGGGTTTGTTTGTTTTGGTTTTGTTTTTTTGTTGTTTTGTTGGTGGTGGTGGTGGTTTTTTCTTTTTTGTTTTTTTGTTTGGTTTTTTTTTAATGCAAAGATTATTTTAAACTGCCCAGGAATCAGTGATTTTCCAGTATTTCATTGCATGATGATCTTTAGTGTAAGTATTCAATGTCTCAAGACTGATTCAATGGGAGCCCTAGCATCTTTTCTGCTTCCAGCCCCAGGCAGAGTTGCATACTGACTGCATTTTGGTGTTAGGTTTGTTATTGACAGCATCGTTTTCTCATTTGGGTTATGTACTAGATATAGCCAGTATGCACTGAGTGGAGTGAAACCATTCTAAGTGTACTGCCTACTTTTCATTTTACTGAACTACCATGTCACAGAGGTTTACTTAGCTGTTCTCACACTTGATATAAATTAAAGATGACCTTAAGTGCTACTGCTAATTTATTTCTCTTCTACACAACACATTAAAAATAAAAAAATAAAGGTTCCAAAATATTACTAGAAAAATTGGATCACAGAATCACAGAACTTCAGGGGTTGGAAGGGACCTCTGGAGTTCATCTAGTCCAACCCCCCCGCAAAAGCAGGTTCACCTAAATCTGGTGGCACAGGATTGCATCCAGGGAGTTTTTGAATGTCTTCAGAGAAGGATGTTTAATGTTGACAGTTTATTATTTCAGAAAAAAAAGGTCTATTGGAAAGATGGCTTGAATGTGATTCTGACAAAAAATGTGATCCTCTTATGATTATCTTTTTTTCTCCCCAGTGACTCACTAATGGTACTCCTGTTGTTAGAGGTAATGTTTTCATAGATCAAACCAGTGAAATATACTCACTGGTAATATAGAGTAGCATCTTATCTCACATGCACTGGGTTTGAAGATTTACTGTCTTATTGACCACTTACAGATACCTAGTTTTGAAAATTCTCCAGGATTTAAAATATACAGAAGTTTTCTTATCTGAATTAAAACTTTAATCTCTAGGCTTTTCAGGAACGCATGCGGTTTATTAATAAGTATTCTGTAAGAGATTTAGAGGAGCCCATAGCTGGGACTGAGACTGCTGGTTTACCACCTAGTTCAGAAGAAAGAGGTAAGGGTATAACTTTCTGTCAAGCATATCATCTGTTCATCATATTCAGCTCCTTAGGAAAGACTTCTGCATTAAATACTGGTAGTAAAAGAACAGAACAGCCCCGATAAAGGTGTCCAAATGCACAATGACATTTTTAATCTCTATCTTCTCTATCCCCTTTTGTTTTAATTGTGGCATCACTGTGTTTTCAGACACAGATGTAGCCTCATGGCTTGTGGAGGTCCCAGGTTACCCTTAAGCAAACTTTGAACAGTCCTCCTCTACTAGAATTCTAACCCTAAATTAACCGGAAATTTTCAGAAGTTCAGTAGAAAATACAAACTACCTGAATTCCAAGTTGGGCAGCAGAGGTCATTATTGTAGAAATATTAAAAAATTGTTTAGCAGCTGAAATAGCACATCAGTAAGACACTAGTACGTCTACTGTGCATTTTCTTTATGTTAATGTTCATGGAAACTGTTCACGGACAGTGGTCTGGAAGTGAGGTGTCAAAAAGTGCATACTGAGTAGCATCAGCTTCCTGGCAGCTTCCATAAGTGTTGTCTAATTTTATTTTGTGGTTACAGCTGCTAGGGATTCTTTATTTGTATTCCCTGGCAATTATCAGGCTGATGGGAACGGGGTGCAAGGCTGCAAGGCTGTTTGTTGTTCCTTTTCTTCTGAGAATAATGCTGAGATCGAGACATCACAAAACCAAAAGTATAATACCCAGTCTGATCGTAACAATATTTTGTCATGGCTCATATGTGTGAAACTAGAACCTGTGACTTGTACATAACTTTAGTTTTTTTCCAGTCAGGTAAGTAATCCTCCTGGAAATGTTTCAGGACTTAAAGCAGAACTAGTGTTCACCTTATGCTGTAAACAAACACATCATTAGTTACTTCTTGCATTCCAAAGGAACTTTGGAAATTTTTATTTCCTTTTATTTCCTTTTGGAAAATATTATTTCCTTTTAAGTTTTTGGATGAGGACTTCAAAATTAATGGTTGTCTAACAAGAGCTGTGTTCTAAACTGAGCATTTGGAGTCTAATACAAAGTCTCATGAAGTAAAGAGGTGATACACCAATGACTTTAAATTGTTATGGTTTGGTTCCATAGAGTGCATCAGTAGGCAATGATGTGCTTGAATGTTTCTGCAATGTTCAGTATCTTAATGAGAATTTTTATGTTCTGGACAATACTTGGGCAGTGTTTAAGACACTTCCAAAGTCCATGTCACCTCCTAGACCAACGGAGAAGGCTGGTATATTTGTCTGTGTATAGACAGTAAATTTATAGACAGTAATTATTTTTAATGCTCAGAAACCTCTTTCTTATTTTTGGTAAGAAAATCCCAGTAATATTTTTTTAAAGTTTCAATTGATTATTACAATAAGTAGAGGGATAAGAGAGTTTTTATGGAAATAAGCTATAGCAGTCATTATTCAATCACACGCATTTTCAGCACATCCACACAAACTGAAAGAAGGAAGCATTAGAATAATCACAATGCAGTTTAGCCCAGTGGCATGCTTAATATAAGATGTGTCATTGTATTGTGAGAATGCTACATTAAAGCATAACACAGTTACTATCCATGCGGTTAAAAAAAATAATCTAAAACTTAAGAATGACAATTTTGTCATGGGACCTTTTTTTCTTTAAACTGGTATTTCTCAAACTAAATCTCTGCCAGAAGTGAATATAATTTTTTAAACTACAGCCAGGACTGAACAAACAGATTTTTATTGATTTTTTTTTTTAATAAAAGAATGTGATTCCTTGCTATTAGAATTTAGGCACTTTAAATTGAATGTCTTGCTTTGATTTACAAACCTTCTTCAGTACTGTGGGTTTAGCTAAAATACGTATATTAATTTCACTCTAGCATATGTGGGAGTTTTGCAGCATCTTTGATTCTATCATTAATGTTGGAAATAAAAAGGCAAAAATATTATATCCTCTCCAACCCGTATTCTCATTTAATAATGTATTTTGCTGAGCCAAAAGAGGGAAAAAATCTATATAAGAACTTAGATGGAGCCTCCTAGCATAACTGCATAACCAGTTTAATCTGTTCTCTTGTAAATTCTCTTACCACAGAAAAGAGAGCATCACAAGCAGCTATTGACTCAAGCTTACAAATACAGCAAAAAAAGTGGGAGCCTATAGACCTTAGTCCTTACATGAGGTAAACTGCAGCAAGACCAATTAAGTCCCAGTGAAGTATTTTCATATATAGAAATTAGTAAATGCAATATATTTTAATGCACTCGTATCCTATCTGTAATTGGATGCAGCATAACTGATGTGAATTTAGACTTTATCCTTCACATGTCATTGAAATGAGCTACAATTCTGTCACATGCGTGTTAAAGTTGCTAAGAAAATCCTGGCCCATGTTTTATCTGTCCTTTACGTTGTAGACACAAAATCACTCAGTAGTGAATGCAGATGTGTAGATGGCATCAAAATACAGCCTAGATTTACCTGGCATGGATGTATTTTAAAATCTGTGCTTTCCTACATCCATTCATAATTTATGTACTTTCCTTAATGTAATACATGTTAAAGGCACTGAATCACTGCACTGCATATAATGAGATTGTGACATAAAAATCTGAAGAAAATGCATGTACAGGCAAATATGTTTATTTCAGTCGTCACCTTGAAAGAAACGCATTTGGAGTTTGTCAGGATGTGATGCTAGATTCAAATAATATACTTAACAAATGCAGTTCAAATAATAATAACAATAGCTGAAATAATTATGTTAATTATATTATTTATTCAAAAGAGGTATGTTCTTTATTGCATGTGTAGATATGAACCTATCTAGCTAGTATACATGCACCTTCATGTTTACCATGCTGCAGCTAGAACCCAATTCATGCTTAAGTCCATTTGTATTCAGTGTGGCATCGATGCAGGTCATTGATTTCCAAAAAACCTTGGAACATGCTAAAAAAATCCCCAAATTTAATTTTAAATTGAAAGGGAAACTGCTGTTATGTTGAAGTGAATAACATTAAAAGAGTAGAAAATACAGCCAAATATCTTCCATAGGCTTGAGTCTTGTAAGCATTTCATTTCATTTCAACTCCTGGACTTTTACACTAGTCATTTAAGTCAAATTGTAAAAATATATTATGCACTTAGCTGCCATTACGCCAATGGCAAAAAAAAAAAATAAATTACATTTGTCTCAATGCTGAATTGTAATATCAAAAACTTCTGGAAATATTCTCTTTCTTGCAAATTAAAAATAAGCATCCCATGTAGGACTTTTTCATATGCTCAAAGATGAGCATGATTTTACAAATATTTTTAAAATAGACACTCAAGTATAAGACGACCTGGCCTCAGGAATGTACTTTCTCATCAAGGTTACATATAAGCAGAGGAAAAGTGACTCTAACCATACAATGGTGACATTGTAGTGTATAAGCCAAATATATGCATATAGGTGTTAAGCAAAATATACACCACTCAAAACTGTATTTGTAATGAGACAAATATCTTTGTATTTCCTTCAGAAAAACAATGTCAAAGTCTGTTCTAAGAAATGAGTCTATCATTCAGCAGCAAGAGATACGTAAAGCTGAAAAAAACAACCGTTTTAGGGAACTTCGAGAGCTGACTTTGGAACAGAGAGAAAAAGAACAAAATGCCAGAGCTTTATTGAAGCAAAATATACTTGAAATGTATGAGAATCTGCAGGTAAATTTTTCAGATTACTTTCAAGTAATTATTACTGTGATATCCACTACTAATATGAATATATTGATAAACCATTTTGAAGACTTTTGTATTCAGTTCCAATAACTAGAAACAGTCAACAAACTTGAAATTTCACTTGGGCAAAGATTAAAACTAAAGATTCTAGGGGAAAAAATAGTACTATGCAACATCCTTAATATGATATTCTTAGTATTTTCTAGATGCCGCTCCTTGCAAAAACAGTATTTTAAGAATATCAACATAAAGTGATAGTTAAAAATGAGAATAAATTGAGCATTTGATATCCATGACCAGATTCATATTCAATAAAACTTCTCTGGTTTGGCTACTTTTTTTGGTTATAGAATTGTATAGGACTTTTTGACAAGTAATGAAGAACAAGATGATATTCACAGGAGAATCCTCCTAATGCACCTTACATCAAAGTTAGAGAACACAGTTTTCCTGGAATACGTATGATGCCACCAAATAAAAAACTGGAATTACTAATCCTTAAAAAACATGTCAATAAATAAATTTCATAGAATTAGTGCAGGATCCATCGTTAGGCTTAACTCAGCCAAGGCATTGCACATGAAATTGGTACAAATATCTTAACAAAATTGGCTTAACCCTTGAGTGTCAAGAGGAACAAAATGTTTTTTTACACAGTGGCGATACAATAACCACTAGCAATCAGCTGATGACAATTCAGAGCTCTCAGCCCAATCTGTTTACAGAAATCACTTGGGAACATCTCCTTAACAAGTTCCCAGACAGCCTGATTTATGTTACTTAACTACAAGTCTGCAAGGAGCCATAGTTCTTTACCAGTGGCTGACTGATCCCTAAGAAGAACACATGCCCAGGTTTTCAGATGTTGCTATTATTTTGGATGCCTAACATATAGAAGGGCAAAATTTTATTAAGAGTAGTTTCTTGGCTCTTTCTAGAAAGTAGGTCCATTAAAGATGTTCCACAGTACTAATTTAAAATGAGAGTTACTTGTAAATATGCATACTAGGCTGATTAGCACTTTTACAGTTTCTTCATCTGTAGACCGCAGAAAACTATAGAATGGCATCCAGGTATCCCCATTTTCCAGGATGGAAATGGAAAAGAAAAAGTTCTCAGAAGTGTCCAAGTCCCACTTGCCCTAAGTCTCATTGAAGGTCAATAAGCTCCTTTAGTCTCTTAAAAGACTAAAGCTTGTAAGCCATTTTGACATTGCCGAAAACAAGGTTTTAAGGGACTTTTTAAAGACAACAAAAAGCCAGGAACTGAATGAGAATTATAACCAGGTGGATAACTAGTCTGTTGCCCTATTCTCCTTTCACACAATTAGCTTATTTCATTATGGCAGCAATTTAAAAATTATTTTCATTAACTTTCTCTTCTTTGTGGTGAAAAGATTGACGTACAGCTGTGTCACTATGACAAATAAATAAAAACACACATAAAAAGAAAAGGAGAGATGTCCTCCCTGTACTTATAGAGTCTCAAAGTGAAACATAACAGGAAGGATGCAGTTGCTTATAATGAAATCAAGATTCATGTTTTTTGGGGGTATTGCTTTTTCCTTTTGCCTAGGCATCCTTAGATGAAACACGAGGCAGAGTTCACAGCATTCGGGAAGCATACAGAAGTGAGCTGCTGGAGGCTGAGCGCAGAAAACAAGAAGAGCTGGCAGCTCATGAAGCAGCCCTGCAAGCAGAGCAAGAGAAGAAAAGCCCAGATGCACACAAAAAAAAGCACGGAAAAGGTTTAGGGAAAAAAAAGTAGTTGCTAGCACTACTAAATTGTATTCAACAGTTTGAGAAATAAAATTTATATGCAAAGGTGAGAATGTTTAATATTTTCCAGTATTTTTGTCAACTAAATCACATCTTATCTCTTTGCTTGATGCTACTGAAAAAATGGATCTAGTATTCTTTTTAACAATGTGTTTGGTATTTTGTTTCTCATAAAGGTACTCACTACTCGTAAAGTTTGTATGTTTTACTGCAATAAAATTTTGCAACAAAAATTCATATTCCATTTAGATTCTTCTCCCAAAATCACAGTGTCTTTTGTCCTCTTTTTCCAATCAAAATAGAACTAGTCAAGGATGAATTGGAGTTGAAATAGTGAATGTAACCTATCAGTTTTGAAGTCATTTAACTTGGCAGAAACATGAGCTCCCTAAGTGGATAACAATTTGTGGAATTTATAATAATTAAATAGTGGCATACCACAGTTTTCATATGCAAGCATTGGAAGGCTTCCCAAAGCCCGGTTCAGTAGGCACTCACAAGCTTTCTATGCACTGTAGTATTTTTCCTATTCATCATCCTCTGAAGTGTTTTTGAATCTCACAATAACTCTCTGTAGTGACAAACTCATGACACAACCTTTCAAGGCTTGTTGAATACTCCTTGAAACCCTATTACTCTCTTTGTTTGTCTTTCCTAAGCTATGTTTTGCACACACTGGCTTTGT
Source organism: Aegotheles bennettii (assembly GCA_013398125.1). NCBI lineage: Eukaryota > Metazoa > Chordata > Aves > Caprimulgiformes > Aegothelidae > Aegotheles > Aegotheles bennettii. The sequence goes on along the minus strand of VZRW01013370.1, from coordinate 107,076 downwards.
TTAAAGTGATTACAATAGACCTTTAGTTCATAGATCTTTGGCTGGAATTTAAAAATGTTCCTTAAAGGTAAAATCAGTGTGTGAATGAAATGACAATCATGGGCTTTCTACATAAAGGGTAAAATATTTCCTCTAAGCTCTTGCTTTCATTAGCAGAGAATTCCTAGATTTTTTTAAGTTGTCATCACACACAAAAGAATATGTGCATTAATACTCACTATCTAGCACTCTGTACTCAGAGACAACAGTCAAAACTCTTACAGTGGTGAAACCTCTCTCTAGACCAGACAGAGCTGTTTTAAATGGCTTAGAGAACTTCTTATATGTGTAGTCACAAGCAGAAGCTTGGGAAGTTAGACTGCCTACATATTGTGTACATTCATAACTATGTATGTATACAATGTATAAATATACATAAATATGTATGTCTACAATACATAAAATGCCCATAAGCATTTCATTATCTAGGCAACATGAGAAACCATGAGACTCATCTAATTAATGCCAATCACAAGAAATGTTACCCTTTGCATTCAGGCCGCTGGTACTGGCCAGCCATTGCATTTGAAATTAGCCTTTCTTCTGCATCTTAATGACATGCCAGGTGTTCAGCTTCTGCTAGTTTTGCTCGCCTCTATCAGTACCTTGCTGCCTAGCTTGAACTTGACTCACTCTATCAGTTCTGGAATGTCTGTTCTTTGTACATGATCACACCTACACACCTGCTGTGATGCTTCTGCCTCCATTCGGCCTCCTTCCTCCCATACAACATAAACTAAACGAACTGGCTTGAGTTTTTGTGTTTGGAAAGGAGGAATTGAAACCAGAGTCCTAAAACTGCACTGGTGATTTTTATTTCAAAGGGCACAAGCTAAGTTTTTCATTGACCCATACAGGCTGCAACTAAAAAGCCTGTCAGTCTTGTGTTACAATTACTTCGACTTTGTCCTCTCTAGTTTGGAATATGGGCTATACTGCTTCATAATATTCCATCTTGTTTCCATGGCAATAGCACGTGTTGGTTGTCTTCTTATGTGAATCTCTAATGAGCTTCTGTAGGGGAAGATCAAGCTGAAGTTCTGTTCTTGATGTCACTGCAAGCACTATAATGACATTCTGTTGTAAAAATCCATCCAATTCCAAAAGCCAGCATAATCGACATCTAAATGTCAAAAATTCAGCTAATAACTTGCATGATCACAACCCACCCTTGCATGTAATCAGCTATAAACTGACTTAAACTCAGACACAATGTACTCAGATCTACATAATCAAATCTATTTCTGATGTTATACACAATTTTAAGTTTCATAATTTCCTCATTTTAAAGAGTAATGTGGTATCATCAAAATCTGCTGTGTGGTTTGTGAATGTCTCTATTGGCTCATTTCTCATTTCAACAGCGCAGATATGATGAGGGAGTGAATTACTGTCACACTGTTTAATTGCATGTACTTTGGAGTATGTAATGTTTTAAGAGAAGCACAGCAGCAGTTTTATTAAATCTCTGAGCCTATTCCAGAAAAACAAAATACCTTGTAATGGAGCCTGGGAGAGAAAAGGCCTAGTTTGGATTGTGCCAAAGAGTTTATGTACATTGGACCCAGAAACAGATGACTGATGAAATTTCATATGCATCAGTTTTACATCAACACAACAGCTTTTTCAATGGTGCACTACATTACAGGCTAACTTAGTGGGGAAAGATGTACAAAACCTGAAACAAAATGTAACTGTATTTCAAAACAGCCATTTGCAGTAATTTAAGGAGCCATCATGTCTAGCACTTTACAGTAAGAAAAACAAACAAGTAAAACTATATGTTGTGTTTTAATTAATAGGATTGTTGCCTCCAGTTTGTAGACCAAGTTGCCCAATAGTCAAATTGTGTGTTCACAAAGATAAAGCACTTTTATTCTTTTGCCCTTTAGGACTAAGACAGATTTTAAGCATCATAATTTTATGAAATTTAACCATCCTTTATATCAAAGGAATTTACTGCCTGTATTCAGTTCAAGAAATTGCTCAAATTCTGCTATTACAGATTGTATATTTGAGAAATATGCCATATTGCACCAAGGATTCATATTTTCTTAAGTTTTCCTGTAATAAATGCTCTGGAATGTGGATAGTCATCATTCCTGCTTATACTCAGCTTGGCCATTCGGGGTCAGATTCAATAGGGGTGTAGGGACAAGCTTTAAATTATGTGCTTTCTTACTCATTAAAGGAATTTAGCAAAGGACTGAAACATAGGGTCAAGCCCTTTACAGAACAGAACATATAGGGAAAGCTTTTCTGAATCAAGACATGATTGCTCGATCTTTTAAGATGACAGTCATTCTGGAAGTGCAATAGGGAAGCTGCATCAAAGTATACTTTATCAGGTATCTGGTGGCTTCAAGTCACAGAAGAGAGGGTTTGGATTTGGGGGAGTGGGAAAAGGGGCTGAACAGTTGCCTTCTAATATTTCTTACAGAAAATCATCCCTGAGAAAGCTTGCACATTTCGTCACTTAGCCTCTAATTTTTGTTCATGGAAGGACTCTGTATATGAAGAACAGCACAGATAACTATGTCAATCTCTAAACGTTTCAGTTTAGTTGTTTTGTGACATGGAGAGTTACGTACTTCTCCGCTGAAATGCCAAGTCTTACTCCTGAAGAACAGTATGTTAATAGTCATCTCAGCACATGGATGAAGAGGATGGGGTTCTTACAGAGCCAGTCTCCAATATTCTGGCAAGATTTTCTTTTTGTGTTTGTGTGATTCCCCCACACTTATGTACCTCCAACTCATGAACCAAATACAAAACTGATCACAATCTCTGTATTTAAAAGGCTGTCAAACAGTTTCTTAGTATCTAATCCTCACTGAGGACTTGCACAAGGAGAAGCAGCTCAGGAACCAGCACAGTGGTATGTGAGAGGTGAGCCTGGCTTTCCTCCTGTGGACCAGCTATGCAGCTTGAGAGACCTGATGAGCTCAGAGCTTAAGGCAATATTGGAAATATTTTACAATTATACTTTGTGACTGGCTTGACTTTTGAATAAATATTTAGAGATTCTTTAGAGCAGGGGGCATCTTTCAGAGCATCTTTAAGGTTAAGCTGAATTTTGTAGTGGTAAAACAAAAAGAATTTGTTTACTGGTTCCTGAAACTCATTTCTCTTTCAAATGAAGTATAGCCAGTTATAAAAAGGAAAATGTCACTGTTCAGCAGAAGTTTTGAAAAGTTTTGATGGAAACTGCAAATGCCACAGAAGAATGAAAAGTTTTCAACATGTCAGACTGCTTTGTGAATAATCCCTAAAGAATTTCTGAGATTGCTTGCTTTACTTCTACATTTTAGGAAAAATGGTAGCATTCATAAAGCAATGCAGGTACCTGAGAAAGAAATTAAGTCTTTGATTTGATAATTCAATTTAATAGGGATTAACTCTGTAAGGACTTAATCATGTCTAATAATTCTTTGTAGGTGTATTCTGCTAAGCTTTAGCAGTTTTCACTGCTTGATCCTTTTCTTTTGACCAGCTATTATGAACTAGAAAGGATCTTTTTCATTAAAATACATATCTAAAGTTACTTTTTAGCACAAGTAGCTTCATTAATCTTCAAATGACTTGTCCCATCTGCTTTGCTTTAATTTGGCTGGCATTTACACAATGAGTTACAGATCAAAAACCAGACCAAGCCCGTTCCAGGATGCCTCGTTGCCGAGACAAGCAATGTGCTGTAAAATCAGGCTCAGTTCTGAGCTGCCAGTCTGCTCGCCCCGGCAATGTACAAGTTACCAGCTACGTAAGGTCTCATTTGAATTCAAGGAAGAAACACAGCATTTATGCACATGCACAGCATTTCTCCTCCAAAAGGCAAGAAAACTGTCTACATATTTTGTCTGGCAGAAAACATAAGAGAACAGCTTCGCATAATCATACAGCAGTTTGCAGAATGAAAGAAATCTCACTTTCAGAGCCCTTTTTTCCTCTCATTTATTTCTTGAATCAGCCCTAATAGATTCACAGTCCAGGTAACCTCTCAATGATTTGAATATTCTTGTTACTTGCAGAAAAACAGGATGCTGTTGTCCTCCATCTCAACAGTCCGCATTGCATGAAGTGAGACAATAGCACTAAAGAAACATGTGTTGAAGATGTTACCAGCTAAAAAAAAGATAAAAGAGATGATGGGGGGATGGTCAGGTAGGACTCAGGACCTTTAAATTCCCCGGCAATAAGAATGTGGTTAGGGACGGTGATTCAGGGACTGGCAAGCTAATCTGAGAATGAGATAATGTACAGACCCAAGTGTAGATGGGACATGTCACTTCGGGTCAGGTTCCTCTCTGAAACCTGTGCTCTTCTGCCCAACAGCTGGACTTCTTCCTAAAGGAGAAGCACCAAAATGCTCACTCTTTTGGGGACACACAAGAGGTGTTTGTCTTGCACGTGGTAGCCCGGTAGGTACAGCACAACACATGGAAAGCAATAGTCAGGCTTCTATGTCCTCAGCCTGAGAAAGCTGAAGTGGATTCCATGGGGGTGTGCCCCACTCAGTAGGTCATCATAGACATCTTTCCCAACTACCCTTCAGTTGGGACCACTCTGCCATGCTCACAAGACCACATACAGAGCACAGCAAGAGAGAGAGCCTGACTCCAAATCTGAGCCAACTTGTTTCAAAGCTGGAACACATGAGGAGGAGGGATATAGCAGCTGCATGTTCAGGGATGTTGGTACACTTTAACTTGCTAATGAATCACATAAATGAAGTGTCTTGCTGAAAAGAGACCACTGTTTTGTGGCCTGGAACGTCCTAGATTTAATTTCCATTCCATGGTTGGATATCCTACAGGTGACAAAATCCAGAAGGCATCAGCTACAGACAGGATACAGAGACAATCAAAACACTCAGCTGTGGCATGGCTAGGAGCAAGCAGAACTACTTCAGACATACAGAAAGCAGGCATTACCTAAAGGGACACAAAGGGACAATGACAAATCCGTCTTCTCTGCCCATGCCAGAGACTACAAGGCAACTCTGCCCCTTCAGCTTTAAGGCCACATTTTTGTTATTTTAATTTATTTATTTTTTTTCTTACTACAGGGAAAGCTTGAGTTGGCTGTGGAGACAGTTGTTGGCAGAAGCTACAATCATAGAACTAGAAACACAGGAAAGGCTAAAGCTGCTCCACTTCCAGCCATCTGGGTAGACAAGGGGATGAAATCTTCTATGTCACAAGGTTTTAAATATCCCATAGGAATATGGCTTTTGGGAACTGGAGGAAGATAAGAGACCAGAAATTAGTCACGAGTTCCGAAACCAATGTTGGTATTGTTACCTTACACCACAGAAATGTGGAATGAGGGGATGTAAGATTCACCTAAAGAAGGAATCAGAAGCTTCTTCCTCTCAGCTTGTCCTTACTCTTGATAGAGTTTCACAGCACTTCCCTGTCATCATCAAAAGCATTTTGCTTTGTTTTTCTATTGTTCCAGTGCAGAAGGTGGGTTTCTTGAAAACACAATTCTCAGACTTGCCTAAGAGGCTTTCACCTAAACTACTCAGTCTTAACAGTTTCAAATTTCACTGCCATCTTTGCTTTTTTGAGTGTTTTTTTGTTTTTTTTTCTCCCATACATATTACTGGCTTAATACATTGCAGCTGCGATGTTGCAGATGGAAACTGTTTTGATAATTGGTGCTCTGAAATACCAATTATGCATAGACTGAGATATTCAAGTGCTGTTTAGGGTGTCTGTCTATATCCATATCTGCTTTCTCTTAAAGACTCTGATTTATTCACACACACACACACACACACACACACACACACTAAACTAAAATTTGGAAACCTCGCTAAGATGAGAAGAATGTTCTTCCCTGTCATACATTTACAAATTGGATCCACAGAAAAGTAAGTCAAGATGAGGTGTCTTTCTATTTCCAGTCTTCTCACTGACCTTAACAAAGCTAGAGGTCTGTTATTTTCTCCTATGTTATCTGTCAGCATATATGTGCTGAGTATATCATCTATATAATTTAACACAAAGTCGGCGCTGGTACAACAGTGCCAACGTGCAGTGCAGAACAATTGCAAATCAGGTGTGAGACATTTTATAAGATAAAATCCCTGCTCAGTGGCATTCAGCTGGAGTTTTGCTAGAGCCAAGGACTTCACCAGTGGGGCACACAGGGTAGGACATTGTTCGACACCACCCTTGGCAGTGCAGTTTAGCACTTTGCTTCCAGATACTACCTTGTCTCATCCTTTTTTATGAGTTCCGTTGGCTTCATTGCTGCTTTCATACTGACCCTGGTAGCAGTGTGGTTTGTTGGGGAAGTAATATGGATAAAGTGGAAACGTTTCTTAAATAAAAACCTACAGAAAGGTTCTGCCACAGTCATTTTTTATCAAAGACTGTACAGATAGTATAGAAGCAATGCTTAAGTCTGCCCAACTAAATCTGGAGGCTGAGTCATTCAGCAACATTTAAAAATTCATAATGATTGTTGCCTGGAGGAATTTCTAAAATGAGATGTGAATTGTGTCAATGCCAACAGGTAATATACATTGTGAATAAGGTAATTAAGAGAGAGTTTAACTTACTAAATGGCTTGTAATTTTTTGCGTAGTCCTGATGCTGCTATTTCCTCATTTAAAAATCTAAAATACTTTATTTACAAAAGCAAAATACGACAGCTTTATGGATAATTCTGACGCATCTAACACCTTCTACCCCTATCAGGTGTTTCCTAGGCTCATAAAAATACACACCAGGCAAACACCTGAGTGCGTTCTCAGTGCTTCTTTGCTCAACCGCCTCTGAAAGCCCGGCAGCGCCGGCGGGAGCTGCTCACTAGAGGGCGGTGTTTCTGGGCCTGCCGCCTGCCCGA